>CM068369.1:383842451-384442451 GCA_034769895.1 Magicicada septendecula
GTTGACAAACGCGGAGGTACTGCGCCGTCTGCACGCTGTGCTGACCGAGTCTGAGGTCACTGTTGGCGACAAACGTTTGACAGTGCAGACGTTCTACAACACGTATTTGCCCAAGCACTTTGACGATAGCAAGTACGATGGCTTCATCATCGTGCAAGAGGATCTGACGATCAAGTGGAAACCGCCTACAATAGATGTGAAATGTATCGGACCGTACAAGTACATGGTGGGTTCCACCAATCAAACCACCATAATACAACTACCAGAGCCAGGCGAACTCGACGACGATATTGTCGGTGTAAAGGGCTGTATATACGAGATGTCGTCCAACTTTAAAATACTGAGACAACGTGTAGACCGAATGACTTGCAGCACGACCAAAGAATATCACGCGTTTTTAGAGTCTATAAAGTTGATCAATCCTGTGTAACGATATACGTACAATAAACGTTTTTATACTTGTACATATATTTTTTTATTTTCTTTTCCTAACCCAAGCCGAAGCTAACGTCCACCACCATGCACCCGGCGTGTAAGGACGTGCTTCAATGATACTATGAATTTTATTTTACATCATATTATAGGTAGTAGTAACGCTGCCGCTCGCTGTCAGCGATGTCTTCGAATTTATACTACGACGAGAGTCTATTTGTAGACGGTATCGCGATCAAGAACTACGATCCTATAGGTGTGAGTAATCGCGCAGACGAATATCTCGTCAAAAAGTACGGAAAAGATACACGACCGATATGTGTCGGGACGAAGGCGGCTGTGAATCCTATTGTCCCGTGTAAGGGTGTCAACATTTACACCATGAGTCGGCGTCATCGTGTCGTCCATCGGGTGTACAGTTACAGTAAGATACGCGTGTCGAGAGACGACACAAACGCAACGCCTATAACCATAGGCGAACGGATACCGAACATTGTTTACGACTACAACAAAGATCTAACGCCTGTGGAAATGGCGATCATGCTCAAATACCACTCGATGACACTGGCCAACCGCGGTAATGACAACAGTGATATCCTAACAATCACACCCCGTCTGTATCATACTGTGTACGAACACTTTGAACACACAGACTATTGTCCGAGTCGATCGGATCAATGTGCGCGTAACTGGTTCGACACCGAGTCGGAAGACTCGATGGTGCAGATGTCGAACCGTGAACTGGTCTACCAGAATCAGATAATCAATCTGCCAGACTTGACATTCTACGGACCAGAAGTCACTATACGTTGATGCAGATGTGGTCGTATATTTTTTTTAAAAAAATCTACAGTCAGTAGCTCTGTTCATCGTTACTGAGTTGAGGTAACGACACTGCCGGCAGACCCATATTGTAGTACGCGTTGTTTAGAAAACTACTGCCGCCCGTGTCCGGTGTCGCTTTAAAATCTTTGGGCAGAAAATACGATATACATTTAGCGTCAAGTTCCTTGCTGCGTTGTACAAACCAAAACATGGACGGTACTACGGTTTTAATGTCCATGTCGGGCACTTCTTGCGAGTCGTTGGTCTGTATAATCGGTCTAGCCAACGTGTTTACTATCGGTGCAATGTTTGAGTTTAACGTTGTCGCCTGTATCACGTTGAAACCCGAGTCTGATACAGCGGTGGGTGCGGTCAGAAACGAGCACAACTGTGTTCGTGGATTACAACTAGGGTTCGGAGCAGTAGTAGTAGTAGTAGTAGTAGTAGTAGTAGTAGTAGTAGCTGTTGTTGTTGTTGTTGTTGCTGCCTGGTTATTTGGTATAGTTGAAGTGGGGGTATTACTAGTCGGCGGATTCGGATCCGGCGGTTGCCGTCTACGACCCACCAAGAACGACGGCAACGATGAGGACGTAGTGGCCAAAGACAAGAGCCGTGTCTGCGCGCTGGTACGATAGTTTTGCGACAGAGGCGTTACAATATTATACTTAGGATGTAGTTCGTAATAGATGAACATGTGTCCGCAAGTGATACCCTTTTCGTAGGCAGTTATGCCGTTCAAAATTACGCCGTTTTCGAAGTACCACCACTCGCCGCTACACACCAGCGTGTAGCTGAGAAACGAGGGTCTCGTGTTTGAATATTGTATCTTGTCAAAAGACACGGTCCAGTCGCACGCGGTAGTAGCTCTGTACGACTCTGTCGGTTTTATCACGTCGTACTGCAACGCGGCGTCGTGATCTTGAAACCGCAGTGTAGTCTCTGATCTGACTACTACCACCGTGTCTGCATTACGATACAGTGTAAAATGGTTGCGGTACGGTGTCTTGCGGTTCGGCAACGTATGTTTATACGTAGCGTACACCAAGAACAGAGCAGACTTGTAGTCTGCGCTCTGATACACACGTACCGCCCGTTTAAAACTCCTATACGTGTAACCGTGTTCGGCACATAAATTCAACTCGTACACCCTCTCGGATATGGGCAGTAATGCGCTCATATTCGCAGACAACACTGTCTCTTTACTATAATCAATACGGGAATAGGTAGGTTATTAGCAGACAAAAACATCGTGTTTGTTGTGTTGTGATATTTATTAAACTAATAAATATGTATTAATACACAGTGATAACGCTAAAGTTACATACACACATACATTTTTTAGTCTGAACACTCAGACTTTAGCTTCTTCGCAGTGTTGTCGTCTCGGTCTGTTTGGTCGTTCATGCGTTTTAAAGAAGTCTCTGCTGCGGCAACGTCGTGTTCAGTATCAGTATCGCATTCCGCCTCGAGTATCGGTATAGTGTCGGTACTAGAACAGGCCGACGTGTTATCAGTACCGATCTCCTCCTTCTTGTCTGCGGCAACGGTGTTGTCGGTGATGGGTTCTGTCCCCGTTCCGGTATTGGCGTCGGGCGCGGTTACTGTTGTGGTGGTCTCGATGTTATTTCCGATTTTGCAGAGTTTCAACTCTTCAATCTGCTTGGCTGTGAACCGATCAGGAAAGTAGACGGCCACCAGACAGCAGAACGCTCGATACAGAATTACACTGTACGCATCTCCGTGGGACGGCTTACTGTCGTACATGTCCTTGTCGGACTTGAAACATTTCTCCTTTAGCAGGTCGTCGGTTTCCACCACGCTCTTGTGAAAATCCATTAATCTGACCAGCCGTTTCAACGGCAAATCAGGACGACGAGATGCGATCGTCTTGCAGTGAGCGACGCCGACACTGAGTCCCTTCAACGCGGAGATGAGTTGTCGTATAGCCTTACACACCACGGTGTAAGACTCTGCGTCGCAGAACGCTCCGTTCAATACTTTCACGTCGCTACGGTCGGTAACTCGTGTGCTGAACAAATTGAGCCGGCAGTCCACAAACGTCAAACAGTGGGTGTTTGTGTTGTACTCGGAGCCTGTCGCCACCTTGGGCACTATGTAGTCGGCGGTATCGCCCGACGGTACAAACAGTCCGGTCAGAGACACCAACCGGCTGTTATCCCATTCTCGTTTGCGGCTTACAATCAATGTAGTCAGTCGCTCGATACACAGCTGCTGTTTTGTAAACACCTTCAGTGTCTTCTGCGTCGAATCGTATGTCTTGAAAAGCACCTTGTTGCCGTCCTTTTCGTAACGCATCGACTCGTAGATAATTTTCGGCTTCGGATTATTCACCAGACGGCCGGTATTCTGGTCCTTGGGCTTAAACACTGTCGAGCTCGACTGTTCCGAGTCGACGATACCCACTTGGTTACGTGGAGACACCACACGGTACGCCTTGAACACCACGCGCAGTTTGCCAACCATACCGGTCAGTGTGGTAAAGTTGATTGTGAACAACCCGGTGTCCTCCGGATCTCGGGCGTATATGGTGGGTATGAATCCGTCGTGTTCGCAAATGATGTACGGTATGATGACAAACGATGGCTGCTTCTGGTAACCTATTTTTACAATTTTGCCGTCTTTCACGTCGAGCATTACGCCTTTGCTCGGCATCTTAAACACGTATCCGGTGTTGATGCGGACACTGCTGTTGGGCGCCACTGTGCCCACGTCGATGCTCATGCGCGGTGGAAACAGTTTGCCACCCTTCAATTCGGAGTCGGAGAAGACCACTTCTTTGAATTTCTTAACGCACACCCACTGCATCAAACACGGGACGTTGGTGCGTGGTATCAACTGCTCCAACGAGTTGCGGATACCATCTACGTTTTGCTTTGTAATGCTCGTCAAGTCGACGCGAGACGACACCTCTTTGGTCTTGATGAACGGATGTTGGTCGATCATAACCTTTTGTAGTTGGTCGAAGGTTAACTTCTTCCCGTAAATCGTCAGACTCATGTTGCGATTTACAATGTCCTCTGTCGACTCAAACAGCTCGTCGATACGCGAACGAGAATCCTCGCAGTACTCTCTCCTGGTCTTGCTTGCCATATTATCGTATGTTAGCAAAACTGTAAAAAATCTAAGCACCGGTGAAATATATGTATACGACACAGTACTCACCGAAAGACTGATACATACCGGTACGTTGATCTCCTTTATACGCGAAACGTGTGACGACACCCAAACTCGATACAAGCTCAGTGACTGTATTTTGTGATGAACGCGGTAATTAGTTTAACCGTGTCTTGCGCTTCGGGACAGTTGTTTAGCAGTGGAAACGAGTGTGTCAGCAGATCGTTAGTGTACACTTTGTATTCGCACGGCTCTAACTTGACGAACTGATACGTTTGCGAGTACAGATACTCTGTGGTGGCGCTGATGACCAGCTTCGGCGTGTCTGTCAGACCGTAACAACTGTACAGTTTGGCGGCCGGTGTACCTCGCATAACGTAACACTTAAACATTAGGTTCAACAAGCGGCTGTCGAACGCGGATCTGTACAAGCCGCACACACCCACCATAGCTTTGAATTTGATCCCTATGGCAGGTACTCTTATTTCGTCGGCGACAGCCGGTGTCGTCTCTTTGGACTGAAACGTACCCATCAGTAGCGTACCGGCAGACATGCCGCCGGCGTAGTAATTGTCGTAACGTCCCATCGTCGTCTCGGACAACACTTTGTTCACCGCGAGCATCGCTTCGCGCACAGTGTGTCTGAACCGCACGGGATAGTCAAACACCAGCACGTCAAAGTCGGGCATACTAGCACTGAGTTCGTTCAACATACCGTACGTGGTCTTGCGATCGCTGTACAAAAACCCACTGCCGGTGAACCACACCAACAAGTTGCGTTTGTTCAATTTACTAGCGCCCGTGTACACTGTGTAGTAACTGTACTCTTTGCCGTTTGCAGCCAACTTGTAGTACTGCGGTGGCAAGTACGTGTCGAACAACAGCGGTTTCAGCGGTGCAGGTATCAGCACCAACAACACCAGTGCCAGCATTACGGTCAACGTAAAGACCAGTTTAAACATAAAACTCAAGCTAGCCATACTGCTGTAGTCGCGGTCAGGTGCAGTATTACATCTACTATTATTACTAGGTTTCAGAGAAAAACAACACTGTCACGTGGCTAGTTCGGTCAATGTGACTTCCGTCTCGCCGAAATGCAGTCTGGCTATCCAACGGGTCGACGTTTCACGATCGCGCACGTATACCGTGTCCGGATTTTGCAGGTCGGTGAACGCGTACAGATTGAAACGAGACCATAGGAACACACCGTAACGTACTTGAAAGTTCGGCGTGTTCAAATCGTAAGGCAACACATTCTCTTCGCACAACATCGCACGCATTCTGAACCACGGTCGGTCGGCGAAACACGCATAACTGCCGCCCACACGCAGCGTGTCGAGGGGCGGTACAGCCAACCGATCGACTCGTGTATAGACTAGCGGTGGAAACTCGATGTGGTGATCTAGCCACTGGTATATAGGTTGGAGTTTTCGCTCGTAAAGAATAGCCTCTGTCTGAACATCCATTTTACTACACTCTTTGGCAAAGTGCTATCTTTACAGCTATGTTTGGAAATCAACACCAAGACCTGTTGGATCTGTCCATGCGAATAATCGACCGACACATAGATAGAGAGAAAAACCAGTGCTTGAACACGAGCCCAGACGACGTGGACGTGATCATGGATCAGTTTGTCGCCAACTACACGCGCGTGGCGTCTGTGCCGTCGTACGTTAAGTTTGACACGTGTGGCGACAGAGGCATACCACGACTGGTGCGCTACTTTCAAAACTTTGATCCGATGAACGCTGTCGGCCCGTTTGACAAGTGGACCGACTTCAGCACCACGCCCACCGTCTTGGAGATGCGGCACGTGCACGACTACATGACTGCGAAAGAGTTTAACAAGGAGTTGTTAAGAACCGACCGATATGATTGTGTGGTGTACGCCATCTGCTCGTTTATGGCGACATGGACCAACGAGGCGTTGATAAATTACGGCGACCGCTATAAAGACTTTAAGCAAATAGCGCTTTTAATTGTGACGGAAAGGGAACGAGCCCCGGTGTATGTGGTGCCCCAAGACGGTATACCCTTTCTCAGGTCATCGTTCCGCATACTGTCGCGGTACTTTAACAGTGTTGAACGACAACAGCAGAAGGTCCACAAAGTGGAATATCCTACGTTCTCCGTTACGAGATACGTATCGTCCGACCTGGTTGCCCACTTCAAAGAAGTCTACCAGTGGCTGCTAGACGAATCGATGACCCAACACGAAATCACCATGCTGGAGAAGCCGATGGCGTCACCGTTTGCACTTTGTGCCGACTATTCCGGCGCAGGCAACAACAACACGCCGATGAAAGTGATCACTGGTCAAGCGTGCTGCGGCAAGACCACGCTCTTGGACAGGCTCAAGAGGTACGGCTGGAACGTTTGCAGCCGCGGCGATTTGGGCACATTTTCTGGCAAGTCCAAGTCGGCACCGGCCATAGCCGGACTGCACGCGGCCCTTGAGAACGCGCTGCACCGAGGCGACGTGTTGGGCGACAGGGGCCCCATAGACAACCCACTGTGGACTATCATAATGACGTTGTGCGACCCACAGTACAAGGACCGTGTCGTCGAAGAGTTGTTGAATTTCTTCAACGCCACGATCAACGAGCATGTGATCGCCTACATGTTACGCCAGGAGGTGGTCGTCTTTATCGACCCGTATCCCAGCCTCAACAGGGCGCGCATGATGAGTCGGTGCACCGGCGGAGATGCGTATCGCGCAAGGATATTCATGTACCCAATCACTCAGTGTATAGCATACTACATGGCGGCACGACTGTACGGCTGGACCGTACGTTGTGTGCCGTACGACGAGGAGCACAACTTTCAACCTCAACGTTACCGGGCCATGGCCGAGGAAATCAAGAATATATTCGGTACGCCGTTGAAACAGGGACCGTTGCAGCTGGCCAGAAAACCGGACGGACACTACCTCGAAGACACGGAGTACTCGATAGCCACCGGTATATTCAAATGACTGCATGTGTACACACACGCTATAATTTGTAATTAATGTATATTTTTAACTATATGTCAATAAACAAAAAACCTATCTCTATAACTAGAATCTTTGTATTTCTTTTTTACGTTAAAAATCATACAACATCTAAAACCTACAACCTAGTGTTATTTCTAAAACTTTTTTTAAACTACCATCACTGGATCTGGCTAATACTAGATTTGTCCACTCGTGTAGTTTGTCTGTAATGTCGGCACGGTAGCCGTAGCGTTAATCGACTTGGTAACCGATGTTGTGCCAGTAAACACATTTGAACTCGTCTCGGTAGTCGGTTCAATACGAGGAGCGACTGTCGTCACAACAGATGCCGACGGTTTGGCACTAGTCGTATTTGCCGCTTCTGTAGCGTTAGTCGTTGATAGTACGGGTTTTGTACCTGTCGGTTCTGTAGAGTTGGTCGTCAGTAATACGGTGCTAGTTCTTGTACGTGATTCGATACTAGACGTATCTGTCGGTTTGGTCGTTAACAGTACAGCGCTGGTACTAGTTGTATCTGTCGGTTCTGTACTGTTGATAGTTAATAATACGGGATTAGCGGCTGTCGGTTCTGTACTGTTGGGGACGTTACTAGTCGTAACTGTCGGTTCTGTACTGCTGATCGTTAATAATTCGGTAATAGTTATAACAGGTAATCGGGTACTAGCCGTATCTGAAAGTTCTTTTGTGTTAGTCGTTGCCGATACGGTGCTAGTTGTGGTATCTGTACCGGCAGTCTTTAATAATACGGTGTTAGGTGTTGCAGGTGATTCTGTACTAGTCGTAGTTCTCGTTTCTGAAGCGTTAGTCGTTGCCAATACGATGCTAGTTGCCGTACTTGTTGGCTCCGTATTGTCGGTCATTAATAGTACAGTGCCAGTTGTTGCAGGCGATACGGTACTAGTTGTATCTGTCGGCTGTGTATTGCTAGTCGTTAATAATACGGGGTTACTACTACTAGTCAGTTTTCTACTGTTGGTCGTTGGTAATTCGGTGCTAACACTAGGCGTATATGTCGCTTTTGTACTGTTGGTCGTTGGTAATTCGGTGCTAACACTAGGCGTATATGTCGCTTTTGTACTGTTGGTCGTTGGTAATTCGGTGCTAACACTAGGCGTATATGTCGCTTTTGTACTGTTGGTCGTTGGTAATTCGGTGCTAACACTAGGCGTATATGTCGCTTTTGTACTGTTGGTCGTTGGTAATTCGGTGCTAGCACTAGTCGTATATGTCGCTTTTGTACTGTTGGTCGTTGGTAATTCGGTGCTAACACTAGGCGTATATGTCGCTTTTGTACTGTTGGTCGTTGGTAATTCGGTGCTAACACTAGGCGTATATGTCGCTTTTGTACTGTTGGTCGTTGGTAATTCGCTGCTAGCGCTAGTCGTATACGTCACTTCTGGCTTGTTGGACGTTGATAATACGGTAATAGTTGTAGAAGGTGATTCGGTACTTGTCATATCTGTCGATTTTGTCTTGTTGGGGGTTCGTAATTCGGTATCCGTCGTTTCTGTCATGTCCGGTGTTGATAATTCGGTGATAGTCATATCTCTCGGTTCTGGCGATAATTCGATACTAGTTTTAACTGTCAGTCCTGTACTGTGGGGCGTTGGTAATTCGGTGCTCAGTTCTGGTGATTCGGTGATAGTCACTTCTCTATCGTTGGGCGTTGATAATTCGGTGCTAGCACTAGTCGTATACGTCGATTCTGTACTGGTGGTCGTTGGTAATTCGGTGCTAGTCGTAACTGTAGTGCTGGTCGTCGTTGTGGCCTCGTTATTATCACAAATGTTAAGACACGTTGGTGGTTCCGCAATTTGAGTATGACGGTGGATCGTTGTGATCACGCCGTTCGCAAACACATTTCTAAAACCGGCAGGTAACATTATGTCGAAGCGTTTGTCTATACAATTCACATGCATCATACATTCTGGATCGTTCATGATTATATCTGACAGCACTTGAATGTAATTGTAACGTTTCGTGACACGTACTTGCCACAGTTTAACCCTTGAAAATGTAATGCTGAAATACGACACGCTGGATGTACCCTTCACCACCCAGTATTCTATGCCGTTACTAACGTAACCGTCTAAATCCTTTTCATCGGCCGAGTACTTGTACACTTCGGCGTAATTGGCAAACGTGGGATACACGACGGAGTTACTGGAGAACCACTTGATGCCGGTGTCACCGCTCTCTTTGATCTGGTCTATGGTCAGCGTACTTTGATCACCCAGCTGGACGACGTCGTCGTAAATCGCCACGGAAATCCGTTTACGCTCAAACGAGCCCAACATTTCGTTGTAGGTGATTACCACGTCGGATACCAAGTCCGTCAACACGTCTCGGCTCGCTAGGCCGAAACCGCAACAACAGCTCACGATTAACAAACATAACACGGCTAGACGGTCGAAACGTTTGCTGTGCACACAGCGTTTCGTCAGCGTTTTTACAACAGCCGATCCTTTGTTATTGTTTGCCATCGTGTATAGAATGTTAACACTATTTATACAGACGACACATATCGTGTGTGTGATACGACTAAAGACGTGTTTGCCAGAATTCTAACACTATTTATACCGTTGTAAATGTCGACACTTGTGCTCGGTCGTACGACTAAAGACGTATTTACTGCACATCAGGAAAAAGACTAGCGCCGCCAGTGTCAACAGTACGCCCCACAACAGATGGCCGAGTAATAACAGGGTGAATAAGAACGGCAGCACTAGAAACGAAATCGCTTGCACACTGAGTCCGGTGGACAGCGTTTCACAGTTGACTAACGGATAGTAGTCGAACAGCCGCTTGTCTTCGCGCAAATTGTAGTTTTCCACAATCTTTGTGTAACACGCGCGACACATGGTCTTCACAGACACAACGTGCGCGCCTTTAGTCGTGCCTACCGGCAGTATAGACCCTTTACTGTACCGACCCATGTGGTACTCGTACTCGCCGATCACCAAGAAGTAATGATCGATCAGACCCCACGTTCGTTTCAACGCCTGACACCGAACCTCTACTGTGTACTCTTCTTCTTTTTAATGCGTGTTCGTATACATGGTGTGCGCTCGCTTCTAAACTACAGCGAGTATTCACGACTACTTATCAGTCCTAGACTGACGCCGCCGCCGCCTCCGTTGTGTTGCGGCAACATGGTCAGCACTTGGTTGGCCGTGCCTCCGCGCTGGTCTCCGCACGGGTTCTCCACGATCTCGATGTCGAGCATCGAGTGCAACGTGGTGCCGCACCGCGTCCAACCGCCTTCGTGCAGCTCCGTGTTGGCCAACACCGGCGTGTCGTTGTAGTAACGGTGGATAATGTGCTGCGCCACGTGATCGCAGGCCACGGCGCACTTGATTTTCGCCGTGTCCAACTCGCTCACCTCCGGATGCGAGCGATACGGGTTGTACTTGTCTACGGGTACGTGTCCGCACGACCACACCACCGGCACCTCGGTAGGCGTAGTCGTGGTACAGTAGTCGTTGTACATGATTTCGTTCAGATACAAGATCAAGTGTCGTTTGTCCAGTTCAAACTTGAACCACAACGGCTCGGGTATACTGACGCTCGTCTTGTACATGTCTACGGTGGCAAACTGTATATTGTTGTATTTGAGTATATTGCTCACTACAATCGGTATGGCGTCGAAACAACTGTCGGACTCTTTCACTTGCAACATGATGGTGCCAAACAGTTCGTCCAAATAGGAGCGTACACGGTACGCCACGGTGTCGGGGACCTCGTCGATCACCGCTTTACACGCGTACCCACCGGGCAATTTTATAACACCGCCGCCGCCGTCGCCGATGCTGCCGCTCGGAACCGCGGTATCCTCCGGTCGCCTACGTTTCTTCCTCGACTTTGATTCCATGGTGCCGGGTTTAGAACACTATATAGACACTATCATTCCCAACACCGCGCTGACGCGTCGCCTACTACATCATGTAGCGACAACAACATCAAGCAGATTTATGCGAACCTAACCAAAGTAGTGTGTGTATGCTAGTTTACAACGACCAGACCAGACCTGGACCACCGCACCGACAGACGTTTGTGAAGGCTCTCGTCTACCGACACAAGTCTTGTTCGTTCAAAGTAATAATAGTGGTATGTCTATGTAGAGAGTTTTCACCCACCCAACATATACTACTAGTTTGTGGGACCCGACAGACGTTTGTGCTCCAGTATAGGTTCTTACAAGTCTTGGTCGTTCAAAGTGATAGTATGTCTATGTTAAGAGTCTAGTAAATTATATACAATACGTGTTTTACACAGACGGCCGATTGGTTTGGAGGTTTGCACAGCCGGGGCGCTTGTCCCGATACCCTACGGAACGCTTGTACCCCCCCAATGTTTTGTACGCTTGTACGAATCACCAACGCATGTCTGTCGACCGGTTGTTCAAAGTAGTAGTAGTAGTAGTATGTCTATGTTAAGACTATAGTAAGATATATATTTTACACATATGTTGGGTATATCCTTAACATAGACGGACGGCTAGTTTGATGAATCGTCTCCGTAAGAAGATCGGTTGGATCACTGTCGACCGGTACCACGTTTTGTTGTCCAAATGAATGGTACGTCTATGTTAAGAATACACATCAAGATATATATTGTATACGTATGTATTGGGTAGACGGATGCCTTGTGCCGTCCAATTTTTGCCACAGACCCTGTCGATCGGAACCGCGTTTGATTTTCCAAAGTAGTAGTATGTCTATGTTAATACTACAGTAAGATATATATTATATATATATTATTATATATATATTTTACTTCATATATATATGTACATCTATGTTGGGTATATCGTTAACAAAGGCGGACGGCTAGTTTGGCGTAGCAGAGCAGTCGAGTGCGTAAGAGGGCGGACTGTCGCGAAATCGGCAGTGAAACCGTTCGCCATAAGAATAACACGGGAATAGACGACGGAGTAGACGACTGCGAAAAACGAGCGAGGTCAAATTGAAAATAGGGGTGAATGTTTTCTAAAATAGGGGTGATGTTCACCACCCCTAGAGGTGAGGCGAAGGTTGGTCCGGGAAAAGAGCGTCGCCAGCGACCGACATTTGTAAGCTGAAAACCGGTCGGATTTCAACAAAACGCCTAACATTACCTAGTAGAGAACACGATATTCGGATCCTGTATGTACGGTGAAGGCGACATAGTTTAACGCAGTAGTAGTCTGTTAAGGATACATCGAGGTGTATACTACGTTCTGACCACGGACCGCTTGTACCGCGTTAAACAAAGCTTAGTCGTTCACAGTAGTAGAATAAATCAAGTTCCGTATTATGGTCTGACCACGGAACGCTTGCATCGCGTTAAACAAACCTTAGTCGTACACAGTACTAGTCTGTCTATGTTAAGCATACATCGAGTTGTATAGTACACTCTAACAACGGAACGCTTGTACCGAGCACGACAACGGGCCCCGGTGGTGTCTACGGTACCGAGTTTAGTCGTCCAAAGTAGTAGTATGTCTATGTTAAGAATATATCAAGATATATATTGTATGCATTTGTACATACGTGTTGGGTATATCCTTAACATAGACGGATCCCTTGTTTCAACCAATTTTGTGCCGCACAACAGACGCGATCGTGTCGACCGGTACCGAGTTTGGGTGTCCAAAGTAGTAGTATGTCTATGTTAAGTATATAGTAATATATATATTATATATATATTATATATATCATATATATATTTTTACTTCATATATATGTATGTACATCTATGTGGGTATATCGTTAACAAAGGCGGACGGCTATTTTGCCGTGAGAAGAGACGAGTCCGTAAAGGAGTGGACTGTCGACAGCACCCGACATAGACGAACCGACGGCTGAAGCGATCGCCATAAGAATAACACGGGAATCGACGACGGAGGAGACGACGGTATCGGCGAGCGAAAAACGAGCAAGGTCGAAGCAGAAATAGAGGTGAATGATTTATAAAACGGGGGTGCTGTTCACCACCCCTAGAGCCGAGGCGAAGGTTGGTCCGGAAAAAGAGCGTCGCCAACGTCCAACATTTGTAAGCTGAAAACCGATCGGATTTCAACAAAACGCCAAGCATTACCTAGTAGAAAGCACGGCATTCGGATCCCGTATGTATGGTGTAGACGACATTGTTGTACACGGTAGTAGTCTATGTTGAGAATACATCTCGTTGTGTACATTCGGAACACGGAACGCTTGTACTGCGTTAAATTGGCCTTAGTTGTACACAGTACCGGTCTGTCTTTGTTAAGAATACATCGCGGTGTGTAGTATATACGTTATGACAACGGAACGCTTACAACAACGGTGGACGGCCCCCCCGTACCGGTTTTGGTCGTCCAAAACAGTAGTACGTCTGTGTTACATTCTGACCCTCTGACGGCTAGTCAGCCGTAGCAAAGGAATCTCGACAAGATCGGTCGGATCAGTGTCGATCGACAACGCGTTTGGTCGTCCAAAGTAGTAGTATGTCTATGTTAGGACTATAGTAAGCTATACATATACGTCGGCTATATCCTTAACACAGACGGATGATTTGTGCCGACCGATTATTATTTGCCGCGGACAAGACGCGACTGTACGGCCGTAGATCGGTACCAAGTTCGGTTGTCCCAAAGTAGTAGTAGTAGTAGTAGTAGTAGTAGTATGTCTATGTTAAGTATATAGTAATATATATATTATATATATTTTTACTTGATATATATATGTACATCCATGTGGGTATATCCTTAACAAAGGCCGACTGCTAATTCGACGTAGGAAAGCGGTCGACTCGGCAGCGAGTCGGCTGCCGCCAGCACCCGACCGGAGTAGACGGCGAACGAAAAACGAGCAAGGTCAAAGCAGAAATAGGGGTGAATGATTTATAAAACGAGGGGGTGCTGTTCACCACCCCTAGAGGCGAGGCGGAGGTTGGTCCGAGAAAAGCGATAAAATTTTCGTGTCGTCTACTCCGTCGTCGATCCCGTGTTATTCTTATGGCGAACGGTTTTACCGCCGGTTCGTGTATGTTGTGTGCTGGCGACGTGTCGGCTAGCCTAGCCGACATCGAAGGACTCGTAATTATCTTCGTTGACCGTAGGACTTGTAATAATTCTCGTTATGTGTCGCTATAGGATCAGTAGTAGTAGTAGTATTAGTAGTATGTCTATGTTAAGTATATAGTAATATGTATATATATTATATATATATTTTTACTTGATATATATGTATGTACATCTATGTGGGTATATCCTTAACAAAGGCCGACGGCTAATTCGCCGTAGGAAAGCGGTCGACTCGGCAGCGAGTCGGCTGCCGCCAGCAGCCGACATACACGGACCGACGGTGAAACCGTTCGCCGTAAGAATAACACGAGAATCGATGATGGAGTAGACGGCGAACGAAAAACGAGCGAGGTCGAAGCAGAAATAGGGGGTGAACGATTTATAAAACGAGTGGGGTGATGTTCACCACCCCAGAGTTGAGGCGACGGTTGGCCCGAGAAAAGAGCCTCGCCAGCGATCAAATTTTTGTGTAGCCTACTCCATCCTCGATTCCCGTGTTATTCTTATGGCGACCAGTTTTACTGCCGGTTCGTGTATGTCGTGTGCTGACGACAACCGTCTACTCCACCATCGATTCCCGTGTTATTCTTATGGCGAAATGTTTTACTGCCGGTTTGTGTATGTTGTGTGCTGGCGACAGCCGACTTGTTGCCGAGTCGATTCGTTTGCTACGGCAAACTAGCCGTCGTAAAACCGGTAAGATCGAAGTGTTACCGTTGTGGTCAGCTAAAATTCGTTAATCAGTGTCGGCTAGCATAGCCGACATCGAAGGACTCGTAATTATTTTCGTTGACTGTGGGACTTGTAATAATTTTCGTTATGTGTCGGTATAGGATCAGTAGTAGTAGTAGTAGTATGTCTATGTTAAGTATATAGTAATATATATATATAATATATATATATATTATATATATATTTACTTCATATATATGTATGTACATCCATGTGGGTATATCCTTAGCAAAGGCGGACTGCTAGTTTGCCGTAGGAAAGCAGTTGACTCGGCACCGAGTCGGCTGTCGCCAGCGCCCGACGTACACGAACCGGCGGCGAAAGTATTCGCCATAAGAATAACACGAGAATCGATGATGGAGTAGACGGCGAGCGAAAAACTAGCGAGGTCGAAGCAGAAATATGGGGTGAATGATTTATAAAACGGGGTGATGTTCACCACCCCTAGAGGCGAGGCGGAGATTGGTCCGAGAAAAGAGCGACAAAATTTTAGTGCCGTCTACTCCATCATCGATTCCCATGTTATTCTTATGGCGAACGGTTTTACTGCCGGTTTGTGTATGTTGTGTGCTGGCGACAATCGACTTCTTGGCGAGTCGGAATGAACCGGGTCGGAATACAACAAATCGCCTAGTAGAGTAGGGACCGCGGTATTCGGATCCGGTGCAGGCGACAGGGACTTGTAATATTTTCTGTTGTCGTTTGTCGGCTAGCCTAGCCGACAATGGAATATTACAAATACGTGTGTAGAAACGGTTGATTTTACAGAGCGGAGTAAGTGAATGTCGGCTAGCCTAGCCGATAGTATACAGTGGTTTCAGAGAGAGTGTAGCCGACTTGTAATATTTTCTGCTGTCGTTTGTCGGCTAGCCTAGCCGTCAATGAATTATTACAAATACGTGTGTAGAAACGGTTGATTTGTAGCGAGTGAATGTCGGCTAGCCTAGCCGACAGTATACAATGGTTTCAGAGAGAGAGTGTTACCGACGTTGAGTATGACATTGACTGTGGGACTTGTAATATTTTCTGTTGTCGTTTGTCGGCTAGCCTAGCCAATGATAAAATTACATAGAAACGGTCGATTGTACAGCGGCGGAGTAAGTGGATGTCGGCTAGCCTAGCCGACAATGTAAATCTCAAGGTCGTTTCGTTGACTGTGGGACTTGTAATATTTTTCGCTAGCGGTAGTGCGATTACGTCATAATGACGTCATGACTGTAGGACTTGTAATATTTTCTGCTGGCGGTTGTCGGCTAGCCTAGCCGACAATATGATTACATAGAAACACGGCCGATTGTACAGCGACGGAGTAAGCGAACGTCGGTCGGCTAGCCTAGCCGACAATATGAAATATTAAAAATACGTGTGTAGAAACGGTTGATTTTACATAGCGGAGTAAGTGAATGTCGGCTAGCCTAGCCGACATCGAAGGACTTGTAATAATTTACTGCACGCACACATACACACACCATAACTATAATCGTATATCGCACACTTACCGGTGAAGAGCGTTCATCGGTGAGCCGTCCGTCTCCTACTGGCCTACTACAGTATACGCTTAACGGTTTTACCGTATGATTTTCGACCGCTAGCCTAGCCGTTTGTGGCTCGTGTTGTTTATGCTAATCTATGGGATCTGAGGTGTGGTATAAAGACAACAGTTTAAACATAGTGATGTTTATTGTGTTGGTAACAAACAAAACGCTATACACAAATATATTATACAAAACATCCGTTACAAGTCTTCTTCGTCGTCGTCGTCGTCGTCGTCCTCGTCTTCACCGGACAGTGTCATCGCCATCTGTTCCACCGTCTCGTTGTCGAGTCGCGTATTGTTGTTGGCCTCCGTAACGTCCAAGTAGGCTCGCAACATGATGACCCGTACGTTGCCGTCGTTCAGTGTCACGTTGTGGGGTTCGTTGTTCCGTTTGACGTGAAACTTGACGATGTTGAATATCGTCTTGAACATGTTGTAATAATATTTAAAGAGATTGACCGATTTCAGTCGTTCCAGTTTGAGGCGACGCAACTCTTCGGGCGACGCGGTAGCGTCCACCTTCATCAGCTCGATAGACGGCCGGTACACGGTCTTGGTAACGTCTTGTGGATGCTGGTAATAGTACACGTTCTGACGAAAAGCGCCGGCCAGCGCCGGATAGTTGGTGCTCAGATAGATCTTCAACTCGTTGGCCGGCGTCATCGTCTTGTAGGTGGACTTCACTTTGATGTCCTGTGTCACTCGCAGCAGGCCGTCCAGTCCCGGGCTGGCGGTGTCGTCCAGAATATGTCGGTACACGGAGGCGAAGAAGTCCGCGAACGCTCGGTACACATCGTCGATTGTGGTGATCGTCGTCAGTTTGGAAAAATGTTCGACCATGTCGTGCCACGCTCTCGGTCCGTTCGTGTTGTGGCCGTACTTTATCTTGCCGTCCGACCAATAGTAATATATCTTGGTCTGAACAAACACGCATCGCTCGATCGTCTTCATCTCGATCTCGGTGTGCGGATACCTTTCGTTCAGCATGGCGGACATGTCTTCGCCGGACGGATTGGCTATGAACAACGAGTCCGTGTCGCAATAGTACACCGTACAGCCGTGAGTGTCGATCAAGTAGCGGCCGCTCTGTAACAGCGTGGTGCGAATCATGCACGTGGTGAGAGCGGCCAGCCGAGGTTTCAGCGAGCCGATACAGCCGTATATGCTGGCCACCCGACTCTTTTGCAGCCGGTACGAACTCTCGCACTCGTCCCGTTCCACGCTCACGTCGTGCTTCAGCTGCTCCAACACGGCCACCGGCCGTTCGGACCGCTGTATCGCCGCCTCGTCGATGAAACACGTTCCGTTGTCAAGCACTTGTATGATTTCCTTTTCGAACCGAAACTTTTTATGCGTAGCGGCACCAGTAGTAGTGACGGTGGTCTTCTGTGGCTGTGGTGTTGTCGGTTCTTTCTCGGTCGCGCCGCACCCAAAGTATCCGTCATCGGCTAGCGGTGTCGTGTCGTCGAATTCAAAATCGCTGTCCGCGTTACTCTTTTCTTCTTCTTCGCAGCTATCCGTCGTCTGTAGTTTCGTTGTTCATATATTCTTCCACTTCGTTGTACTCTTTTCGCACGTCTTCGAGTTTGGCCAACATGCCGTCCAGTTTATTGCGTCTGACCTTTGTGTTCTCGCGGTTCTTGTTAAACACGGTGATGATGTCCGACAGTACGCCGCGTCGGCCGTGCCACACGATGATGACGGGCGCCGTGCCCCGTCGTTGCAGTTCGTACTTGGTGAACGGGAACTGGCCGCCGCAGTAGGTGCCGCAGTAAAGGTACTGGTAGTACAGGATCTTGGTTTCCGACTTTGTGTCTCCCACGTGAGTCATGTAATCGTAAACAGTGTACTGGTGTCTGTTACAGATGTAGTCGTACATGAACATGAGTTTGTCGGCCGGCATCACGTCCGCCGTCTCGTCCGACAGGTTCTTGCGGTCGATGAGCAGCGGATATGCTATCCGGTAGTCGTACGATTGCACGTTGGCTACATTGTATTCGCCCAGACAAAAATTGGCTCCGCCCGGGTATTTTTTTCTTCTGCTGCGCGTACTGTAGGTGCGACGCCATTTCGGCCGGTCTGCTTGTGATGAGCGTGTCCAGGTTCTGCGACACTATAACGTAATCGTGCGGTTGTAGCACAATACCGCTGTCTACAACATCCGGCATCATTTGTGGCTGAGACAAGTTGGGCAACGGTATCACCATGTTTGCGGTGGACGTTTTGAATGTGGACAGAAACTTGCGCCGCCCCAGTCCCAACACCAGACACTCGTTCAATACCTTGTATTGCATTTTGTTGTAGTTGGTGTTCATGCTGTACAGGGGAACTCGACATTCGTGTGCATAGTCCACCAAATAGTCGATGGCACGGGTGCGTTCGATCAGTTTACTGACCAACAGAGTGTCGTAATTGTTATAGTGTAACGTGTCTCGCAACGAGGGCCACTTGTTCTTGGCGCCTTCCGGGTCGTCGTCGTGAGCGTACAGCCGTTGTCGTTTCTTCATGCGGTGAAACGTGTATCGCAGGGCCACCGCGTCCACGTCCACCTTGTTATCGTTCAGCAGCTCCTTGGATACGTGGCTCAGCGTGTACTTTTTGTACGAGTAACGCATCATCGCGATGCGAAACATGTCGAGGTGAATCTGGTCGAATCCGAACGTGTAGCCGTCTTTCCACACGAATCTGTCCGTGTACAAGCCGTAAAAGTGGCAGCGCACCAGCAAGTACTTGATGTCGTACGACAGCGAGTTGTACCCCATCAAATAGTGGTGGCGACCGTTGAGATGTAACAGGTCCATGGTTCGTCGCAACAGGTCCACCTCGCTGGTGAACACTTCCAACACGTTGGTCTCTGTGCCGTAGTCGGGATAACTGTCCAGTCGCAACATTTCCTCCTTCAACGATTGCGGTGTTCGGCCCACGATGGGCAGATAGACGAGCGTGTAGACGATATGCTCGTCCACGTGGTGTATAGAGGTGGTAAACAGCACATCGTTGACGTCCTCTCCGGTGGGCACGCGGTCCGGGTCCGTGGACACGGTCTCTATGTCGAACGTGATGACCGGCAGTTTGGGTTCGGGCAGACGAATCACTTGCAGTGCCGAGTTGAACCAACGGTACGTAAGTTTAGGCACCGCGTAGTCGTGAGATTGCTGGTGTCGTCGCACAATCAGCTCGAACATCACTTGCTTTGTAGCGTCCCAGTAGTGGGTGACCGAAGCGTACCGATACGCTTTGGGATCTCTTTTCAGTCGATGATAGAGTATCACGGAGTCTAAAAACGTGGGCGTTTCGATCTTCACCAGCGGCACGTCTGTAGCTCGCTGTGGCTCGCACATGATGTCGTACAAGTTGAAATTGTTCGCCTCGTATCGGATGTCCGTATACTCGATCACGTTGGGAAAGCCCAGCAGGGCGACCACTGTGCGCAACACTTGTACGTCTCCGCTCACCAGGAACAGACCCGGCTTGACGTCCAGCGTCAGTTTGGCCGTCTCTCCGCCGCTGTGTCTGGTACAGCCGACGCCCACGATGTTGGTACCGTCGTCGAACCATTCGGTGACAAACAGCGGTTCTTGCAAGTTCTTACAGTCGGCCAGCGTGCGTAACCGTTCGCGAGCCTCGCTACGCACTTGGCGGTCCAAGGCGAATCTATCCGCAGTGGCAGCGTCCATATCGAATATAAACAAATAACTTGCTACGCTAACACTGTATTCATCATTGAAGTACCTTTAATGTATTCACCTCTTTTTTATACTGACCCGTTTCATATTTGCTGTTTTGATTCGCACACTAGTTTTTAGACAAATACATAACACTGTTGTCACTTGGGGTTTTGTTTTCCGTCATCATGTAGTAAACGTTCATGTCCGTAACGTTCAAGTTTTTGGTGAGCAGTGTTGACGACACGACCGGCAGCGAAGCGTGTATTCTGTTAAATAGTCTGGTGCCCGGCACTGCCTTTCGCAGATACGTATTGTAGGTGAAATCGTGACTGTACTGTAGACACGGCATATCGACTTTAAGTGGGGGTTCGATAGACTGCAGTCTATATATATATTCACTATATATACGGACCCGTTTAGTATAATCCCAGTCACGACAACGAGACGTACACACTCAAATGGCGTCGTCCAAGCGAATATGTATTTGCGAGTCGGCCGGCAACAGCGAGCGCGCTCGTATCGACTGTTATGGACGCAACTACCAGGCCTTCCTACAGGCGAGAGGTCGCGGCCACAAGTTTGACGCCGACGCTTTTGCCCAGTGTCGACATATACACGAGATTCGCTGCGAAGTGGTCTCTTTCAACTCCGTCACCGAAGAGCTGGTCGAGACGTTGATCGTTCAACAGTTTATAAAAAATTTTGCAGACATACATCCCAGGTTTGTGTACGACATGCCTGCGTTGAACTTCAAGTCTAAAGTCGACTTTTTCAACACTCTATAAATATGCTACAAATGCGCTAAACTACACTTTTCTGCAGTTACATGCGTTCTGAACGAGATTTATAATTGCATCAGTTTTTTTACCAGCGTGCAATACGATAATCGATTGTTAGTGCTCTATAAGTACTTGCGGAAACGCAAAAAACTGCACTTTGTGCAGTCGAATGCGCTCTGAGTGCGCTTTTTATTATACGGGTATTAATAGTATTGTCATTATCAGTAAAGTATGCTGCTACCATTATCGACTGGTTCCTCTTGTACGAATGATGAAGACGATACCACCGCCGCACTCAGTAACGGCGCCGGCAAAGCGACAACACCGGCTTCAAAACAGACGACTCAGCATGCGAACGAGTGCCGTCGTTACGGACCCACAGTCACCATCGGCAAGACTGTGCTCGTCTCCTCTACCGGCCAACCGCTCTATCTGACAGACCTGGACGACTATACACTGGTGACCAACTGCGATTTCACCGAATACATCAAGTTTGCGCCCACCAGTCTGAAGGAGGCCGTACGAGACAACTGGATCTACGTGGCTCACGTGTTGCCCACCGTACGTATGGCCGTAACCAGGTCCACGCTGCAGGCCCGAGTGACTGGCGGCGAGATACTAGCCTACCAGTACAGCGAGGGCAGTATGGGGGGTAACGTATGCGTCTACTACGGGTTTATACCCAGCGAACGTCAAGACATCGCCGACACGCACAAGCGGTGCTTGGTGAGCGGCATGCAGCATGTGTGGCCGCGCAAGCTGTACGTATATTTAAAAAAAGAGGCGGCGTGCACGTGCAGTCCCGGCTGCAGCCGATGGTCTTTGAAACTGCGCGACCACACCGTGCGTCGCTTCTGCATCCAGCAAGTGCCGTGGAACGACATATACATTATGATGGGCGACATGGACGAGACTTGCTTGGAAGAAATCAAGGAAGCGCGCCAGTGCCCGGTCTGCGCCCAGTGTCTCAAGTGCGCCAACAGCCCGGTCTACTGCAGAGCGCATCGAAAGTGCAGGCATAAAACCGTGCAGACCTACAATCCCAGCCTAATGATGCCGTTGAGTCGACCCGTGATAAAACATTGCAGAAAGATCCGTCGAATAAAATGACAAGTGCGGCGAGCGATATAAATTGAAAAGAACCAAGATATATTAGGACGAACATATAGGTTGTCAAGATATATGATTCCGACAGATTACTCGGACCGCATATATTCGGGCTGGATCACCGTCACTCGCAACGATTCGCAGCTTAGGAGAACACCGTCAACAATGTCAGACGCGGTAACAACGATACTACAATTACTTGTTCAAACAACGCGTCTGCAACGTTCATCAGTTCGTTCGTCTACTGTAGCTGCTGTTGTAAAGCCCGAAGACAACAGGTTTGGATCAATCGTATTGCTGTCGTACGCCGTGCTTCTACACGTTCTCGACCGCTGTCATATGAACTAGGATCGCTCTCACGACAACCGTTTTAAAATTTCAAAATCACACAGTGTAACGTGTCAATTTATTATGCGTCTGCAATACGAATAAATGCGTTTTCCATCGATGCCACCCGTTTTAAAATTTCAAAATCGTACAGTGTAACGTGTCGAATTAATATACGCCTGTAAGTTGAATAAATGCAGTTTTCATCGATACCAACAACGTTTTGCATACTAGTCAACAGGTCCGAAACACGCTACATTATATATGCAATAATCGTTGATTGATACGGTTAAAAAAATGAACTATTGCTACGATTCTTGACAAACTCTCTTTTATAAAACCGCACGACACAGTGAGAAACGAAAAAATGATCGACTTACCTCCATAGGAAATAACGTTTAATTTCAGACTCGCAGGGGTAGTCGTCACAGGCAACAGTGTCTTTAAGGACAAAGAAATATAGCTAAACTCGATCAAATCACTGTAAAATCAAACACTTGCGTCTTTTTAACGGTTTAACTGGGAATGAACCGAAAACGACGATACAATACGATTTATATACCCTGGCGAAAGCGTGGTGGTGAACGAGTTTAACTGCAATACGGTTTTCCGCATTCAATACGGCTTCAACTCCCTCCCCCCTTTCATCACTTCCGTGCTTTCGCAACGCCTTGTATTCTAAATGCAGTATCGATGTAGTGACGTAACGTAATTGACGTAAGGGGGAATATCACCACCACCACCACCAGCACAGTCGGCCATGATGGATGAGGAGGAGGAGTAGGAGTATAAATTCAGGCGGCTAACGGCAACTTCGTCAGTTGTACGTCTTACTTGAGAGAGTTGACGTGTTGTGGTGTTTTTTAGCTACAGTCGCAGTGTGCGTTTTTTTGAAATACGATGAACGGTCGTAATGTACGGTGTTACGAGAAAGTGAAGGACCCGAAAGGATGTCCTACGGTCGGGCCCGGCTTAATAAAGGGTGCGAAATTGGTGCGAGATTGGCTGAACGAGACTTTCAGCCTCGTCTGGGTAGACCAGCCAGAGACGCACGCCCTGCCAAACCCTATACGAAGCAGAAGGCGGCGAGAATCAGAAGAAAACTGGAACCATCGAAACGACCGGCCAGAGACGCACGCCCTGCCAAAACCTATACAAAGTAGAAGACGGCGAGAATCAGCACGTAGCAAAGAACACTGGGACGATCAAAATCACCGGCCAGAGACTCACGCCCTGCCAAAACCTATACAAAGTAGAAGACGGCGAGAATCAGCACGTAGCAAAGAACACTGGGACGATCAAAATCACCGGACAGAGACGCACGCCCTGCCAAAACCTATACAAAGTAGAAGACGGCGAGAATCAGCACGTGGCAAAGAACACTGGGACGATCGAAACGACCGGCCAGAGACGCACGCCCTGCCGAAACCTATACGAAGTAGAAGACGGCGAGGAGCAGCACGTGGCGGCGGAAAACACTGGGACAATCGAAACGACCGGCCAGAGACGCACGCCCTGCCGAAACCTATACGAGAATCAGAAGAAAACTGGGACGATCGAAACGATCGACCAGAGAACAGCAACATTAACGCCCTGCCGAAACCGCGAGAATCAGAAGAAAACTGGGACGATCGAAACGATCGACCAGAGAACAGCAACATTAACGCCCTGCCGAAACCAATACGCAGTAGAAGACGGCGAGAATCAGAAGAAAACTGGGACGATCGAAACGATCGACCAGAGAACAGCAACATTAACGCCCTGCCGAGCTGTCGAGACACAATTTGCCGCTATTGTTACAAGACTTTATCCTTGACAGCTCGGAAGAACAGCAACCTTAACGCCCTGCGAGACACAATTTGCCGCTTTTGTTACAAGAATTTGTCCTCGGCAGCTCGGAATGATAAAGAATGGGACGACTGGTCAGAGGAAAGAAGGCGCCGCAACGCAGACTCCACTACGGACTCGACGGAAGGACTGGTTCCCATAAACAGCGGATACATCCCGAAAGACGGCGAAAATTGGGACGACGTCGTTACGTCTTCGACCCTCGCCGCTGTTCAATCGGATTTAAAGAACAAGTGCGTCATCTTGCCGATACCGCCAAGTGTGACCAAACCTGAGCGGAGAGCTTTCCGTCTACAGCAATTTAAAAGATACCAAGAATTGGCAGAACGGCAAGATGGCGACAATTGAACTTTACAATCCAGATAGAAACGGACAGCTAGCTTTCCGCCTACAAACCGAGAATTGGCAGCGGCAAAAATTGAACTCGGCATCGTCGCGAGGAGGCGCACAGCAACACCAACTCCACTACGGACCCACAACTACACCTTGTGAAGGACTCCAGAGGAGATACAACAACACAGGTGCGATATATTATAACCGTAATTCCATTGTCTTTATGCGCAAAAAATTTTAATGTTATGATTATGTCTTTGTGCACAATAAATGTAACTTATAATTATGTCTTTGTCGTTGGATATATGTGTATAGTTTATGTATCACAGATATATGTACTTTGCTGTATTGAACGTGCCGGCTGTAATTATTGTTAACGTATTTCGAGACCAATTTCATTCGTCTCGATATGGTTAGCAAGATTTACAGCTAGGACGTTCAATAAACGAAAATATATATATCAACGATTCATACAACTACACTATCCGCTAATCTCTTGTTGGAGCACAATAAACGTTACTGTTGTAATTATATCTTTGTCGTTAGATATAAGTGTATAGTTTATGTATCACTGATATATGTACTTTCGTGTATTGAACGTGCCGGCTGTAAATCTTGTTAACGTATTTCGAGACTAATTTCATTCGACTCGAAATGGTTAGCAGGATTTACAGCCAGGACGTTCAATACACGAAAATATATATATCAGCGATACATACAGTACTACACTAATCTCTTGTTGGGGGAGGCAATAAATGTTACGGTTATAATTATGTCTTTGTTGTTAGATATATATGTAAAGTTTATGCATCACCGATATATGTACTTTCGTGTATTGAACGTGGTGACTGTATTTCAAGACTAATTTTATTCGTCTCCATATGGTTAGCAAAATTTACAGCTAGGACGTTCAATGCTCCAAAGTATATGTATCGACGATATATACAACTACACTATCCGCTATTCTCTTGTTGAAGCACAATGAATGTCTATTGTATAGTTTTGTGGTTTACATGTATACATAGTATGTTTTAACATTGAAAATGTTTATAAGGAGTGTCGCATATTTGCGGCCGATCGCTGGTGCATGATCGAAAATGGGAACCGGTGAGTTTCCATAAAAAAACTTACTTCTTTGTTGTCAATAACGTAGTACACATATAAAATTTCGCTTATGAATGCGACTACATTTAACTTATAATATGTACATTGGTAAATGAAGAAAAACTATATATATATTTTTAAATTTATTGAAGCATTTTCAATGCTCTTCTCTGTGCAATGCCTGTAAATTTTTTTTCTTAAGTCATGATATATCTTTTTGTCGTGTATTGTAGCTGTTGTAACCATAATGTCTGCGTACATTGTTGTAGTTTTATGAATCTAGTGTTTTTACAAAATTTCATACATATTCTCCAGTCATGATATATCTTTTTGTCGTGTATTGTAGCTGTTGTGACTATGTCTGTGTACATTGTTGTAGTTTTGTGAATGTATTTTTACTAAATATCATACATTTTTTCTAGAGGATATGCGTGTATAGTTTATGTATCACCGATACATGTACTTTTGTGTATTGAACGTGCCGGCTGTAAATCTTGTTAACGTATTTCGAGACTAATTTCATTCGACTCGAAATGGTTAGCAGGATTTACAGCCATGACGTTCAATACACGAAAATATATATATCAGCGATACATACCGTACTACACTATCCGCTAATCTCTTGTACATAGTATGTTTTGGCTACTGCACAATGCCACTGTTATAATTATGTCTATTATATATAGTATGAATATATTGTTTTTACTAAATATCATACATTTTTTTCTAGAGTCATGATATATATATCTTTTTGTCGTGTATTGTATCTGTTGTAACCATGATGTCTGTACATATTTGTAGTTTTATGACTGCACTGTTTTTACTAAAGTCATACATATTTTCTAGTCTCAGGATATATCTTTTTGTCATGTATAGTAGCTGCTATGATCTCAAATGTGTATATTAAACATTATTTAAACAAATCTTGTAGTTGTGACTTGCAACAAACCCTATATCCAAAACCTAGTTGCACCAAACCCTATATCCAAAACCTAGTTGATAATACGGACAATAGACGTGTGTGCTTGCAGCACACGTCTGCGATAGTTATGTGAGTTCTTTTGTCAGGAGAATGAAGTCTGTAAAGTGGTTTCTATTCGAACACTATGTGTCTAGAGAGACGGCGAGTTGAGGTACGTGCTTAAAACGAGAAACCTGGATGCATGTGACATAACAGCAAAATGTACAGTGTAATCTAATAGCATACTATATATGGCGGCTGGTTATTAGACGTGACTTTTAATTCTTCGCACCTCGACTCCGGCAACGGCAGAGTCAAACTGTCATGGATTTGTTTAAAGATATCAACGACGTTTACAGAATCAAAGCCGGTATAATGAGCCGCATGAACGAATTTTACCAATTCCGGCATGCGCAGCCACGAAACGTTAACGAATTGGAAGTCTACAAGACGTGGCCGAACCATCCGACCAGGTGGAGCTCGCTCACTGGGAGTGGGTGAAAAGTGAAATCGCAGATAACATCCGAGCCTATAAATATTACAAACGGCCCGAAGAACACAAGTCAGTACCGATCAAACGTAACAGTAACCGAGCAGGTACAGAAAAGGACTCGGTTACGATAGAACCTATTGTTAAACGGGGTCGAGTGATATAGTGATACACGTTTACAGAGATGGACGCAGCAGCATAGTCCCTACAATTGTGTGTTCTACTACTACTACTACTACTACTACTACTACTAATCTTTTTGTACGACAGTAACTTATGTTGTATAAGGTCCGATATGGTTAGAGCCGCTACATTGTTTAGATGGAGCGACCGCAAGAAATGGATTCAACCGGCAGCAATAGTAGTGGCGTGAATATGAACACAATAGAATCGCAGCGACTATCGTGGTCGACGGCCTCAAATAACAGCCGTACGACCGAGCAACCTGAGGCTGACGGCCAGCAACCGTCATGTTCGACTTCCAGCTCGGACGGCAACGCGCCACAGCCTCAGAACAGGTCTGCCGCTACGAATGCAGCTGCCGCTTTAGACACTGACGACTCGGACGACGAGACACGGGATCATGGAGGTATTTACGGCGTGACCAGCGCAGAAATGAGAGCTATACGACAAGCAATATTGAACCTTATAGATGAAGACGAAGAGGATTACATTTCGGACGATTCTGGTATAGAGTCTTATATCGATGACTAGCGTAGAATGGGTTATCTAAAATTGTCAAGCTTCTAAACCACGATACATATGCCTTTAGGCGTCCGTGAAATAGCATTTTGCCGTACCCGATTGATCTGACTTTAACTAGACTGTAGCAACTGTTTTTTATAATCAAATAGTAGGCGATAGTGGTCTGTACACGATCGTTGTGTTAACGCGCGCTGTGACTGATACTCAGGTAATATACAATTTACGTGTTCTTTTTATAACCTCCTATATAGTTCCTATTTTAGAACAGTATTTAAAACTACTACCAGCATACCTCAGTTAGTATTAAATCTATTTCTTTGTACGATGCCTTACGAAATGACCAAACGCTACATATGCATGGTAATGATTGTGATAGCATCGCTCGCTGTTATGGCCATCCTCGTACTCACTCTCGGAGGAAGAGGTACTAGCAACAAGGCTCGACTACAGAGCGACGTGACTGTATCTGCCGAGCGTATACCGGTTGGCAGACAGAGTCGTTCGCCGCAGCAGCCGACATCTCCATCGGAGCATAGCGTAGTCGACGACGATACCTTGTACGATGTTGAAGATTTCGTCAGCGACTACAAAATCATTCGTTTGACAAAGCCTAATTCTAAATATTATACTCTAACGTATGATACAGACGATGTAGCGTCTGTAGCCTCTCAAGAAAAATAACACCGGGGTTCTACTACTGTACATCACATAACCGCATACTCTATACGCTTTTACTGTAGGGCACTGTCGGTACTGTACATCACAACATAATACTCTTTTACAATACTGTACATCACATAACATAGTACTCTTTTAGTGTAGAATATTTTGTACATATTTTGTTACAGGGTCAATGTGTATAACTATACAGGGTTATTGTGTATTATATTTTTTCTATGTTTAAAGCTATGTGTTTCCAGTATCGAATCGTAGGTTTTGTAGCATCTACTCTCTCTTTGTAATATGTTCTGGACTGTTACATTTTTTCTTGTACGATTTAGCTTTGTGTTTCAGTATCGAATCGTACTCGATTCAACGTATATTTGTACATATAGTGAGCGCCTTGTACTAGTGTTGGTTGTTAGCAATGTCGGTTAGCTGGCCTAGCTGAAAAAGTGAAGGCGATTTGCATGTTATATGTTTAGATTATTGTGTTTCCAATATTGAATCGTAGGTGCATCTGCTAGTTATTCGGTAATTTATCTAAGGTACGTCTATGTTCTGAACTGTTAACTATACAAGTTTGTTGTGTATTATATTTTTCTTGTAAGATTTGTTTAAAGCTTTGTTTTCAGTATCGAACTGTACTCGATTCAACGTATATTTATACATATAGTGAGCGCCTTGTACTAGTGTTGGTTGTTAGCAATGTCGGTTAGCTGGCCTAGCTGAAAAAGTGAAGGCGATTTGCATGTTATATGTTTAGATTATTGTGTTTCCAATATTGAATCGTAGGTGCATCTGCTAGTTATTCGGTAATTTATCTAAGGTACGTCTATGTTCTGAACTGTTAACTATACAAGTTTGTTGTGTATTATATTTTTCTTGTAAGATTTGTTTAAAGCTTTGTTTTCAGTATCGAACTGTACTCGATTCAACGTATATTTGTACGCATAATGAGAACCTTGTGTTGACTGTTGCCGGCTAGCAATGCCAGGCGATTTGTATCTGCTAGTTATTAGTCCTCCTAATATTATTATATTTTTTTGTAAGATTTATGTTTACAGCATTGTGTTTCCAATATTGAGTCGTAGATTGTAGCATCTGCTAATTATCAGCTCTCCTAATAGCTTACCTCATTTACCTCATTGTAATTTATATACGGACCCGTCTATGTTCTGGACTGTTAACTATACAGGGTTGATGTGTATTATATTTATTTATTTGTAAGATTTATATTAATAGTTTATATATGTAACGTCTATGCTCAGGACTGCAAACTTATATTTACTTTTTGACTGTAAATAGAGATGTTCTAGACTGTAAAACGATACGGGTTTGTTTTGTATAATATGTAACGTCTACGCTCAGGACTGCAAACTTATATTTACTTGACTGTAAACTAGACTGTAAACAATACGGGTTACTGTAAACAATACGGGTTTGTTTTGTACAATATTTTTCTTCATTTGTAAAGTGAACTGCGTCTAACGGCAACTACTGCTTATCTTTGTTTTCAAAGTTGGTCTTATTTTGTTGTAAATATCCCATTTTGTTGTAAAACTGTTTACTGAATGTAATAAACTAATGTTAAATCAACCCAATGTCTCGTCTTTTCTAAATCAATCCAATGTCTCATCTTTTCTACTGTTTAAAACCTTACTTTTAGCGGATAATGGTATTTGACAATTTACACACAAAGAGGATGATGATTTGACACACACAGAATACACTGGTACATCTGACAAGAACGATCGAAAACGTCTGGAAGCAACAGACGGCAATATAATATCCAATACACTATGCATTATTCCTCATTTTTTAGCCTAACATTTTGTGACACATTAACTAAACTTGTCGAGAAAGGAAGCAACAGCTGAGAGTGGTAGTGATGTAAAGACAACAGTTTTCAATAATATAACAGTAACATTTATTATGAATAATATAACAGTAACATTCATTGCAGTAATTGAAACGTACTATACATACATTTATTGTGCATCAGTAAAGTAAAGACTATAGATACTTATAAACCGTGACATTTATTCTGCAGTAACCAAAACATACTAACTACAAAACTAATAGACATAATTATAACAGTGACATTATGCAGTAACTAAAAACTTACTATACAATAGACATACATACTATACATACATATAATTAAACAGTGACATTTATTGTGCAACAGTATCTAAAGCACAGTAACCAAAACAGACTATACATACTTATAAACAGTGACATTTATTCTGCAGTAACCAAAACATACTAACTACAAAACTAATAGACATAATTATAATAGTGACATTGTGCAGTAACTAAAACATGCTTAAACGAGATTTACAACCGGCACGTTCAATATACGAAAGTACAATACATAAACTATACACACATATAACTACAAAGACATTGTACAATAAGACATTTATAACGGTAACATTTATTGTGAACCATTTGCTGTTTTATATCAGTATATATCAACTGTCAGAGAGTAACCAGACAATGAAAGTCTGAAGGGTGACACCAGAAACAGGAGCTCAAGAAGTCGCCGATATGAACCATATAGTTCGACATATGTGAGAAGAAGGGAGCGACGAGGTTTCAAGTGGCACATAACGACCAGGTCAATCGTCTCAAGCGATGATGCTCGCCTTTACGAGTTGCACACCACTTTTTACGGCGCTGATTATTCCACTGCAACGCCGCCCATAGTTAGTTCGATGCTCCTATCTGTTGGATTTTTTTATTTTGTTCGGACGATCAGTATCCGTGTCCGCTTTTCTTTTCTTTGCTGTATAATGACGTTTGGCCATTCCAGTTGCCAACCTTTTGCCATAATTGGGGTCTCTTCGATTATACGTGCCGCGCGCCATATCTTTGGCGGTAACGATAGGCGGTAACGTTTTAATTAATAATCTAGCCTCGTTACTAGCAAGAAACGCTATTGGAGCCCGATGACGCGCCTCGATTCTTGACACGAGGATCTGTTTCATCGCCTCCTGGTCGCCGTATTCATTAACTGCTATAAGGCACGGTTGACAACAAGCAACGGCTATCGCTGGCGAGACTTCCATGAGTCGTATAGTGGTGATCAGATTGCAAAGTACACACTTTGTACGACTCACTTTGTCTGTCTCGGTGAGTTTGAATTTTCCTTTACGGCTTATGTTGGAGGAACTGTTAGCAGTGGCTCCGGACGTCTTTTGTTTCGTTACGACTATATTTCTCGGAACTTTTTTCCTTTTGATACCAATGATTTGCGTATCTGCCGGCTGCAGGTCCGGATACTGTCGACTGAGGGCTGCCAGCTCGTTCAGCTCTTCTTGGAGCTCGTCGTCGGAATCAGCGTCTAGGCCAGAGTCGTCGTCCGCGTCATCGGCACTACTACTCTCCAAATCGTCGGCCTCGTCGTCAGAGTCCGCCGCATAAAGTTCCGCGGCAGACAGAACGAGGTGTCCGTCATCATTGTATTGGTTAACGTCTGGCTCGTTCATCATGGTCCAAGAGTCGACGTCTCTTACACTGGTGCAGTAAGTCTCCAAGTAGCTGTTTATGGATTCGGCAAATTTGTCCGCCCATTCTCGGCCCGAGAATTGAGTCGGTTTGAAGGTGTTAACAAGTCCGTATATCGCCGATGAAATGATGTACCTTAAAAAAGCCATAAACAACTTCATCGCTTCCGATGTTATGTTGACGGTACATTTACGTTTCCAACTGCCAGAGACGCCGCCGCCGGGAAGCATTGTGTGTACAGTGCAGACTATAAGGCGCCGGAGTGTTCTAACAACAGCTTCAGAACCGATTATTGGTATCGATTCCAAAACGTTAGTGGCGACCATATGTTTTGATAAAAAGCCGCCCATCTGATCCACGTCAACCGCGTAAGCATGGAGACCGTTCATGACAATGTGCGCGGCGAAGCTACGGCACATTGTGTACATGAGGTTGTCCAAAGTAATGCACAGGTCTTTGGTCACTTTCTGCGGTCTGTCTATCCACACTTTAAAAACTTCATGGATTAGAGGGGCTGATAGAACACTCTTTATTCCTGAATCGTTCCTCGGATTAGCCGACGTTGCCGCATATAAAACACTTTTCAACAAAGCACCGTCCAAAACAGTCTTTTCGGCGTATCTCGCCTTTATTAGTTTCATCACTTCTTTGCGGCGCTGATGCATCACACTTATCGTATGCGTGCACAAGTAGGAGTGCAGCCCACAGTACTTTAGTAGCAGTTGCCATCGCGCTCGGTCTTCCTTGTCCAGCTCGGCCCAGAACAGCTCCAGACAGTTCCGCACCACGTGCATGCACGCTGCAGACAAGTGTACCGTGTCCTCAAAGTTAGCGGATTTTTGTATATCGCATACTGCCTTTTGCGTAGACTCGTACGACTTTGCTTTGATTTCTCCGGACTTCAGTCTGGCAGCTGTTTTCTTTAGCCGAGTCCAGCAATCGGCCAACATCATCTTCGCCGCCCTTCTTGGCACATCGTCTTTCCAGGTGACCAGATCCTGGGTTACCAGTTGCCAATATATGTACACCATTACTTCGATTTCTCCTTCTGTCAACAAGGCTACGCCATGTGTCGTTTTTTTACCCATATGTTTTTTTCTCAAAAAACCGTTCAGTAAATGAAGTGCCACATGGTCGTAGGCGGTGTGCACCGCTCCGTACACTAGGTGGTACACCGTGGGGTCTTGTCTGCAGTTAGTGTGCATGTGAACATCTTCCAAATCAGCGGTGTCAGCCTTGGTGAGCGCGTAATACATGAGCGCTTCGCCCATCTCTGATTTGGCCAGTTTGATGTCAGTCACTTTGTAGTCCGGCATGTTTTTGGCTATCAGCTCTTTTATTGAGACTACGTTATAGTGGGTCGGATACACGATTCGGTCACAGTCGTCAGAAACGGCCAAAGCATCGTCTGGCGAATCGGATCCGACACGGACTTCTCGGTACGTAGTTACGCCGCGCTTAGCCACAATCATCTCTCGCTTCAACTTGTTAATCTTCGAGGTGGGGTTTACTAGGAGCTTGTTGGCCATCTGGATCTGGCTGGTCGGCGGTACGCTGGTGTACGGAATAGAGTTGCTCAACCTCACCGCGTAAGTGCACTGTCTCTTTACCGCTTGTTCAGGCGTGTCTTTTGATACCCGGTCTAATTGGGCGCGTCGTGTCATCACTGCCGGTTCTTCTCTATCCACTGTTTCGTCAGAATTTTCGTCGTCTTCACTATCGCTGCTGCTGCTGCTACTGCTGCTGCTGCTGCTGCTGCTTCCTTCTGATACTGCTCGTGGATTCTTGGATGTCTCCGTCGTCGTGACATTGTCTGTGGTAAGCCGAGGTGTCGCGGTATTTTTTGACGCTTCGCTGCTAACAGTTTCTTCAGTGTCGCTACCACTACTGCTACTACCACTGTTGCGGCTGCTAGTCCTATTCTGCTTAGTTATCTCTCTTAGCATGCTCAAGTTTTTACCACCAATATGTTGTATGGGTTTTATTGATACAGACGTCGCAACAGTAGCGGTTGTATCGACGCCATCTGTTACCCTTTTCGGCGGCGGCCTGGACCTCACCTCTTCCTCATCGCTGCTGCTGCTTGCTTCAACAAACTCCTTCGATTTGTAAGCCTTGGCCGGCTTACACTTAACAATCCGTCTGGCCTTCTTGGGTTTAGGCTCAGGCACTGCGAGAGGTCTACTCGTCTCTGTGACTTTCTTGGGTTTAGGCTCAGGCACTGCGAGAGGTCTACTCGTCTCTGTGACTTTCTTGGGTTTAGGCTCAGGCACTGCGAGAGATCTACTCGTCTCTCTGTCGAGAACTGGAACGGGCGTGTCGGCTTTAGGCTCAGGCACTGCGAGAGGTCTACTCATCTTTGTGTCGAGAACTGGAACGGGCGTGTCGGCTTTAGGCTCAGGCACTGCGAGAGGTCTACTCATCTTTGTGTCGAGAACTGGAACGGGCGTGTAAATAGTCTTATTCAGCCGACTGTCGACATACGATAGTAAAGTATCGAGTGTTTTGAAATCCGCCTCGACATGGTTAGGGGGAGCGATCATAGAATCGTGGTACTGTTCTATTAGCTTTTTTGTTTCAATGTACTTGGCGTATAAAATCCTGTACTGGTGTACAAGATTTGCGTCTTTATACATTTCAATTTTCCCGTCTATAACGAGCACTTGATTAGAAATATCCGCCGCACACTCTTTTTCGTCAACGAGTCTCTTAAGTAATTCATTTTTTTCAGTATATAATTTACTCATTTTTTTAAGTAATGCACTGTCACTAAAGAGATCTAAATCAGACGTTACTAACTGCGACGGCGACGACGGCGGTCTAGTTGCGGTTACTGTATCCGTAGGGTCAAGCCGTGCCGATAATATTGGTGCATCGTTAGGCCCAAAAGCAATAGATGGCGGACTGATGGCGATTGTGTCGGTGGTGGTTTTAGTGGCGTCAGGAGTGGCAGGCAGTGGCGTCAATAATGACACATTGTTAAACATCTCTTCCCATATGAAACTGTCTTCCGCCTCAGGAACCGGCGTCTCTAAGTCAAACGAAGGCGTTTCAAAAGTTAAAGAAGCGACGGCAGCGACTGTCTCCTGGTGAGAGTATACTTCCATTGATTCTGCAAAAAACAAAACAGACGGCCGTCTTAGACAAACTACAAACATTACAAGATCCAGACATTGGGCGCGTTAGCCGCTACAAATTATAAGTCAGCCGGTTCACAGAGTAAAATGTCATAACTGGTAAAAGACGAAACGCTACACTGTCGCGAGTAAAGTCACTTGTGGTGGTATAAGTATCATACCGTTTGAAACACTACGAGCTCGTACAAAAACCCACACACATAGCGCATAAATAAAGCGCTAGAAACATCAGTGTGAGTGTGTCAGATATTCAACAGAAATTATCGATAGATTCGTACAAGTTAACTGGGTTTAATTACAAATTTTTACAACAAATTATCTACGCTAGCGGCCGAACGCGTACAAAAAACCACACACATAGCGTTTAAATAAAGTGCTAGAAATAGTGTACGTGTGTCAGATATTCAAACAGAAATTATCGACAGATTAGTACAAGTTAACTGGTTTTACTAACATATTTTATAACAGTCTACACTAGCGGCCGAGCTCGCACAAAAAAGCACATACACAGCGCTTAGATAAAGTGCTAGAAACATCAGTGTGTGTTCCAGATATTCAAACAGAAATTATCGATAGATTCGTACAAGTTAACTGGTTTTACTAACATATTTTATAACACAGTCTACACTAGCGGCCGAGCTCGCACAAAAAAGCACATACACAGCGCTTAAATAAAGGACTAGAAACAGTGTGCGTGGATCAGATATTCAACAGAAATTATCGATAGATTAGTACAAGTTAACTAGTTTTAATAACAAATTTTTACAACACATAGTCTACACTAAAAACCACACACATAGCGCTTAAATAAAGCGCTAGAAACATCAGTGTGTGTTCCAGACATTCAAACAGAAATTATCGATAGATTCGTACAAGTTAACTGGTTTTAATTACAAATTTTTACAACAAATTGTCTACACTAGCGACCGAGCTCGCACAAAAAAGCTCACACACGTCGAGCTCGTACAAAAAACCACAAATAAAGTGCTAAAAACATTATGCGTCTGTCAGATATTCAACAGAAATTATCGTTAGATTCGTACAAGTTCACTGGTTTTAATAACAAATTTTTACAACATAACGCTTAAATTAGAGACTTGGCGCTTTAAAGCCGTCGCTCAAATTGAACGAGACGCTACAAATTATAAGCCGGCCTGCCGGCTTGGATACTGCCGGTCCAAGTAAAACGGGTCGTTGTGATTATTATAAATTTTCAAGTAATAAATATATTTACCTTATTTCATGTCTCGTGACCACATGTATTAACGCAATGAATATTATTTACGCGTTTCGATACTACGTATCGTCATCAGAATATATACGAAAATACAAATCACTCCGAAGGGCTCGTAATTATTTTCGTTGATTGTAGGATTTGTAATAATTTTCGTTGTGTCGGTATAGTAGTAGTAGTAGTAGTAGTATGTCTATGTTAAGTATATAGTAATATATATATATTATATATATATTTTTACTTGCTATATATGTACGTACATCCATGTGGGTATATCCTTAACAAAGGCCGACTGCTAATCGGCTGTCGCCAGCGCCCGACGTACACGAACCGACGGCGAAAGTATTCGCCATAAGAATAACACGAGAATCGATGATGGAGTAGACGGCGAGCGAAAAACTAGCGAGGTCGAAGCAGAAATATGGGGTGAATGATTTATAAAACGGGGTGATGTTCACCACCCCTAGAGGCGAGGCGGAGGTTGGTCCGAGAAAAGAGCGACAAAATTTTAGTGCCGTCTACTCCATCATCGATTCCCATGTTATTCTTATGGCGAACGGTTTTACTGCCGGTTCGCGTATGTTGTGCGCTGGCGACAGCCGACTTGCTGCTGTCGGCCTTTGTTAAGGATATACCCACATGGATGTACATACATATATATCAAATAAAAATATATATAATATATATATTACTATATACTTAACATAGACATACTACTACTACTATACCGACACATAACGAAAATTATTACAAGCCCTACGGTCAACGAAAATAATTACGAGTCCTTCGGAGTGATTTGTATTTTCGTATATATTCTGATGACGATACGTAGTATCGAAACGCGTAAATAATATTCATTGCGTTAATACATGTGGTAACGAGACAGGAAATAAGGTAAATATATTTATTGTTAGTCATTATAAGTGGCCTGGATGCCGACAGACACGTTATTCAAATTTTCAAGCGTCTGTCTTGGACCGATATCTTTTGCTAACCACAAGAGATATTTCAGACTACAACATAATTTGTGAAACATCAGACACGCACATTTTACAGCTAGACTTATCATCGGAACAAACTGTGTTAAGAATCTGTGCCAAAATTTCTTTACTAAACGGAGCGAGTCTACTACTATTAGTATTTGCTGTGCACAAAATACGCCAAGTCTAAAGTTTATGCTAGCAGAATACAAGGTACTCAAGTAACCAAAGTAAGTTTCAATCACTTCAGCTCTGACGGAGCCTTAAACACCAAAAAATTCAAGTAACCAAAGTAAATGTATAATAAAAAGACTTACCGTTTTGTTGTGGCTTCATGTTTCCCGTCTGGTCTGGCACTATACACACAGTACGGTCGACTCACTGCAAACTGCTGGGCTACAACTGATAGCTAGGCTAGCGTTCGCCTCGGTTTATATACCCCACCAGATACGGAAGCCGTTCTGGTGGAAGGAGTAGATAACGCCACAGCCAATAAAATAACCCGATAAAAATCGGTTAAAAATCTGCTAAAAACCTGGTAAAAACTTCGAAAAATCACCCGTTTTTACGATGAAAACGAACCCCAGTCCGGGCGTTTTATGCGTGAATAGATGTGAGAATTACAAGTCGTGGCCGATATCGTGATGCCGAGGACACTCTCTAGTCGCGGTTGCACGACATTCGCCCGATTCAACTGTCCCTATATGTCCGACGTAATCGGATTGTGGTAAAGCTACAGTGTTATTACTGGCTCGCGAAACTGTTCTTCCGCAATATTGTGCACGGCAGCTACATCGCGAACACAAGTAGCCCACAGCGAGTCGTAAGCTAACAGCTCCATGCTCGTGTGGAAAAGTCCACTTGATAACGCCTCATTACACTGCTAAAAATTGAAAACGACGCGTTTGATGACCGCGAGCGAAAACGCATTTTAGCCGGTTAACGACGGCGTTCGGGTGTCGGAGTTTTCCTACACTACAATGTACGCCGATATACCCACTGTTTGTACCGCGAGCGGTAACGCCATTAGCCGTTTCAACGATACACCGAGAGATCAGATGCAGGCTTACTGAGTGTGTCAATTGCCAATTTAATGAATTGAGCTTATAGAAACAAATATGTTTGTTCGTTGAGTACAGTCGTTTACGTCAGCTAGGCTAGCCGACATTACAGACAGACTAACCGTCAATATTTTTGTTGAAAATTCAATCAGTATGTCGACTAGGATAATTTGAACGATTTTGTGAACGAATTTGGTAGACTAAAAGCTTAAAAGACGTTACTGGACACGCAGACGTTATAGAAATACTTAATAAACGCGGTTATAATATTCTTGACAAATACGAATTTGATAGACTAAAAGCTTAAAAGACGTTACTGGACACGTAGACGTTATAGAAATACTTAATAAACGCGGTTATAATATTCTTGACAAATCCAAAGTATGCCACAATGCCTAAAGAAGAACAGGTTGCCACCTTATGCGACAATCAACGGCTTAAGTACCCACAAATACCAGAGAATTTACCTGAACTAACGTCAATAGATGAACGTTTAATATCGCCGCGCCTTCCATTCGTAACATATACTACTACTTTACTCGGACAAGTCATGCACGGACCGGTTGACCTTGATACCGCTACAGTGTAATTACCTCGCATGGTATGTTGAACGACAATTTGGCGTTTAATTGACGACTGAGCTATTCAGATATTATAACGTCACGATTAATGACAATTTCTTCAATAATGAGCATAAAAATGAAAGCAGTGCGTCTAGCGAGTACAAGAACGACAGCAAATAATATGGAAAGACTTATTGTCTCGCATAAATCAATCTAATAGCAAGATACCAAGCATACGGCGAGACGTAACTCGACTGTTCGCCAGCATTTCGTTCAATTCCAATATAATGAGGCTCCTCATCTACTGCTAATTGTTTATCAACAATTCTGAAAGTTTCGCCTCCAGAAACGTAATACAGAATTTACATCATCTTCGAGCCAAACATCGTGTGAATTTGTTGTTACCGACTGTCAAATATTGGTGGAATCAGCATAGCAAAGAGTTGATGGAAGCGTTTATCGATACGTTTGTTACCAATATGAAATGTATAACCAATACATCTGCCTTTATTGCTGCCGTTGACCGCTATAAATTGCATGATTTTACAAAGGGAGTTCAGAATATGAAAGTGAAAATATTAACGGCCGATAAAATTGGTAAGTTAGAACGAATTACCCTCCAATATTTGGAGTAAGATTGTATAATTCGTTCGGAACACCAAGTACAATTACAGCGCCGTTGTATAAAATTAAGAACCGACAAACATTAACTTGCGGCAAATGTAAGGAACTCAAGCCTGCTGCTTATATGCATTCGGTTCGCTTATTGAAAGTTGTTGGATTTAACTTAACATCATCGGGAATCACTCTAGTCAAGACCCTAGTCTTCGATAAGTTTGAACTAATGGACAAGACTAATAAAGCAGGCCCTCGTAAAGTATTGTCACGATTTACAATCCAAGATGATCAGACGTCTCCGGAAGAGGAATGTGATGAACGACTGAGAAAAAGCGTAATATCAACACTGATGATTAGTAAACGTGTGCGCGCTTATGAATGCGAGTACATTTAACTTATAATCGGTACAATGGTAAATGAAGTAAAATAAATATATTTATATTTTTTAGATTTATTGAAGCATTTTCAATACCCTTCTCTATGCATTGCATTTGTGCAAAGCTTGTAAATTTTTATATAACAGAACGGTGGCTTGGCTAGCCGACGAAAGTATTATACAAACTAGACAAAAAAATATCGCATACACTGTAACGTCGTAGCAAATTAATATGAATCTGTATACCAGGAAATAGAAACTGACCGCATTAGTATTTATTAAAGTAAAAATATACTTGCGCTATTTATTTCATCAAATCGCATTCATTTTATCAGCTAACTGACATTGCTAGCAGTTAACTATACGTACAAATATACGTTGAATCGAGTAAAAATATTTTATTACGCGACACATCCTTCTACGAACAGTAGTAGTAGTATCTGCAGTAAATGTAAAATAACGACATTAGGTCGTTATAGTCGATGTCGAAAAGCTCTCGATACGAGTCTGGGATGAGATTTATAAACAAATCTATAAACATTTACATACGCGATTTGTATAATCCCAGTAACCAAATAAACTTATAATATGTACTTACAGTGTTGTTTGTTAGTGCGGTATACTGCATACGGTTTCGTAAGAACTCTGACATTAACCGTATTCCGTCTTTATTACTAGTTAAGTAGTAGTCTGCGTCGACTGGAACTAATGAAATTATTTTCGGTAGTGATCCTGTCTGCGTCGGCTGGAACTAAACAATTTATTTTCCAATTTACTCGAAATTTATTTTTCAATTTACTCGTTGAATAGGTTCGGACATTACACAACAGTGAAAAGTACATAACATAACAGCTCGTATGTGAGAATGTAATTGCAAACTAGTTCTTCCTGACTCCAATTTAGCGCCTTTTTCCCTTGACTCACGAGACTGAGAGTATAAAACACCACAACATATCAGGTTTTGTATTCAGTTGCCTGAATATATTGGCATGAACAGGTTGTCTGAATCACTTGTCATGAACAACTCAGCATCGTCGTTAAAGAGGAAGAGAACGGGCCCTACTATTATTATTACTACTACTACTACTACTACTACTACTACTACTACTACTACTACTACAGAATCTACTACTTCAACCACAGCAAAGAGGGCGTCCACTACTACTACTACTGCTGCTACTACTACTACTACTACTACTACTACTACTACTGTAAGAAGATATTTGTCGTCGGCGTCGTCCAGAAGATTGGAGTTAACCAGGCAGTTGGAAGACGAAATTTTGTACAAGTTTCTCCTCACACCTCACGACATAAGTGACAAAGAAAAGAAAATATTAAAAACTATGAAAAAACCTTCTTCTAAACGAATAAAACACTTAATTAATAGTATCTATTAAAGCAAAATATACTTGTGCTATTTATTTCATCAAATCGCATTCACTTTCTCAGCTAATAGAATGAGAATCCTTGTCAACTTATTGCTAGACTGCTTGACCTACTGGCGCTGTATTATTGTTTGACATAACGGCGTTCGTCAATTGTGAAAGTGGTTTTGCGTGTCGCGTGAACTGATGCATTCATCGTTACAGCTACGCGTTTATATGCGTAACATCGGCAAGATATCAACATACTGTATCTCATTACCTTGATTCGAACAATAGGATTGCTTCGTGACTTGCTTTCTGATGTCGTTTGTCGGTTAGCCTAGTCGACAAAGATATTATTCATTGCGTATAAAAACGGTTGATTGTACAGCAGTAGTGGAGTAGACTAGCCAACATTATGCGGCGTTTTCAGTTGTTTACATTCACTATAACAATTTCACATGGTACAGCCTTAGACTTACACCAGTTACGACTTTGTAACATATTAGTTTCTGTCTATAGCCAATAGTTTATTTTATCGTGGTTTATTTAACCTTCAGGAAAGGAACGAGGGATTAAAACAACTTTCCGTTATGGCAGACATTTTTAATAACTCTACAGTAAATATATTATGTTACAGAAATGTCTTCATTTTTTAAACTTATAAATAAACTTACTTATTACGACAAGATCGACTATTATGACATTTAGAGTTGCAACGGAGATTGGATGATCTACACAGACACCTATTCGTTGCACATTTCTGTAAACAGTTGCATTTTTTAAAACCTTGTCCGCCCACTAGTGAAAGCTTCTTGGCAACAGCTCGTAGAGATATTGTTTCTGTCGGTACTTCTTCAACGCTTAAAAAATTATCTTTACACAAGGAAAATTGGTTTATCGTATACAGTGCGTTTAAGTGCCCAAACTTGGTACCGAGTTCGTAAAATTCCTCGTCTTTTATGTCGGTAACAACGGCAATTACAGATTTTGGGTCCATCTTAGATCTATCGATGTCGGGGATTTTTACTATAACACTTTGTCCAATAGTCGGTTTTACAAACTTTTTAGAGGAAACTGTTTTCATTTTCTTCGCCTGCATCTCGAGTCCTTCTCTTGCGGCCTTTCGAACAAGTTTTACTTTCTGAGCTCTGGCAGTTGGCGTAGTTGCGTCCGAGTCGCACGTTTCGATTTTGGTTTCAGTTTCGACATTCTGGGCTTCTGTTTCATTCGGTCGCGGATCGGTAGTTTCGACATCGCTTGTGGGTTCATTATCGACATTTATAACGCTTTCAAAATCCTCTTCGGTATGTATATTGTTAACTATTTTACGTATTCCAACAATACTTGTAAGCCCCAGCTTCATTGGAACGCCGAACATAGCTTCGTAAGGTGAACACTTGATTCCATCATGATACGCATTGTTTTTCATCGCTTGAACAAGTGGTAATCCTTTTGTCCACTTTGCTGTGCGGTTAGTTACCATCCATGCTGATAACATGTTCTCGACATCTTGGTTTGCTCTCTCGATGGATCCTTGCGATTGACTGTGTCTCGGCTTGCCGTGTACAATTTTTACATCGCCCCACATTTTACACAGACTCTTTATGGTGTCGTTGCAGAATTCCCTGCCGTTATCTGAATGAAGAATGTTTGGAGCACCGAAAGTTGAGAATACATCCAACAGATGATATGCAACTTCATCGGCCGTTTTACTGTGTAGAGGTTTTAGAAGTACAAATTTTGTCAAATGGTCTTGATATAATAAAATAAATTTCATATCTCCATCTGGATTCGTCTGCATGTCGATCAAGTCGATTTGACACCGAGAATTTAATTCGCTGTGTAAAATCGGTTTTACTACGAATCCTTTTTTTAGTATTTTTTGCTTTTTCTGACACGTTTCACACAGTTTCAAATATGTGGCTATCGCCTCTACTGTTACGTTTTTGTACTTACGAATCAGTTCCTTGATCACACGAGTTCTTCCTCCGTGACCAACAGCGATGTGAGCGTCGTGTATCACATTAAAAAGTTCGTCGAAACAAGCATAGTAGAGGATTTCTTCTTTGTCCGCAGACACTGGAGATATAAGTTTTTCTTCCCCTCCTATTTTTAGAATATCATAGCGTTTCAAACGCCTGTAGTGAACGGTTTGTTTCACTTTTATACTTTTAGCCTCTTTCACTTCGTTCAGCAAAGAATGGTATCTTTCATTCGTGAGATAAAAGTTGTTGTCTTTCTTATTGCTCACCGATTCGCTCAACAGTTCGTAAAACGTTTTCTTCATATTATCGCTCATTTCGAAAAAACATATCGAAACTCGAATGTAGCCGCTTGCTGACGTTTACTCGCTGGAACTCAGACTATAGACCCGAGCGGTGCCGCATTTATAGGTTGTCGGCAGTCTCGTTGCTGGGACTTGTGCTGCGAAGAGAAGTCGGAACGTTCGGGCGCACATGTATAACAACGCGCCGGTCGTGCGTTCTTACTTCTGTGTCGCTAGTGTGGACTTTTACCGGTAAATGTCAGAATATCAACATTTACCAAGGCGACTGGTAAGAGTTCGAAATGGAAGTGTAAAAGCCCGAATTGCGGACATTTACCAAGCAACTTGGTAATTGTCAGGTTTTACCGGTAAATGTCAGGTTATACCGCTCTTCGGACTTTTACCGTAACATATACATAAACAATCACAGCACACTGTAACTTTTATTTATATTAATAAATAATTAAAAACATCAAACCACCCAAAAACTCAACTTCCCACATGGACAGTAGTGTGGTAATTTTCGCATTTATAGGTTGGCTAATCTGTACGCTTTCAAATTGTTCTTATCATGTTTTTACAACGATACAGTTCAACGAGCCTTGGCTGGCAGCAGACGTTATTACGTTTGCTGCCTGATTCTGTCCTTTTCATTTTCTTGTTGTCGCGACAATTATTTAGACCTTATGCCTCAACGTTTTTCAATGTAGCTAAGTGCACACATTTGTGCCTCATCAAATGTAGCTTCATTTACGAATCGGTTTCTTCAAAATTAATCTTCAGCATTAGCCAATCTTAGTACTATGAGTTGAGTGTAAGAAAAAGGAAACTTAATAAATGTATTAATACAGTCCACTATCTTTATCATTCTGCATCCTGGCGATAACACACCAAGCTTCATTCTTTCTGATGGAAAAAATCTTAGAGCACACGTGCCGACATTCAACACATTTTTATTTGGTCTTAACGTGACGGATCATTCTTCTTATTAACCACTTTTTTTGGTCGCTCCGTGCCTGGATTCGTCATTCACCTTTTCATTATTTTTCTGCCCCAATTTCTGGCCATCACGGGCGACTCAGCATATTCGCTGATCCGACCGTATCGTGACTTAACCAGCATTTCTTTCGTCGCCTTTGAGCCTCCTGACGACATCACTGCAAGACCATCCATGTGCTAGCGTCAGTACTCCAGTGTAAGCAGTCATCTCTCCGGTCTGTGTGTTTGCCATCTTCCCCACGGCCTCGACGCCTCAGGACATCGCATACCAGGTACCACATCATTAACATCATTATCAGGTGCGTACAATGGCTGAAGAAGGCCTCAAAGTGTTTGTCAGAAAGAGAGGCGGCTTAAAGTCTGCCATAGTGCGTATTAATTCGGCTATCAGTAACTTTGACAAGAACACAAACACCAAACATTTTTTAACAGTTAGACTTGAAAGTCTAAAAAGCTTGGCAACAAAATACGATGAGGTACAGTCCGAAATTGAACTTATTTCTAAAGACATAAACGCTGCTCAAGAAGACCGAGTTGAGGTCGAAGAGCTGTTATATTCAACAGAAGCTAATATCTTACAATTGATAGAAACTTTAACGTTCAGACTGTATCTCCCGTATTAACAAGCAGTACGCAACTAAAACCGATAAGTTTGCCCTCCTTCACAGGCAATATCTTAGAATGGCAGCATTTCTACTCAATATTTCTGGACTTGGTGCATGCCAGATCTGATCTAACGTCAGTGCAGAAATTACACTATTTGTATTCGTCTCTGAAAAATGAGCCGCTAGATTTAATTAAGTCATTACCTATTTGTAACGAAAACTACTCGATAGCGTTGAGTTTCATGTCCGCTAGATATGACAACAAATTCATACTAGCAAAGTACTATATTCAAAATTTACTTGAAGTAAAGTCAACAATTAAAGATTCTGTCCAAAGTTTGGCAGAATTCATAAATACGATAACGTCTTCCGTTAATTCACTGGCGGCCATGCAACTGTCAGTGGATTCATTCGAGCTTATCACTGTACAATTATTGTCAGCAAAACTCGACCATACTACGTTTAAATTACGGAAGGAGTATATAGACGCCGATAATCTTCCTAACTTTCAAGGTTTTACTCAATTTTTAAACGCACGTAGACAGTTGTTAGAAAATACACTGCCTATCGATGCCGGACAGCAACTCAACAAGCTAAGTTTAAGGTTCAATAATAAATTCGACAAACATAAATCACGAAACGCTGCTGGCAGCACTGCATTTAAAAGTTATCACTCAGCGTCAAATAATTATTCATGCTTATGCTGTAAATCCAATCATCCAATTTACATGTGTGATAAATTTCGTGCACTAAGCACATCAGAACGATGACAATTTATATTAAATCATAAATGCTGTACCAATTGTCTAAGACCAGATCATTTCTCATCTAATTGTAAGATTAAACAATCATGTAAAATCTGCTCAAAACGACACCATACATTGTTGCACATAAACAATGTGTCGAAGCCAGTTTCTGCCAGCAGCAGTAATTATTGTTCACTCAAATTACAATCCACAAATAATATTCTTTTATCAACAGCAATTGTGTTTGTCATTTACCAGGCTGGCAACAGACAACTCGCAAGGGTTCTTTTGGATGCGGGTTCACAAATAAATTTTTGTACGGAATCATTTGCCAAGAAATTACGGCTTAACTTGACTAAATCTAACATACCGATTACAGGTATAAATAATACCGCGTGTTGTGCCACTAATCTTGCGTCTATACGCATTATTTCCCGCTATCAACGATTTAGCTTCGAGGCAAAATGTGCTGTCCTATCTGCATTAACCCATAAACTGCCAGCACAATCTTTTGGCATAAATCAATTTAACATTCCAGATAACATTTTCCTTGCTGATCCAAATTTCAACATATCAGCTGACATCGACATACTCTTAGGAGCGCAATTCTACCTAGATTTAATCTTAGCTAACAAATACGTACGCGGTTCTCATTTTCCTATTATACAGGAAACAAAGTTAGGCTATATTCTTGCAGGCAATCTGCCCAAACACTGCCGTTATAAGGGTCCTGCTGTTTCGTTCCTAGCTAGGAACAACGACGGTCAAATTTTGGAGTCTCTCGAAAAATTTTGGGAGACCGAAACTATCCCTGATAATGCACCTATTAATAACGAGTCAGCTTGTGAGGAGCATTTCGTTAGGTCTACTCATCGCAATCAAGAGGGTAGGTTCGTTGTTTCGCTACCATTTAAGGCTGACCATCCCCAGTTGGGCGAGTCCTATGCCAATGCTGAAGCAAGATTCTTGAGTTTAGAACGCCGGTTCATGCGTGATTCTAAGCTTGCGCGCGAATACGCAAACTTTATTCACGAGTATAAGGATCTTGGCCACATGACGCTTATCGACAATTGCTCTATCAATTTTGGGGTTTCAAATACCTACTATCTGCCACACCATGCCGTCTTTAAGCATTCTAGTTCTACGACAAACCTTCGCGTCGTTTTTGACGGTTTGTCCAAAACTGCCAATGGCCTTTCTCTCAATGACATCTTGTTGGTAGGCCCGAACGTCCAACAAGACCTTTTTTCTATTCTTTTGCGATTTCGTATGCATAACTATGTTCTCATCGCCGACATCGAGAAGATGTATCGACAAATTCTGGTAGCTGAGAAGGATTGTCATTATCAACGTATTCTGTGGTGTGACTCTCCCCTCGAACAGTTTAAACACTTTGTATTGCGAACTGTAACCTACGGCACTGCTAGTGCTTCGTTTTTGGCTACTCGCTGTCTTAATCAAATTGGTAAGGATCATGAAGCTTCTTTTCCTGACGCAGCGTCAGCTATAACCAATGATTTCTATGTCGACGATTTGCTAACCGGTGCAGACACCATTTCTGATCTGACCAAGTTGAAATCTTACTTAGGTACGTTGTTGAGTCAATACGGTCTCACGCTGCATAAATGGGCATCAAATGAACCCCAGGTGGTCGCAAATCATGACAATTTATCACTCCCTTTAAACAAACAGGGTAATGTGCGTACCTTGGGCATTCTCTGGAATAACACTACCGATTCATTTTTGTTTGACATCAAATCATTCCCCGTTGAATCAAGCATCTCCAAGAGGAAAATTCTATCGATTATCGCAGGCATATACGATCCGCTCGGATTCGTCGGTCCCATTGTTTTCCTGTACAAACAGTTTATGCAGCAACTCTGGCTGTGCAATCTCGGTTGGGATGAGCCAATCTCCGGGCAATTACGCTTGCATTGGCATTCATTATGCGATAAATTGTGTCTGATCAGTAAAATTTTACTGTCCCACGTTCTATTCGTTGCAAGTCTAAGGCAAGGATAGTTGAATTACATGGGTTTTCGGATGCTTCTGAAAAGGGTTATGGGTGTTGTGTTTATATTAGAGTCATTTATCAAGATTCATCGGCCTCTTGTCACCTTCTGTGTTCTAAATCTCGCGTGGCCCCCCTACAACAGGTGTCATTACCTCGCATTGAACTCTGCGCTTGCTTGTTGTTATCGCGACTCGTATTCAAGGTCGTCCCTGCTCTTCATTCCTTTATTAATAGTGTTCATCTATATTCTGACTCTATGGTGTCCCTTTACTGGATCCATGCCCAGTCTTCGAGGTGGAAAACCTACGTCGCTAATCGTGTTGCCGAGATTCAGCGTCTTACGCAAGCCTACACATGGCATCACATTAATTCTCGACATAATCCTGCTGATATTATTTCTAGGGGATGTCACCCCGACGTTTTGCGCGATTGTTCGCTTTGGTGGCATGGTCCCGCCTGTTTGTCTCAATCTTCCGAGTCCAATCTTTTTCCACCCTTTTTACCTTCTAATCTGTCGTCTTCTGAATTCACTGCGGAGGAGAAACAAACCCCCAACTTTTCTCTAATGTCTACCCTGGCTATTGATCTTTCAAGGGATTTTTCTTCGTTGCACAGTCTGACACGCGTATACGCTTACTGCTTTCGATTCATCAAAAATCTTACCCTCCATTGCTGAGAAACTTTCGGGCGCTCTCACCCCCGTTGAAATTCATTACACTCTTAATTTCTTCATAAAACAATCTCAGTCGATCCACATCGCTGCCGAGATTAATTCTCTTCGTAATGGGTCTTCTGTCTCTATTAGGAGTAAGTTGTCTTCTCTGGACCCGTATCTTGATGAGTCTGGTGTAATACGCGTCGGCGGGCGCTGACAGCAGTCGCAACTACCTTATGACAATAAGCATCCTATTGTCTTGCATCCATCGGCTCATATTACTCGCCTTATTATTGAACGCGAACACATTCGTCTACTTCACGCTGGTGCTCAACTCGTGCATCACTCACTTCGTCAACGTTGGTGGATTATTAACGCCAAGATAGTCATTCGCTCCATCATTCGTAGATGCGTCAAGTGCCTCAGGTTTAGTGCCAAACAACAGGTTCAGAGGCTTGGTATTCTACCATCTCCTAGAGTCACTCCTTCGCGGCCGTTTCTATTCTGCGCAGTTGATTATGGTGGTCCCTTCATGATTCGTCATGGCGGGCAGAAATCTAGGACTCTGTCAAAATCGTACGTGTCTTTGTTCATCTGCTTAGCAATCAGGGCCATTCATTTGGAATTGGTTTCCGACCTTACAGCCAGCGCGTTTATAGCTGCCTTACGTCGGTTTGTCCCGTAGGGGCATACCCAGCCGGTTATATTCTGATAATGGCACGAACTTTAGGAAGGCCCGGAATGTTTTACATGACCTTTACAATCTTTGGCATAATAAGGATGCCACCTCATCAATCAAATCCTTTACGACCTCTCAGGGTATTTCATAGTCATTTATTCCGCCCTCGTCACCCCATTTTGGTGGTCTTTGGGAGAGCGGTATAAAGAGTTTAAAGTATCATTTGCGCCGCGTGGTAGGCAAGTCTATACTCACCTTCGAGGAGTTTACGACAGTTTTGTCTCAGATAGAGGCATGTCTAAACTCACGCCCATTATTTGCCATTTCATCGTATGTAAATGATCCGGTGCCACTTACACCTGGCCATTTTTTGATTTGCGCGCCATTAACGGCGATACCTGACCCAGACTTATCTCACGTTCCCATCTCTCGTCTTGGACGTTGGCAATTTCTCCAGAAGTGTGTCCAAGTCATTTGGAAGGCTTGGTCTCGCGATTATTTACATCAATTACAACAACGTCACAAATGGAAATTCGCCAAGGATAATGTTTCCATTGGTGACCTGGTTTTACTGATTGAGGATAACTTACCTCCATTAGCATGGAAATTTGGTGTAATTGCCGCCACATTTCCCGGCCCAGACAACTTAATTAGAGTTGTAGACATTCGCACGCCCACTGGTATTTTACGGAGACCAGTTCATAAGCTATGTTTGTTGCCAGCGCGGGACGAGACTTAGACACAAGGTTACTATAATTATTTAGCACAATGCTATTTTACTTGGCCACTGGCTTTCATTACTTTATTGTATGACCATTTGGTCAACTTAATTGTGATACGTATCATCACAACATTTTAATGTTAATTTGCATCATTGCGTGTTTTTATACTAAATTTGCAAGTGGCTTGTAATTTCACAACCATGCACTGTGCTATTATGTCTATACTTATCATAGTTTCATGGTGGTATACTTGCTATTTTTGTATTTATATGTTAATAATTTGTGAGGCATACTATGTCCTACACATTTACATTTTGATATTGGTATTGGGTATGTGTCATGTCATGGTGGTATTGTTTTATATAAAAATTTGTTACATAATATTCGCATGGTCTGCAGTTATACAAACCATGTATGCATTTTCTTGCACATTTGTCAATATGTGTGATATCTATTATTCTATGAATGTATTTCTCCCAATTGTTCAACTCATGTATTACATTTGTATAACCACATTGTGGTACTTGTCACGCTATTGTGCCGTATTCATATTTGTAATTAACTAAACTGATTTCTATTGTATTTATAATATAACTTGTATTTATGTAAAGCACATTGTTTTTCGCATCTACTGTCTATAACCACGCCATGCCTATATTTTTATTTTTATATTGTATTTTGCATTTTGTGATCACGCATTGCACAATTATTATTCATGCTTTAATTATGACATACATGTCATTACAATTTGTGCTTGCAATCAGTCAACTATGTACAGCTTGTTTTCACATAACAATTTATTGTATATTCCTGAAACTCCAGGATAGCATGCATCGTTCAAACTATATGGCGTCATGCTAAATTTATGTCTTTACATGTATAATTTTATAATAATTTTGTTTGTTCATTGTATTCAATACTACTTGTATAGGTCTACTGGCCTTAACTGGTTCAAGCTAACCACTATGACTTGCATAAATGTTACAATTTTTCGGGCCCATCATGTGATGAGTCACCGATTATTCATCATTAAACATTGTTAAATTATGTATTTTCATGTCTTATATCGTTCAATATTGTATACATACAATATATATTGGCAATGCATTGCTAACTTTTGCATTTATACTCATGCTCAAATCAAGTTGCACGCCAACCTTGGCCTGCTTAACTCTTATCATCACTCAAGCTTATCGCTAAGCAGTTAATGTCATAACTGTTATCTAAGATTACAACTCAAGGTTCAATGCAGCCTACTGAGATTAACCTTTATTATTAAGAACTCTGTATTTTTCTACAACAAGTTATTAAAATGTATTAAAAAATCTTTTGATTTTTTGGCGGGCAGTTACGGACAGTAGTATGGTAATTTTTGCATTTATAGGTTGGCTAATCTGTACGCTTTCAAATCGTTCTTATCATGTTTTTACAACGATACAGTTCAACGAGCCTTGGCTGGCAGCGGATGTTATTATGTTTGCTGCCTGATTCTGTCCTTTTCATTTTCTTATTGTCGCGACAATTATTTAGGCCTTAGGCCTCAACGTTTTTCAATGTAGCTAAGTGCACACATTTGTGCCTCATCAAATGTAGCTTCATTTACGAATCGGTTTCTTCAAAATTAATCTTCAGCATTAGCCAATCTTAGTACTATGAGTTGAGTGTAAAAAAAAAAGGAAACTTAATAAATGTATTAATACAGTCCACTATCTTTATCATTCTGCATCCTGGCGATAACACCAAGCTTCATTCTTTCTGATGGAAAAAATCTTAGAGCACACGTGCCGACATTCAACACATTTTTATTTGGTCCTAACGTGACGGATCATTCTTCTTATTAACCACCACATTTACTTTTTAATTCTTACCTTCACGTGGTCCAGGATTCGATATACGAACTCGTGACCTGTAAGAGTTAAAAAGTAAATGTGGGAAGTTGAGTTTTTGGGTGGTTTGATGTTTTTAGTTATTTACTAATATAAATAAAATGTTACAAATGGCGCTGCGAACAGGGATGGTTTGTATAAATTTATTTTATACAGACTATGCCTACTTGTGGATGTAAGAGAGGTTAATTGAGGTTAATGCATATTACGAATAAGTTACGTGCAAGTAAATGATGAAAGGTTGTGTTATGTTATGTTATATTTAAGTGATTGAATATTACTGAATACACTCAAGATTATGATTTTTTAATGTATATGAAAATTTTATAATTTAAAAAAATGGAAAATACGGAAATTGAGGTAAATGTAATTGATGTAACTGGCGTTAATGAGTCAGCCGTTATGAGCGGGCTGGAGGTTCATTCAACTTCGAATGTAGTTCAAAACAGTAAATTAAACGAGTCAGATACTACAGATGACTCGGGAATTCAGTTAACACCAATTTCAACTAATAAAAATAATCAATCTGATAGTAATGATAAAGTAATGGGTATGATGCAATTACTGTTGAATAAATTTGATGTACAGAATAATAAATTTGATGAACAAAGTAATAAATTCGAAAGCAAGTTCAATGAATTAAGGGGCGACATAAATAATATTGACGAAAAATTTGATAAGCATTTGTATGATATGAAACAACAAAATGTTAAGTTTGAAGATAATATTAATAAACGTCTGAATAAGATAGATGAACATTTTAGTACTTGGGAGAAACAAATACAAGACGATGTAAATGGCATCAGAAAAAGAAATGAGAGTAACAGAAATACAGGTAAGTTTAACGAGAATATAGATAACGAAGTAACAGATAGCAATATAAATAATGATGGGGGTACGAATAATAATCAGGTGAAAATTGACGAGGTAAGTAAAAGTAACAACTATAAAAATGATAGTGAGATAGTGTTGAATATGAATAATAAGCAAGATATAGCTGAAAATGGAGTATCGATGTGTGATACATTAAGTAATATTTGTGATGATGAGAGTAGAAATTTATTTGAGGTAATAATGAAGTGTTAGTAAGTGTTGATAAGTTAGAGAAAGAGTGGAGAGAGAGTTTACAGGTAGAGGGGTTGCAGAGGGTAAATTTTTCCCGTGGTGTTGTTGTGGGTGAAGAAAAGGCTTCACGAGTGTACTTGATAGACGAAAGGTCTACAAATAAGTCCCCTGTGTATTATGATTTCCCTGGAAAAGCCAGGATGTGTTACAATAATGTTGTGTTGCCCTTTGCATGGATTGAGAGAGGGAAAGTAAGATGGGGTTGTGTAAGCGATTTTGAGAGAGAGAGAGAGAGAGAGAGAGAGAGAGAGAGAGAGAGAGAGAGAAAAAGAGAGGTTCAAGTTAAAAAGAGGTTTAAGTTAATAAATTGTCGAGGAACTTACATCCTCTAACAATACTCGTGAAGCCTTTACTTCACCTACAACACCACGGGGAAAATTTGCCCTCCACCCCCCATATTCTCTTAAACTCTCCCTCCACTCTCTTTCCAGCTCATTAACACTTATTATTACCCCCTCACTAACCTCAACTCCCATTATATTCTCATCATCTCTACTATTACATACCGTATCATTCTTAGATATCCCATTTTCCACTATATCTTTCTTATTATTATTCAACATTATAATCGTCATTATAATTAACACCATTATTTAACTTGTTAACTATCCCTTCATTATTTATATTCTCAATACACTTACCACCTGTATCTTTTTTTCCCACTTTCATTTTCTCAATACTTTTTGTGACGCTATTAACTTATCCCATTTTTCATCACTCTCGCCAAAACGTCTTCATATAATTCATTATATCGACCACTGACCATTCTTTTACTTTGGTCATTACAGGAGTAGATTCTGCTTCTGCTTTACTCATTATAATTGACTCGGTTAGACTGCTCTCTTTATTTAATACACAAGTTGACTGACTTTGATTCGTTAATGACAGTTGAGTTAGACAAGCTGACTTCCTCCTCATTATTCTCCATATTTTACTTATTTTTAGTTAAATACTGATTACAATTTATTACTGAGATAAATGAGTGTTTATATATACTAAACAAAAACTTTTTCAGACCACGTGCTATTTTGAACGTCTTAACCTACAAATTTTTTCAAAATTTGCCATCGCTCCCAAGCCTAATCCCCAACATCAAATTTCAGGCCTATTTTACGTAAAATTTACATAAAATCTTGGCAGGGATTCGCCAATTGTAAGGATCTTAACTTTTTTCAAATATACCCTCCCAAAATATTACCTACCTTGGCGATTTATTCCTCGCACCTACCTTACATTTCCTCAATAGATTCCAGGGTCGCCAGCATATTTGCGGTTACCATATGCAAACCATTTCACTCTTTTTTTAAATAACGCTTGCTTAATTTGAACACTTTCCCTTGACTCAGAAGATTCTTAAGTTCGATTAGGCAAGATTTTGATGATGGAAACAGACTAGGTTTCAGCGCAATAACTACATTAGACACGTGGTCATGGTGAAATTGAAATTATTTATTTTCATTTTATAAATTCAAAGGGTGTTCCCCTATTTACTTGGTGATTAACAAATCACACCACAATGAACATACGTAATCACTATTAGATCAAATTAAATTTACTTAACTTTAATGAAGGCCAACCAGTACCTCGCTTTCACTCTCTATCTCTCATTCATTTACAACCCACTTTTAATTTGAGATCTCATTTTTCTGAATGCAATATTACTCGTCGGTCAGTTGATCTAGTTGTAAGTACTTAGCTGTAGCAGTTATTCCACATGGTGCACCATGGCTCGTTCAAAACGTTTTACTCCAACACTCATGAAGACTGTTCGAAACTGTTAGTTAACTTTTCCAATTACACTGACACTTGCGGAGATTTGCTTATATTTGTTTTAAATACATTTTTCACTTTTTAAAGGCCTAACTCGACTTTGTCCGCGGACTGGGGTTAACACAACCTTACGGTTTGGAGATGTAGAAGCTCGGATTTCGTTTCAGTATTATAAACACGTGTTCATTTTGTGATATTCTTCTGACGTCAGTCAGATCGATAAAAATGTGTGACAATATATGGTTAGGTTTATTTATTTTTGATGGTAATGCCTACATCACACTGGCTGATTCATACCATTCCAATTTCAAAAGTCATATTTTATTCAGTTTACATAGATCATATTATTGCACAATATTAAAATAATTATACCCATTTTGTACTGTCACAGTAATTATAGAATAAAACTACCAATAGAAATTAACTAAAAAATTAAATAACTAATAAAAATGAGTGACTATAAAACAATTACATAATTAATAATAAATTGTAATAACAAATGCAAGACTGAGATAGTACGTCATACAGTAACTAACAATGTACGGGTAACTAAAACATCACACGCAAAGTTGGCAACACCTTCACTTGCATACCAGCTGATTCTCGCTTATCCTCCCGCCATTCACAATTTAAAAGTGGACTCGTCCATCCATAAATTGGTTTCTGCGCATATGCCCTTAACTTTCAATTTTACTGTATCTACCTCAGTTCTAAAAATGATCTTTTCGGAGTTTAGCAGAACAGTTACGGCCACTTGGTTTATCATGTCCATCGATTTTTCTGATGTAGTCATTGTGGAGAGCATTACCTCTTCTCCACCGATTCTCAAGACATTGTTTTCAACTATAAATCCGTATGCGTTCGTAACGTCCACACATAGAATTGCTTCATCCACAATGTCTGCAACAAGTACTTGGTGATTAAACTCAAGTCGACCAAGGCGTAGGTGTATCTCCACTTTTCCAAACACTTTTATAGGCCATCTATAATATCTGTTCGTAAGCTGCAAGAGCACCAGATTGGCTTGAGATCTTTCACCATGTCACGCCGCACAATGGAAACTGTTGCGCCTGTGTCAATTGTAATCGAGGTTGGCCTTTCTTGAACGAGTTCGGTAACCAACAAGCTCCCGCTGTTTTTCTGAAGTGTAGAAATTGCGTATTGTCTAGGGGCTTCGTTCCTCCAGTTAGTCAGCACATGCCTTGTTGTACTGACTACTGCTTGTCACCCTGCTGCTGAATTCTAACCCAACAATCTCATTGTAGATGTCCACGTTTCCCACATCTATAACACTTTGGTCTTCCGTGCTTTCTTATTTTATTCTGTGGTGCCGACCATCGAATCTCTGTTTCTTGTTCTTCTTCCTCGTGTGTGCCATTGCAATCTTTTAGCGCGCACTTTATGACTTGTCCACCCAGATGCTGATTTGGTGGCCTCAAACTACAAAGTATGTACCAAGGCATCCGCACTATTCTGGTGTCTTGCCATTCATAACACTTCATATAGTTCGTTATCTTGAACACCGGCAGTAAACAGTGAGATGAAGTAACCTCAAATTATGTAAGCTAACCTGTATTGTCAGATCAAAATGTCTCTTCAATTTCTACATTATTCAATTCAGATCCAGATTTGAAATTAAATTACCATAATATTTTATCTTCAGTCAAGAAGTTATCAGTAACTTTGTAATATAAAATTACAACAACAAAAATCACTCAAAAATTCAAACACTCCATATGCCAACCCTATACCAAATGTGTAGTTCACAACAAGAAACCGTTACAAACATTTACATGTAAAGCATCGGAAATTAGCAGTTTTGAGATACAATGCCATCTGTCAGTAATGCACTGAACTAATGTTGAATTGTAAAGAAACAGTATGCATGCAGCAATCAAAAATATGCTGGATGAAATAACCTATGAGCTTTAAATACAACTTACAAGTTGTGAAATGCCAAGCTACATTAACTTAGGGGACATACCCACACGAATCATTTCGCCAAGCACTAACGCAGATGTGTTAAGACCCCAGGACTCTGTCATCGTGAAGGTTGTAGCAGCCAGACAAATGTGTGAGAAGTATAATCTATGTATGGCCAGAAACAAAGACTTTCAAATTATTTCAACTAAACATATATATATCACTGTTACTCACCCAGTGATAAATTTAATTACAGGATAAATGTGTATCAATAATGTCACACTACATTATAATGTATAATTTCATGATTTTAATTTGTCCGGTAAAATTTTGTTACAAATTTCACTACTGTTTTGTAGTGCCATATATTATAGACATATTACATATTTGCAGTGGCAATATTACAGCATAAATTAATTTATTTGTATAACTATGCTTGTTTAAGGGTTTCTGTTTAAAAACAGTAAATTCATAAGATTTATTACATTCCTAAAACTGCTTGGGAAATAAACTATTCTTACATACCACACAGTAATGGTTCGTAATAGTATAATGGATTAATTTACACTAAAAATGTACAAACAGAAAATTTTGTTACAAACATCACTGTTATTATTTTATGCCAGCATGTTATCTATAACACAACAGGCTATACCAAATTAAATACTTTTGTAGAAACAACTCACTGGTACGTCTTAACCCTTTCATGGCTCTGGGTATACATGTATGCCCAGCAGGAAAGAGGCCGAGACGGCTCTGCCCTGCTCCTGGCAAGCCCAGCCGGCTCTGGGCGTACATGTATGCTCGCGGAGTTTTCGACTTGCGGGTCTTGGCATATATTTATTTTCGCCGTTAGTGGTATCTGTTAGCCTTCCTATTGTAACCCCTCTTTTCAAACTTTTAGACTTTATAAACCCCCCTTTTTTTTTTTTTTTTTTTTTTTTTTTTTGAAAGAGGGGCCACTAGTTATTTAAAACTAGGCAAGAGCCTCGAGAAGTCAAAAATGCGCTGGGTCCAGTATGACGGGACTTGCAATTAAACTCGGTTGTTAAACAACAATAACAATTTTTATTCAGCCATTTCAAGTACTTTGTAAGTATAACTCTCAGTATACAATATACTTTTATAGAATTGAAAAACTTCGTTACAAACTTTTACTCCCCTCCCTGGCATTACAATCTTCTGAAAATATACACGTGTAATCTCATAAAATTAGAATATATGTAAACATCATCATAATAATTTCTCCTAAATATACATAAATAGAACATCAATCAATATAGTTACATAAATACACATAGCACACACATATCTATATACACACATATACTACACACATGTTCACCTGACAGGCATATATATATATATATATATATTTCACCATGCCTCAGAAGAATATAACCCCCAGTATCCATGACCAAGAGCCCCATCCCAAACTACTGTAAACGGGTAAAGTGCCCAGCCTCCATTAAAAACTTTTCATTAAAACAAATCCATTAACATGTCCAGGTATGACTGAGTTGCGACCAATAAAATTATTACAAGTATGCAAAATTTAGAAAAGTTCCCCCAGATGGGAATGTGCCATCGCCAGGTCAACATGGCCGCATGGCCTTATAAAATGTATAATAGAATTTATGATTGAAAGTAAGACTCGGTAGTGTGCTCATATTAACAACTGAACAATTAATACACTGGCTATGGCAGTAAAAGAAAATGATGAAAATTCACTTACTACTGAATTATTACATGGTTAACATAAATTTTATAAAATATATAATAAGGTTTATGATTGAAAAGTAAGATCCATAAGTGTGCTCATATTAACAACTGAACAATTAATACACTAGCTATGGCAGTAAAAGAAAATGATGAAAATTCACTTATTACTGAATTATTACATGGTTAACATAAATTTTATAAAATATATAATAACGATTTTAATTAAAAATTTTATAACATCAGACCCTAATAAACACATTTGAGGTGTTCATACAGAATTGGCTTGACCACAGGCGAGGCCATGCGCACAACCAGATCCAGCAAACTATGACATGTTATGGACCTGTGGATAATGGCACCAACAGGTGACGTCCACAGGTTACAGCACCTCCCCAAACCTTTAAATCTTCTTAGAAAAAAAAACCAAAACCCATATAGAGCTATGGATACCATCAAGTAATGCAAGCATAATTCACCGCCCTATACATCAGTAACCTTAAGTAACACACACTTTTACCATATAAGAAAATTTCGCAGCAAAATTCGGTGACGCATGACCCCGTCTGGGTTCACACTTACTCAGGGGGGCTTAAGCGTTAGTAAAATAAAACTGACAAAATTTGTAAGCACTAACTGTCTCGCTGGACTTGTGCACCAACAACTTTAACTGGAGATGTTCCAGAAATAGAATCAGATGTTCTACATTGTAGAGGCCAAAAATATTTATAAAAGGGTTAAATGTCACCTGGTATAACCCGGCACAAAACCTGAGGTACTCATGGTGTATTGTCCAGTTCTTCCTCCCGATGGCACAGATGGAGAATCACTCGTTTAATGCCATTGGTGGCAGATGTTTGGCCACCAGCTGAAGTGAATCGGGAAATCGTCTTAGGTCAGGAACCCTGGACAATTATATATATGGACAATTACTCAAATGTTACCTAATTCACAATCCCCTAGACTCCAGCATAATTTACACACTACCACATGCTCAGATTAAAAGAAAATTTTGAAAATTTAAGAAGGCACAGAAATTACCTTCAGTAAAAAAAAATTTAGAATTAAATGACTAGTATTTATAGACTGTTCGTCAACTTAATAATCCCTTATTACAATTTCGAGGTGAGTTGCAAACTTAAACAGGTTCATAATACATATACATTTTCATATACCTCTACATTTAGTTAACAAAACATTCTCTTACGCCCCCCCCTAATTATAATGATACGATTATGATATAATTAGGAAAAAATACACAGCCATAAATACTTTATAAATACTTTAACTCAGCCAGTGTTAACTTTCAAAACATGAATAAACAGAATTTAACCCGCGCTTGCCACGTGGTGACTTCACGTATATATATCGCCTTGCATCGGCGTTGATTTAAGTTAAATTACAATTCTTTTATTAAATAATAAGTAAGGTACCTTGAACACACTTACCAGAGAGTCGCGTAGTCGTTTATCTAAGCATAGTAGATATTAGTAGACAAAATTCAAACTGGTAGCCGCCGGGAGAGAATGGTTGATAAGCTGCGTTCGGCTGCCTGACGAATACTGGTCAGCGCAGAGACAGAAAAAACGTTACGTATCGCTCCCCACGGAGCGCGCGCGGATCGGCAACCAAGCATGCAGATAACAGAGTAGACACCGCTCAGATAATTAATTCACATACCCCGCAATGACAGTCACATAATTAACTGGGAAACAGCCGAGTATTCCAAAACTCAGCACACTATGCACCTTTTGTTTCGATATACACTCGATATAGTGCGTATGCGTCTTTTAATTTCCCTACTACAGGTATTGTTCTCAACTCTGCCTGCTCTGGTACCGTTACTTTCTGTCTGTTTTTAGTGCGTATGCGTCTTTGTTTCAAATTCACTACCACGGCTATTGTTCTCAACTTTGCGTGAAAGGTATAATTACTTTCTGTCTGTCAAACATCTATTAAGTCTTGTTTGTGCTTCTCTTTAGCAAACAGTAGGTGTGAATATTATGTTTACAATGGCACAGGAGTATTTATCCGAGAAGGAAGTTATGGATTTATTGATGAAGAGTAGTGACGAGGAAGACATTTTCTCAGATGAAGATATGGATGCTCCCGGGCCTTCTCATAATCGTTCAACACCACGTGCACCTTCATCAGAAAATAAAACATCAGCAGCAGAAGATAAAGAAGAAGAATGTAAAAAAATAAACTATTTAAAAAAATATAACTGCCAGAATCTTACCAGTATTGCTATCTTTTCTCGCAAACTTACCTTCTAATCACCTTCAGAAGTTCAGGGCCGCCACCAATATCTTTAAAGGACAGATATGGATACCTTTACACTCTACCTTAATTAAAAACACTGGACAATTTAGCTATCTGACTTCCCACAATTCAGAAAATTCCCCGGAACGTTAGACGAGTTTTCCAGCACAAAGTATAGGAAATGGTTCACGGCGAAATAACTATAACTAACACATGGTTATATTCTGGTAAAACAAATCTTATTTATTTTTAAATTCAATGTTCTATTCTCTTTTTATCTTTTACTTAAATAATTCAGAAACATGAAATTACACAAACCAATTCCTTATAGAATAATCTTTCTTGACCAACCAATACTTTTATATTTTATTTTTCCCTGGTTCCCCACACACGCTCTCTCACTCTTTACATTTGTTAATACCCCATTTTCCAAGCTCTTTTGATATACAGGGTGATTCAGAACTGCACTCTAATCTTTCGGTAAATTACTCTTTAGCTGAAAATAAGGAAAAAAGTTGGTATAAACAAAAGTCCAAAAACGCTACGTTAGCGAGTTACGACTAGCGAAAGATTTCGCTAATAAGCAGCCATATTTAATTTTACCAGTCTGAAAGTTCGATGCAAATTTCTTTGTTCTGTTTTTTGACCTGAAAAATTGAATAAAACACGTCGCAGAACTGTAACTCTAAAAGTTTTTAAGTTACCTGACATAAAACACAAAAAATTGAACTCTAAAAATACACTTTGTTACGTTTGGAGTAAAATAACTTTATTAAATGGCTAATAAATGCATTACAGTTTCAAATTTAATTCTGAGTTAATTGGTGTGATTAAAGCCAATAAAAAATAAATACAAGTCCAAGAAATCTTAATTTTATTGAATGAAAAACAAAACAAATGATTAAATTATGTGAAAGTAACCTTACATTCAAAGTAATTGTTCGATGTGGCCACTATTCTGTTGAATGCAGCATTTAGCATGATGAATCCAAGTTTTCTAACTTTTCTTAGTGTGTCAGGACTATTTTTTAGAGTTGCTCCAGCTTCAATGATTCGATTCCTTAGCTCTTGCTGAGTTTTAATGTGTGTTGAATATACCAAACTCTTCATTGATCCCCAAAGGTTAAAATCTAATGGCGTGAGATCCGGAGATCGTGCAGGCCATTTTACGGGTCCTGCTCGACGAATCCAGTGGTTACCATAGGTATTATTTAAGTAACGTGTTACAGAACGACTGAAGTGAACTGGCGATCCATCATGCATAAACCACATCCCTGCTCTGTATTGAAGAGGAACATCTTCCAAAAGTTCTTGCAGATTTGTTTGTAAAAAATTCAGGTACTCTTCTCCATTGAGCCATGTAGGTAAGAAACACGGCCCAATAACATTGTCAGCAAGAATTCCACACCACACATTAAATGAAAATGTGTGTTGGAAATGTGTTACGGCAACTTCATGTGGGTTTTCCTCTGCCCAAATATGGGTGTTACGGAAATTTACAACTCCATTCCTAGTAAAGCATGATTGATCTGTAACTAGAATCCGTTTAAGGAAATTGTGATCAACTGATTTTTGTCTTACTAACCATTGGCAAAATTCTTTTTGATTATTGTAATCTTGCGGAAGTAAGTCTCGCACTGGTGTGACATGAAATGAGCACAATTGTTGCTCTCGCAAAATTCGCCATACGGATGTTTGAGAAATATTAAAGCGACAAGACAGTCTTCTAGTACCTGTTGTTGGAGACATGTGAACTGCATCAAGTATTTCTTCTTCTACATTCACGTTTCTAAAAAATCGTCGGCCAGTATCTGTACGTCTTGTTATTAGCGTACCTGTTTCTCTGAGACGTCTTTCAACTGCTTCAAAAGTTTTACAGCATGGTATTCTTCTATGAGGATATTTCTCGCGGTATTCTTGAACAGCAGCTGTGCTATTACAATCTACTTTTCCATAAATTAATAACATATCTGTAAATTCTTCGAAAATAAATAAATTTGTAGTGTCACCCATATTTACAGTTTAACTAAATAACGATCTGTTATTAATATGTTGATAACTTGTAAACTCGTAGAGCAACACACAACTAATGAGATACTTCACAAAGACTTTCAAATGGGAGAATGTAAACTGCGCACTTTATTATTGGTCATTAATAACAACAAATGATTAGGCCGCTAGAGGATATGTTTACATACAGTTTATTGCAATCAGTTGTTATTTAGAAGCTCATTGTTGCTATTGCCAACTTATGAAATTGAAGAAAAAATTAAGAATTAAATTAAATTAAATTCTCTATAAGTTTTATTTGAAACTGTAATGCATTTATTAGCCATTTAATAAAGTTATTTTACTCCAAACGTAACAAAGTGTATTTTTAGAGTTCAATTTTTTGTTTTACGTCAGATAACTTAAAAACTATTAGTTACAGTTCAGCGACCTGTTTTATTAATTTTTCAGGTCAAAAAACGTATAGCACAAAGAAATTTGCATCGAACTTTCAGACCAGTAAAATTAAATATGGTTGCATATTAGCAAAATCTTTCGCTAGTCATAACTCGCTAACGAAGCGTTTTTGGACTTTTGTTTATACCAACTTTTTTCCTTATTTTCAGCTATAGAGTAATTTACCGAGAGATTAGAGTGCAGTTCCGAATCACCTGTATATTAATTTTAGTTATTAACATAGTTGATTGTATATTCTACATTTATGTGCTATTCCACCATCATTCTTACTTCACTCTTACTTTCAACACCAAACACTGTTCTAATTTTTTTACGTTTGCATACTATTTAGATTCCATGGTCACTATTTCTTCCTTCTGCTCTTCTCCGTCACTTTTACATAATTCACGTTGGTCTACCAAAATTCTGAGGCTGCATTACGGTTACGGCTGTACTGTTTTATTAGTTGTGGCAAACTGTCTGGCGGTAGGCATTGGCCGCTGCTGTCTGCGTATGTTGGTTGTATAATGCCTTCTCTTATTAGCTGAAAACCTCGAACATTTCGCTCAGACCGGAAAGCTGTCCAAATTGTCGCCACGAGGTAATTTTTGTGCAGTACAAACACGTGCTTTTTCGTGACTCACATACTTCGTTCCAATCGGTACCAGGCACTGTTACAGGCTGTTCACCAAAAGTTGTACATTGATTGGTTAAAACGGGTTGCCTAATCTGCCCCGTTACAAGAAGAAGAAAAGGTAAGAAATCTTCAGAAGCGAAAAAGAATTTACGATTGGTCGGCCAAGAGTGCTGTGACAAAACATCACTCTTTTGATAAAGCAGTTAGCGGGTTACGAATTAGTTTCAAAGACACGGCAGCTCATTTTTATTTACCTTAGAATTTATTTCTGTCAGTTGCACAGAAACAAATACTTATTAAAAATTTGTTACCACGAAATTGACATTACTATCCCGATTGTCCCGATAGGAAGATATAGAGCCTGCATAATTTTATTGCTTCTTGGCGTGTTCACTGCTGATGCCAAGAGTAAAAAAATTAGAAATAGACAAATATTGGGCAAAGGATTTGCTATTACTAACGCCGATATTTCCCTAAAAAATCTGTCTAGGAACAGATTTAAACTAATTCTGCAACTTTTACATTTTGTGACAATTCGACCCCTACTCCAGATAGCCACGTAAAAATACAGGTTATAGTCGAACACAAGAAAAAAATTTAGAGAGGTCTTAAAAATCCATTACAAAATTTAGTAATTGACAAAAGTTTGTTGCTATTCAAATTCAAACAGTATATACCCAAAAAACATAGCCGTTTTGGTATTAAAATTTTTGTTCTTTGTGACATAGAAAGCAATTATATTATTGATTACATTAACTATGCTGGTGCCGGAACAGAAATTGTCTGGAAATGCTGAATGGGGAAAATCAGGTGATGTAAGTTTGTTGTTGCCGTATATGAACCGTGGTCACACCTTTATCTCGATAATTGGTATTTGAGTCCTGATTTGTTTTTATAGCTCAACGAAACATTGACAAATGCCATTGGTTCGGTGCAAAAAAATAGAAGAAATGTTCTGCCGATGTCCGAGAAACTGAAAAAAGGCGAAATACAGTTCAGGTCATCTTGAACACTTCTTGCACTGAAACGGATGGACAACAAAGAAGTCTGGATGCTTTCTACTGTGCATGGACCACAGATGGTAGAAACTGACAAAAAAGAATATACAACGGGTAAAAAAAATTAAACCCGCGTGTGTGGTAGACTATAATAAATCAATAAGTGCCGTGGACAAAACAGACATGATGCTAAGTTCAGTACAGTGCATACGTAAAACAATAGTGGTATTAAAAAATGTTTTTCATGTGATGGATTTGTGTGCTCAATGCAAAAACAATGTTTCAAATACACAAAAAAAATCGCCCCTTGCTAAATTTCATTTAGAACATATCTGCCGGTTGCTAGATAAATTTCATGTGGAATTAGAAAAAATATGGGTGGACAAAGAACAAGAGAAGAGGAGTCTCCATTTCGACTGTAACACAAAGATGGTCATTACCCAGCGTTTCTTCCAGGAACAGAAAAAAAGAAATACCCCAAAGATGTTGCGTGGTCTGTGCATCTCATTCTTAACGAAAAATGACCCGATTTAGATGCAAAAAGTGTGATGTTGTACTTTGCATGATGCCACGTTTTGAAAAATACCATACGTTAAAAAATTATTAGATATAAAAATTAAAAACATTTGTTTTAACAATTTAATGTAGTAATTATAGCTTTTATGATAAATAAAAAATAACAAAAAATAAAAATACAATTAAATTAAATTAAATTTTAAAAAAGTTTTTAACTCAGCCAGCGGCAGTCCAAAGCCTGCATCAAAAATGAGGATGGAAAACTTTTAAATAAAGCAAAATAATCGTTAAAATATGTAAAGTTTGAGTTAGTGTAAGCAGCAGGAAGAGCGCTGTAATTGCTTAGCCTACAAGCGCCCCGCTGCTGCGACAGATGTCAGCCGTTCTGTTACCAAGGTCGCTCGCCACTGCCCACTGTGAAAACGTTAATGCCAGAATGTACGAACTTGTGTAGTGACAAATACTTTGACGTAGTAAATGATTTTGAACAAACATCGCACTGGTACGTAACGCCAGAATGTATTAACTTGTGTTTTGTCAAACTCCCTGACTGAGTAAATGATTTTGAACAAACATCGCACTGGTATTTCTTAATGCCAGAATGTATTAACTTGTGTTGTGACAAAGTGGCTGACCGAGTAAATGATTTTGAACAAACATCGCACTGGTACTTAATGCCAGAATGTATTAACTTGTGTTTTGCCAAATTGCCTGACTGAGTAAATGATTTTGAACAAACATCGCACTGGTACATAATGCCAGTATGTATTAACTTGTGTTGTGAAAAACTATGGGACACAGTAAATGATTTTGAACAAACATCGCACTGGTACTTTTTAATGCCAGAATGTATTAACTTGTGTTCTGACAAAGTGCCTGGCCGATTAAATGATTTTGAACAAACATCGCACTGGTACTTCTTAATGCCAGAATGTATTACCTTGTGTTCTGACAAAGTGCCTGACCGAGTAAATGATTTTGAACAAACATCGCACTGGTACTTCTTAATGCCAGAATGTATTAGCATGTGTCTTGACAAATCGCCTGACAGAGTAAATGATTTTGAACAAACATCACACTGGTACTTCTTAATGCCTGAATGTCTTAACTTGTGTACTGACAAATGGCCTGACTGAGTAAATGATTTTGAACAAACATCGCACTGGTACTTCTTAATGCCAGAATGTATTAACTTGTGTGGTGACAGATGGTCTCCCAGAGTATTCTGAATTGACTTTCCCCTATATAGTTCACAATCCAGAGTAGAATCCTCTTCTTCACAGATATTATTCATGGGTGTAAATAAGTAACACTGGAACAAATGAATACACAACTGTAATAATTCATAATTGGAACACTGAAGCAGTAGAAAATAGTGTTAAAAATCATGTTCTATCTGTGAGGTAGCTTTCGGCTTGCAAAAATTAACCTTACCCTATGTCTGATTACAGTATTGCATTACTCTTCATAGGAAGAATAGTAGATTTTTATAACCAAATGTGTAATTGAATGGTGAATGGCGCGCGCGCACACACACACATTTGCATATTAACCACACTAGAATTTTTGTAAATAATTAATATAGAGTAGTTTTAAAAATAGTTTAAGTAGTGCTATGTGTATGTGCAGGGAAAGCTTACAAGCTGTAGCTTGTCAAAGTGAACACATGAACACAGAAATGCAAGCAAGGTTGGAGAAGAGCAAATGATTTGAACAACGAAGCGATAGAAGACAAAAATAAATTATTTCCCACAAGAAGAGAGAGAGAGAGAGAGAGAGAGAGAGAGAGAGAGAGAGAGAGAGAGAGAGAGAGAGAGAGAGAGAGAGAGAGAGAGAGAGACCAAGGGTGAACACAGTACAAGTCTCAGAATAAACAGCATGTTATTAGAGAAACACGTAGAAATAGCACCATGAAAAGAAATATAAAAATCATTGTTATTGTGCCGGGGTTTGAATTTTCCCGGTCCGGTTTTAATTCGATCAGTGCTGCCAACGCACTTGGCGGCTGTGCTCACCACAGCTAACTCGATCATTAACATGTGATTGCCAAGGCCGTGTCTGCGCTTCGGCGACGCAATCTAGCAGGCCTAGTCAATTGTATCAGCTGCTCGCTGTACGCTGTAGAGTAAGCAGGTTACCAAAGGTTATGATCGGCAAATCGGAACAGGTTGCTTTTATGCCGGATAGTGGCACCGACTAATTCAGGTCTCATTCTTATTCCTTGCCAACCTTCAGGGAGAGTATTTCAACGGTCTGATGGTTCACGGTTAAGTAAATCTTTCCACATGAGTTCGTAATCCAGTAAAGGGCTTTCAGGTTAGACTCAATTATATTATTCTATGTTATTAAATGATGGTTTGTGTTGTGTCTGTGTGTGTGTGTGTGTGTGTGTGATGTGGCCTCGACATCTGTAAAGTTTATTTAATTGTAAAACCTTTGTATTGCAAAATTGACTTACACGTTACTTCCAGTCTAGAAACACGTGGTGACATTGTATTTAATTGTCTTTTGATAAAGTTAAAAGTAAAAGATTAAAAGTAATGACTATAACTGGATAAAATAAGCAAATTAAATGTTGATAAAAATTGTGACAGTGAGTGTGGTGTCTGTGTTACGAGGCAAGAGAGTGTATGGGTGGGTGTATTGACTGACGGCTAATCTCCAAATAAAAATGTTATAGGGTCCCCGCACCAGCCGGGAGAAAGGGGTAGCAGAGGTAGTAACGTCTACACCTGTCACTATCCACAGAGCAGTGCATGAGGATGCTCCCCGAAGCTGTCAGGCCCAGGAATACTCATCCAGCAGAACACCGAAGGACCCACATCTGCCCTGAATGAGACTCGCTGGAGATTCAACACACTTTAAGGACAGTCTGCAGTACTCATGGCACACTGGCCAGCATGGTACCAGTTGAGTTCTTCAACAAAAGTACAGGTGGGAGCGTTCTAATTATAACCCTTCAGTCAACATCTACTCAATAGACTGGCCCCCTGGTGTTCACGTTATACATCTTGTTGAGAACTCATAATAACTAATATCAAGAACTCCAGGTGTTTAAAAAACTTGTAACTGAATATTTTGTAATACCTTAAATTAATGTTCTTAAAGAAAATGATACAAGAATCCAGCTGTTTAAAAAACTGGTAATTGAATAGTTTGTAATAACTTAATGTTCTAAAAGAAAATGATACGAGAATCCAGCTGTTTGAAAAACTTGTAACTGAATATTTTGTAATAATTCAAATTAATGTTCTTAAAGAAAATGGTTCATTATCATAAAAATGTGTCACATGTTAGCACTAATAAACATTGTTACTGGTTACAAAAGTGCTGATTGCAAATCCTGTCACTCTGTTTGGGCTCCAGCACACTTTTCGCCTCCTCTCGGTTAAGTAGCCTCTAGTTTTTAAATTTTGCATAACGGTCTAAGTGGCAATTACATTATATAGCCTCTTCCTAAAAAGCACGTAAATGTGACACAGGATATCGTCAACGGAGAACAATACGTCCAAAGAAAGGTGGCAGAATTTTGTATCCCTCGACGGCAGTGTTTACTATGTTCGATTAAATCTTTTATTATAAGAAGCCGTTTTAAAACGTATTATTATGTGAATAATTACGTATGTGAAGATGTAAATAAAATACGAATACCATTCAAATCCAATAACACCTGGGGAATATATGCAACACCACATATATTTGCATATTTAACAATAGCAGTATTGTTATAAATAATTCATAGAGAAAAGTTGTTAGAAATAATTTTAAGTAGTGTATGTGCAGGCAAAGCTTACAGGATCTAGCCTGTCAAACGTGATCACCTGTCGATTTTATGCAGTGTGTGTGTGTGTGTGTGTGTGTGTGTGTGTGTGTGTGCAGCTTCAGGATATATGAGATGATGACAACGATGATGATGGTGATGATGCTGTCGATGCCGATTTCCTGTCGCTAATAAAACCCCAAGAGTGGCCCCATGAGTAAGCCATTTGCGTCTTCCGGTGGAAGTGGGAAGAAAGTACATTTCTTCTTATGACATTGTCTGAATTGCAAAATGTGTTTTGTAGACTTCAAATTTGATTAAATAACCATGTTTAATTATTGTCATTAATTCATTCATGTCTGGACAGGAGTTCTCTAACCAAGTAAAATACATGCGTACAGAGAGATCGTTCCCATTTGCAGCACAATACCTGTTTCTGCTGGTAGATCACACACACACACACACACACACACACACACAGAAGTAAAAAACAAACAATTATTTCGTTCAAAACCAAGAAACAACTCAAAAGAACAGAAGTATGAGTTAGTGAAATAAAATCAATACAAAAATGTAAATAGTTGAAGTAAAATAAGTAATATGGAATTTTAAGTTTTATTACAAATACTTTTTCTAATCAATTTAGAATGGGTGCTGTCTTGTAAACAATCATGTTTACTTAAATTGAATATTATTTTATTAAAATATTAATAAACTTACAACTTGATTTAACAAAAAGTATAATAGTGTTTTTGCAGATTATTTGCTAAGATTTAAAATTTTAATAATTGATGCGGTTTGGAAGCTCTTGAAGAATCGCGAGTTATTCCAAAGACGCTAATAAGGAAGGCTGGATTGTTTGTTAGAAAGAAGTGGACTGTATTTGAGATATTGAACATGCGTTTATTGAATAATTTGGTTTGTTAGTTACGATCGGCACGTGCGGATGTATTTTGAGGCGATAATGCCCGAAATCAACTGTGAATGAAATCGTGGTCCATGGTAGATGGACGCAGGTAGACGATTAAAGTTGAATGTTATAAATGTATGCTGTATAATAGCCAAATAAAATACTTTGGTATTGATAAAAATTGTGACAGTGAGTGTGGTGTCTGTGTTACGAGGCAAGAGAGTGTATGGGTGGGTGTATTGACTGACGGCTAATCTCCAAATAAAAATGTTATAGGGTCCCCGCACCAGCCGGGAGAAAGGGGTAGCAGAGGTAGTAACGTCTACACCTGTCACTATCCACAGAGCAGTGCTGTAAGAGAAGTGTTTAACGAGAGTTGCGCTCGGAGTCGTGTTATAAACTGAACTAATGCTGGCTTGCAGTCGGCTAGGCTGGCCGGTTGCAAGGTTTGATAACGCGTGACGTCATCCGCGCGTGCCGTGCAATGTTAGTAGACTGCTTACAGCTGATAAAACAGTACAAAGTTTAAACATACTGCCCGCCAAAATCGGGACGATTTTGTACATTAACGGTTAAATTGAACAATATAATAATTAGACTTACATGTCGTAAGCGATACAACAATTGGCGCACTGGCCAGAGAGCATAGACACAATAAACATAATATACTTAAAGACTTATACATAAAATTTGTAAAAAACAAAAATCATTAATCTAGCACAAAGCTTAAGTCAAAACAAAACAATTTCTGTGCTAGAAAAGGTACAACAAATAAAAAATCGTGATAAAAATGAACCTTTACATAACTGAACATGATCTCTCTTAAAGCATAACATGTGGATAAAAAATACATATATTTAAACCTTGACAAACGTAAATAATATTCTTAAATTATATAAGAGAAACCATCTTGATCACTGCTTCATATATAGTAATAGAAATGATAGAAACATAATGTTATCATAATCGTATCAAAGTTCAATGGTACATGACATTGAAAAATACAATACACATATAGAATAATTGCCACTATAACTGACACTTGTGGTTCTCAGAATTTGAATCACACAAACATATTAACGATACACAACATTCATAATAATTGATAGTACATATGAGACATAGTCACTGTTGCTGTAATAGCTAGCGACACTTAACAATGTTACAATGCTTATGATACAATTGACTTGTATGCTCGCCCCGGGGAATGTCCCGGGCGTGTTCCATGTAATGACACGCACACACTCACACACACACACACACACACACACACACACCTCGTGTGTCTCGTATGGCACGCATACGATTAGCTTGTTGCCACCGGAAGGGGGCATAATTTGTGGATGGGTCGGCGTAAGATACCTAGCGCAGTGCGTACTTCTGCGACGCGTACTAAGGAATCTTGACCCGGAAAAACATTGGTAATTACCCCACGCTTCCATTCTAGAGGGGGGGAATTGTCATCCAAAATGAGGACAAGTTGTCCGACCTTCAAATTTTTAAATGGGGTGCGCCATTTATTGCGCTGCTGCAGCTGGTGCAGATAATCCCTAGACCACCGTTTCCAGATGGTCTGCGTAAATTTTTGGAGCAGAAGCCATCTGCCCAAATGAGTATTATTGCCTTGTGTATAGTCGGGTTCCGGAAGTGCCGTCAGTGGAGCACCGACCAAAAAATGAGCGGGTGTTAAGGGTTCAGGGTCTCTAGCATCGTCGGACACGGCGCATAACGGGCGTGAATTAAGGCAAGCCTCAAATTGAGAAAGAAGGGTAGAATATTCCTCAAAATTCAAGATCGTACCGCCAATTACGCGACGTAAATGGAATTTAACACTCCTTACACCACTTTCCCACAAACCACCGAAATGAGGGGCTGAAGGGGGGATAAAGGACCATTTGATGCCGTGGAGACCGCAAAACTCCAGAGAAGATTGTTCAACTTCCTTGGAGGTTAAAAATTTGTACCAATCATGCAACGTGTGGTTGGCACGATGAAAATTCGTGCCATTATCCGAAAATATTTGCGCGGGAATACCTCTGCGCGATATGAACCTTTTTAAAGCCGCTATAAAGGCGTTGGAAGTAAGATCCGACACCAATTCTAAATGGATGGCCCTAGTACACATGCATATAAATAGAGCGATATATGCCTTGGTCGTGGACTTAGAGCGCTGCCCGCCATGGCGCAAAAACACCGGACCTGCGTAATCCACGGCCGACTGTGAGAATGGCCTTGACGGCGTGACCCTAGAAGAGGGTAATTGACCGAGTAATTGATTCGCGCCTTTAGCCCGGAAACGAAAACAAGTGACACACTTATGTATCACTGAGCGGATATAGGACTTATCGTGTATGATCCAATACTTAAGCCTAAGCGAAGCTTGAGTTGATTGCACTCCAGCGTGCAACAAACGGATGTGTTCGTATTCAATTATTAATCTCGTGAGATGAGAGTGCGGGTGTAAAATTATTTGGTGTTTAGTCTCGTAGCTAAGTGGGGAGAATTGCAAGCGTCCACCCACTCTTAAAATGCCTGATTTATCCAGGAATGGGTTGAGAGCAAGAATTTTACTACTGCGTGGAAGGCACCGGTGTGCCTCAAGTTCCCTAACCTCTACGTCGAAATGCAACTTCTGAGATTGCCGGACAAAAACCAAGAGCGCGTCAGACAATTCCTGAGCCGACAAAAAGGACGTGTCTCTATCAACCACCGCGAGCCTAGAATTGCGAAGAAATCGACGGCAGTATGCGAAGACGCGAATAAGCCTCGTAAGAGATGAATAGTTATCAATGTAACTATGTGTTGAGGACGCGACAATTAGTGAGGCTTGAGCCTGCTTTCGACGTTCCTCTTCAATGTCGGGAAAGATACAGGGAGTATTAATGTCGAACGCGCTGACCGGCCATGAGGCCGCATCACGAGCCAACCAGGAGGGACCATGCCACCATTGAGCATGACAGTGCAGACCACGAGGGAGGCAACCGCGCGATAAAACGTCGGCAGGGTTGTCATTCGATACTACATGACGCCAAGTTCCCCTGCTGCTAACAAGACGCTGTATTTCTGCGACACGGTTAGCCACAAATACCTTCCAGCGGGAAGATTGCTGATGTATCCAGTACAACGCTATCATCGAATCCGAATAAAGATATAATCCGTCAAAATTGTAATCGACGGCATTTAAAACCTTGGACGTTAATTGAGCCAACAATAAACAAGCACAAAGTTCAAGTCTAGGAAGCGTTATCTGTTTCAGCGGAGCGACCCTAGATTTAGCACACAACAAGTTTGATGATATGGCGCCATTCGAATAGACCGCCCGCACATAAATGCAACACGCGTAACCTTTAACCGAAGCGTCGGCGAATCCGTGCAGCTGCAATGAACTAACTGGGTAACTGTTCGAACTCTTAACCGACCTCGTAATCTCAAAATGGGTGTCAGAAACTAATTGGGCGTATAATTCCGACCATTGATCGGCTAGTGACCCGGACAAGGGTTCGTCCCAATCAGTGCCCGCCAACCACAACTGCTGCACGAAATGCTTGCAGCAAAATGTGATGGGAGCAATTAGACCTAGTGGATCATATATCCCGGCAATGATTGACAACACGCTTCTCTTGTTGAGAACGGTTAGATTGTCATCACCCCTAACGGTGTACAAAAAGTTATCCCCCTCAACATTCCACTGTATGCCCAAGGTACGCACGTTTTGACCCTTGCTGAAGTCACGGGTTACTTGGGCGCGAAGAGTCATAATCTTATGGTGGTTAGAGAACCATTTGTGTAACGAAAAACCATAACTCCTCAACAACTTCTCGATCTCGCCTTTCATTTCAGCTAAGCTGTTCGGATCATCCGAACCCGTTATGAGATCGTCTACGTAAAAGTCATTTGCTATGGCCTTAGCAGCGGTAGGGTAGTCGGCTTTATTTTCATATGCTATTTGAGCCAGACAACGCCGCATAGCAAGGAAGGAGGCACTAGCAGTGCCATATGTAACCGTCCTTAACGCGTAATGTCGCAATTCCTTATGCGGTGCATCACGCCAAACAATGCGTTGCAAGTTTGAATCCTTAGGATTAACAATGATCTGGCGATACATCTTTTCAATGTCCGCAATAAGTACGTATCGGTGGGTGCGGAACCGAACCATTATCGAAAACAGATCCTGCTGGATCGTAGGACCGACCATTAAAGTGTCGTTAAGGGACAAATTATTGGTGGTTTTAGCGGATGCGTCAAATACCACGCGCAATTTAGTGGTTAAGCTAGAGTCTTTGAAGACTGCGTGATGGGGCAGATAAAAGATCTCTGACCTGTCAAGCGACAGATCGTATTCATTAAGCGGCGACATGTGGCCAAGTCTTAAGTAGTCATTCATGAACTCACTATAATCCTTGTAAAGGGTAGGGTTCTGCTTGAATTTGAATTCTAACGATTGGAATCTTCGTATTGCTCCGCGGAGAGAATCTCCCAAATAAGATTTATCAGATCTGCGGGGCAGGGCTACCACGAATCTCCCGTCGCGATTGCGGCTAGTGTTTTCCACGAAATGCCTTTCACACGGTGAGTCCTCAGATCGGGTTTCGCGACTAGAGATTTCCTCCAACTTCCAAAATTCCTTTAGTTGCGAGGAAACCTGATTATCATCCTTACAGACCATAAATGAAGAAACCGTTTTAGTCACATCGACGTTGAATGGTAAGTCACCGGCCAAAATAAATCCTAACTTGGTTTCCTGAATTATAGGAAAGTGTGGTCCGCGCGTATATTTCACAGGTTCAATTAATTGTAGAAAATATTGAGCGCCGATTAATATATCGACTTGCGATGAGCAATGTAGGTGAGGATCCGCCAGGAATATGCGCTTGGGTAAATTTAAAGAGGTAAGATTGAATGACTCCGCCGGTAAATTATTAGTTATACTGGGTAATACGGCACAATGTACGTTTAAAGTGAAGGGTTTATAGCGTGAATGTAGCCTTACGTTAGTACTGAAGTCAGCCTGGGAAAGCGAGTTGTTTATACCCGTGATGGGCAATTGCGATTTAACTAATTGGTGGCCCAACCTGCGGGCGAAATCCATTGTGCAAAAGTTCGCTTGAGAACCGGAATCCAGTAATATCCTAACGGGAAATTTTTTGCCGACTTTATTGTATGTCATACAGACGACGGTAGATAACAATACCGATTTATTGGTCTGTGATTTCAGTGAGCACTGGTTGTTAACAGAAGTTACGTCCCTGATGGGGACATGAATCATGGTGTGGTGACGCCTAGAACATTTTTTACACGAAAATTTGGAGGGACATTTTGAACCCTCGTGTCCCGAACGGAGACAGTTTAAGCAAAGTTTGTTTTTTAGTAACGCATTTTTTCTATCAGGGATAGACAGCGATATAAATTGTGGGCAATCGCTAAGTCTATGTTCACCGTTACATAGCCTGCATAAATTATTTCTAATATGTGAGTGGAATGCGCCCTTTGGATTGCTTATCTGTTTAACTGCCTTGCGATAAGGAGACTTATCGCTTTTGTTCAACCTGCTCGTTGGGCTAGTCGCGTTATCGATATTTTGCAGTAGTTTCCTACGTGAATTTAAAAAATTTATAAAATTATTAAAATATGGGAGTTTATGCTCCGATAAACTCTCTTTCCACAAACGTAAAGTGTAACTGTCAAGTTTTTTGGCTAGATAATTTACGACAATAATTTCAAACGTGTTGACTGGCAGTTTGAGATTATTTAAAGCGTTTATATTTCCAGAGATTTGATCAATAAATTGCGATATGCTACCTTGGGATTCCTGCTGGACTAATGGTGCGTCTAGTACATTCCACACGTGGTGAGCGGAGACAATCAGCTTACTATCATATCTATTCCTCAACAGATCGATAGCCACCGCGTAATTTTCATGTGTTATGGGTAATGATTTTATTACGTTAAGCGCCTCGCCATGTAATGACGAGTGCAAATAATGAAGTTTCTGTATATCTGTCAGGTCTGTTCTGACATGAATTAGTTCCATAAAAATATGGTAATAATGTTGCCATTCCACAATACTACCCTCGAACCGTGGTAATTTTATTGGTTCCAATTGAATGGGGGTTGTTTTAGGCTGTTTACCATCAGTATTAATTAGTGGTTTTTGGTTCAAGTGCTCAGATTGCTCCAACAAGTGTTGCAATTTACATTCTATAGCACAGAGATCGTCCTCCGTTTGCACTCTATCACTTGTTGACGCAACGTCTGCTTCCTCAGCCTCGATTTGTGACTGTATCTCGTCATATTTGGTGGATAATTCCATCAAATGACGCAGTTTTATTTTGAGCGCATGAGGATCGCTGTTTAACACATCAAAATTATCCGCGAAGGTATTTATTCGGGATATTGAGGCCTTAATTGTACCTCGTTTTTTTATCAGAGCCCTTACATCGGCCATTATTACAGTTTGAGATAAAAAAGGGAAAGATATTTAGAAACAATTGAGCATCGAGCATGTGAACCACAAACTTAATTTTGAATGAGTTTAAATACGTTTGGTAGCTAGCGATCGTTGGTTTGCACATAAACTTACTCTCTCTAACTAATCAAACTCGTTGGCAGTTAAATTATTGAAATTATAAATCTAAATGATTACAAAGTATAGCCTTATCTTTAAAGTTCTGACTGATAATGAGCTGCCAACCATCTATTAATTTATATTGTGTAATAAGTTAATTGTTTATATAAATATGTCAAAAATACACACTGGGTGAAATATTATTAAAAATAAATCAAATATAGGTAAAGTTTATAGTCACGTGGCCGTCGATCCATTCGTGATGAAGCTGGCTTCGATCCCGTTTGGAGCTGCTACACCTCCTGTCTCTGCCGGTTAGCCGTTGCCTCATGTTGTACCCTCCATCAATTAAAGCTGTGGAATCTCGTAAATGTTGTCCTGTTTCGTCCCGTCGTCTCTGGTCTACTGCTTGGCTGAATCTTGTCGAGATGACTGCGACGTGCTTCACGATAATGGTGTCGCTCAGGACGAAAATGATGCCCGTCTGTCGTGATTAACTTCAGATTGGTTTTTCCAGAAATGATGTATATAAATAAATGTTGTCGCCTGTGTACTCAGGTATGAGAAATCTGTGCCGTTGGGACCAAAAATGATGTAGTTTGTTTTGGCCTGAAAATGTGAAATCCTGCCTGATTGGACCAAAAATGATGTCGTTTTTGGCCTGAAATGTGAAATCCGGTCCGGTGGGACCAAAAATGATGCGGTTTGGAAGCTCTTGAAGAATCGCGAGTTATTCCAAAGACGCTAATAAGGAAGGCTGGATCGTTTGTTAGAAAGAAGTGGACTGTATTTGAGATATTGAACATGCGTTTATTGAATAATTTGGTTTGTTAGTTACGATCGGCACGTGCGGATGTATTTTGAGGCGATAATGCCCGAAATCAACTGTGAATGAAATCGTGGTCCATGGTAGATGGACGCAGGTAGACGATTAAAGTTGAATGTTATAAATGTATGCTGTATAATAGCCAAAAGCCGCGGCTGTAAGAGAAGTGTTTAACGAGAGTTGCGCTCGGAGTCGTGTTATAAACTGAACTAATGCTGGCTTGCAGTCGGCTAGGCTGGCCGGTTGCAAGGTTTGATAACGCGTGACGTCATCCGCGCGTGCCGTGCAATGTTAGTAGACTGCTTACAGCTGATAAAACAGTACAAAGTTTAAACAATAATGATTCAAAGTTTATATTCCTGTCAGACGCCCAAGAAATTTACAAGAATTTTTTCAGTTGTTTTTTAATGTCTCTTGTTTTGATGTTATAGATTATTATTGTTGTGTGTTACATATAAGAGGCATAATAGTATGTCAGTGTATCTTCTTAAAACAAAATAATCATGTTTTGTGTAAAGTAGAATAAAAGATTTGTGTAACGAAGATATACCAACACTGCCAGTGAGTAATATGGTGATAGTGGGAACTACTGGTAGGCCAAATAAGACAATCCGACAGCAAGCTATGTTAGAGGTATCCAGTCAAGGCAATATGATTCCAATGGTGTTCTTGGTAGCTCAGGGTCTACCATTTGAAGTTATGATTGGGTGTGATATGCTACGGCGACACTCAGCAGTCACTAATACGTGCAGTGGCAAAATAACACTGTACAATGAACAGGGTGAATGGTAAAGTGAGATACTAGGCCACAAGTGTGCCCCTCACTATCGACATTCATTTACCTTACTACGGAATTATAGGGAGGAATTAATGACACCAGATGAAGAATCACCCTACACTGAAGACGACATATGGAACCAACAGCTAGAGGAAATTCAGTCATTCCAAGCCAACAGTAATAGCAAAATAACCCATGAACAGAAAAGGCAGCTAATCAGTATCTACAATAGGTATAGGAGTGTTTTCCGATTTCCCAGGGAAGGCAAAGAACTTCGTTTGTCAATTATCATTTAATAGCACTGTTAATTTTAATAAAAAATCACACCCAATAGCACAATCACTAAAACAAGCAGTAAAGAGAGAAATTCAAAGCATGATGGATCAAGATATTATTGAATATAGTTCATCTCCCTACACCAGTCCAATCGTTGCAATACAGAAGAAAGATGGAGCAGTACGTTTATGTCTCGATGCTCGGGAAATAAATAAAAACATTATTAACAATAGAACTTCACCCAAAGAAATCGTGAAGAAACTTAAGGGATGTAAATTCATGAGCATATGGGATGCTGTGTGTGGCTATTGGCAAGTAGAACTGCCCCCAATATTTAGCATTCATTTTTGAAGGTAGGAATTACCAGTTCAAATGACTTCCTTTTGGACTTGTAAACTCCGTCGCCATTTTTGTGAAGTGTATGGACCAAATTCCGGCAAAGAGAAGTGTTAGAATTCACAACAGTCTACGTAGATGACCTTCTAATAACTTCTACAAAGTGGGAGGAGCACTGCCAGCGTATAGAAATGGTGTTAAGAAGGTTAGCTGAAAATAATATACCACTCAAATTTGATAAATCAAAGCTAATAACTAATAGACTGCAATTCCTAGGATTTATTTTATCGTAGACAGGAATCACTACATTTCCAAAGAAAGTGTAACTCATACAAAATTTAGCCAAACCCAAAAATATTCAACAACTTCAATCGTTCCTTGAAGTGTGTAACTATTACAGGAAGTTTCAGAAGGATTATTTGAAATTAACGGCAAGATTTAAACACCTATTATCTTCAAAATGTAAATGGAAATGGGGCGAAGATGATGATGAAACATTTAACTTAATTAAAAATAAAGTCCTTGACACCAGTATTCTTCATCATCCAGACTTTGGCAAAAGATTCTATATAAATTGTGATGCAAGTAACGTAAGCCTTGGAGCGGAACTCTACCAAGAAGACGATGAAGGGAATCATTTAGTAACTAGTTTTGTTAGTCGTGTACTAAACAGCAGTGAACAAATAATGTCACAGAAACAGAATTATTAAGTGTGGTGTTCGCCTGTAACAAGTTCCGGACATATATCTTAGGTTACCCATTAACAGTGAGATCAGACCACAAGTCAATATAATTCCTACAGAAATGCAAATTATGCCATGGAAGATTAACTAGGTGGATTCTGGCCTTGCAAGAATACAACATAATGTGGGAGTACATGCCAGGAAGACAAAATACTGTTGCAGATGCCCTATCAAGAGTAAACATGGATAAAGGTACATTTGAAATTGATAGAGAATATATAGGAAAAATATACAATGTACTGTTGTGAAAGGAAGGGCTAGCAGACGTGCTAAATCAAATCCAAGCAGAACAAAGAAGTGATGAAAAACTTGCTAACATTACCACACAAATCAATAACAATGATTTGAAGATATCGCCATTCTACCACATCCATAATAATTTGATCTTCACAAAACCAACCACTAAAGGAAACAAATGGAAACTATACATTTTCAAATCGATGGAGATGATTATCAATAATTATAATCTATCATCAACTCTACGGACACATGGGACCTGAGAAAGTTATAAGAGCGTTAGAACATCTGTACATAAAAGGTATAAATAAGAAAGTGAGACAAACAGTGAAGTGCAGTATATGCCAAATGGTGAAAGTAAACAATGAGAAGAGAGAAGGAGCAATTATGACAATAACATCCAGCAGAAGATTACAGAAAGTGTTCCTTGATATTTGTGGACCTTTTCCCCGAAGTGGAGGGAGTCACAGGTAGAAATACATAGTCATTATTTGGGATCATCTTACCAAATATACTAAATTGTACCCTATTAGTAAGGCATCCACCAAGGTAATCATTAAACTCATTGTTGAAAAATACACGATCAATATTGGAGTCCCAGAATCAATTGTAACCGACCACGGAACCCAATTCAAAGGCAGAAGATAGAGGGAAGAAGTGATAAACAAAGGCATCTGAACTTACAAAACCTCTATATACCATCCCAGCTGCAATCCAGCCGACAGAATACTGAGAGAAGTAGGACGAATTCTCCGCACATATTGTCATGATGACCATAAAAAGTGGAGTGAATATATTTCAGATACTGAAACATATCTCAACTTATCATACCACGACACATTGGGAGTTTGCTCACACCAGATGATGTTTTTAAAACCACCACCCAGGAAATAATCCAATTCCCTGAAGAACCCGATGAAGAAATTGATATCACCAGAATATATAACAGGATGCTCCATAAAACAGAATTGAGGAAGAAAAGACAAAGTAAAACGGGAGTTCACCCAATTAAGTATAATGTTGGAGAAAAGGTACTCATCAGGAATTGACAACAACCCAGCAGTATCGAAGGTATAGCCAAAAAATTGTAATTGTTATACAACATATTGTTATAATTTATGGACCATATGTGATAAATAAAGACAATGGTAATAATACTTATATAATAGTATATCCAAGTACTAACCGAATCAAAGGTACCTACAATCAAACCGAAATGAGAAAATATTATGAGTGAAAAAATAAATAACAGATTATTTTCCCCAAACTTGGTTTAAACAAAATAATCATGTTTTGGTGGGGAGGTAATATGTAATGCGACATCATAACGCAATAAGTGTATAAACCCCCATATAATATGACATAAACTGTGACGGTACATAAGTCCGTCTAAGGATTTATTGGTACAGAGAGATGATTTTATTGTATTTTCATATATTTAAAATGGTTAGGTTAACTTTCCCCAATGTATTACACACAACACAGTTTGTCAGTACAACTCAACTCCAAGGTCATTGGCCTACATGATTTTCGGCACATATTTGGGCAAAGCCAGTTGCGAACTATGTTGAAACGTCATGAATAATATAGAAAACGTAACGACTGTGACGCAAAACGATGGCATCATCAGATTGAAACACTAGAGTGATGACGGAATAACCCTTCCACATGGATACATTGTACCAGTTGTTCGCTCTCAGTCTGTAACATATACTCAGAGCGTTAGTACGCAAAATATTCGCTGGCCGATTCTTGCGAGCAAAAGTATTGTTTGGAGTTATAAAATGTAATCAAAATGTAACAGTCAGTGCAAATACAAAATCAGTTAGTAACTAACAGTTCAAATATGTAAATTAGCATCAGTGTTAAAAGGGAAAAGAAACCAGGAACGTTCGGCCGGACATCTGCCAGACAATGGGGATCGCTTGACGAGGACTTCAATCCCACACCCTCAGGGAAGTCAAAATTCAGATCAATACACTTTAATATTCTTTTGAGCTCAAAATTACTATGAATTAAGAATTAAAAAATGTACCTTTGTTGATGTGTGTGTGTGTGTGTGTGAGAGCATGACAGCGTGTATGTGCCGGCATTTACAATAAAAATCGAGGCATTGGTTTATGCAATTTGAAACGGAGTAAATCAACTCAAGCAGAACTGCAGTTTATTAACATGTTATTATAAATAATCCAATACCAGAAATAACTAATTGAAATTAATGAATAATTAATATAGGCGGAAGTATATGGCCGCCATTTTGTCTTTGAATGTACAAGACGCCATTTTGATTTTTGTATATGTGAATAATGCCAATTCCGAATTATTAAACAAAAGTTTTTTGTCACCACAATCGTTGTTAGCATCATTATTTCGAGATCCCACACTGTCTCTGGTCTCGCTTAATATCAAACTTTGGATCCTAGGTAGAAAATTAATGGTGGTTATAACGCCACGTGCTCAAACCGGAAGTGGAGTGAATCATACGGTAACTACAGATAACATATGATTATAAATAAATAAATTGTACAATAAGATGTAAGTTAACAATGGAGCCCGAACAGGGACTTTATATAAAAATTTTTATATAAATACGCCAGAATACAGAGACAGAGTGGGTGTCGAAATGGTATATAGCATAACACGTAAAGAATGTGTATTACGATTGTTAGGTTATGTTGGTGTTAGGTTAAATATACACAAAGCAACAGTTTAAAAGAAACAGAATTTTCTTATTTCTATTCAAAATGGCAAACCACAATGAGATTGGAGTTGAAATGAGTGAGTCAGCTGGTGTGGGGGAACCAGGGATTCATTCAACCCCAGTAACAGAATGCTGCTTAACTGAATCAACAATAGACGACTTGAATACTCACGCAACTCCAACCTCAAAGAAAGGTAACAACCAATTTGACAATGACATAATGAGTATGTTAAGAACAATGTCAAAGGATATTCATGATCAGAAAGCAAAGTTTGATAACCTCGATGAAAAATTTAATGAACAAAACACAAAATTTGATGAGGTAGAAAATGAAATCAAGAAACGAAATGTTAACTTTAATAAACGAATTGATGAAATGCATGCACGTTTCGATAAAACGAAAGAGAAAATAGTAGCATTAGTTAATGAGAAGTTTGATAGATGAAAGAATAAAGTAGACGAAAATTACGAGTAAAATGGGGGTAGAAATTGGTAGAGAATCGAATAAATTAAATGAAAATAAAGACGACAAGGTAAGTAGGGGTGAGAATTATGACAATAGAAGTAAAAATATGGTATTAGAAAATAATTGTGAGTATTGAGAGTGGTGATAAAAGTATAATGGGAGTAGAATTTGATAATGAAGTGATAAAAAGTGTTGATGAATAAGAGAGAAAGTATAGAGAGAATTTACAGGTAGAGGGGTTGCAGGGGTAAATTGTTCCCGTAATGTTGTAGTCGGGGGGTGAAGAAAAGGCTTCACGTGAGTATTTGGAAGACAAAAGTTCTGCAAATAGAGTTCCCTGGATTTTTTGTGCACTTGATAGGTGATGCAATAATTATGAGTTAGTGTCCCCTGCATATATTGAGAGAGAGTGTGTAGATTTGTGTTACGGTGAGAGATATTTTGAGAGAGAGAGAGAGAGAGCGAGAGATAGAGAGGTATTGTGATGAGAGAGAGAGAGAGAGAAAGAGAAAGAGAGAGAGAAAGAGAAAGAGAGAGAGAGAGAGAGAGATTTTTAAGGTAAATAGAAATTATGAAGAGTTTGTAGAGAGGTTAGGTGGAGAGAGAAGTGATAATAATAGCAAATACTTACTTTATAGTGAAACTGAGGTAGTAAGAGATAATGTTGATAAAAATGATAATATAACTTACCTGATTATGACAAATTATACTAAGGGCGACAGGACGATACTATATGACAACACGGTGTATGATATAATGATATGGAGTAACCCTATTCATTACAATAGTTTTGTGGAAGAATATGAGAAAAGAAATAAATATTACATTGATGATACTAATATAATGTATTCAATGATAAATGATTTGTATAGATATAAGATTCGACTGTTGTTTGATGATGGTGGATAAATTGTTTTATTGTGTTATGAACATTTAACTATGTGGACAGTGTTTTTTTTAAATGGATTGTTTTATGAACTGATTAATGGTCAATGATAAAATCATAAGCTGGATTGTATATATTTTTGTGTGTCAATGTTAAATGTATTTGTGTACTACATTATGTTGTGTATTATGTGTATTTTTATGGAAACCATGTATGTAATGGGAATTTATAGTTTAATTGATTTAATTATAATTATAAAATGTTGTACAAAAGAGTTGATAATGAAGAAATGATTTTATGAGAGTTAGGTTACCTAAAGAATAGGAGATGAGTAAACATAAATGGGTAATAGAGTGTGTGGCTAGGAGGTTGCTACAGGGGTAGCAACGGTAACGAATATGAAGTATTAAATAAATAATATTGGAAATGGTATTGAACATAAAAATAGTTCTGATTCTATTTTCAAGAAGTAGTAGTATCAGAAAGCTGATCAATAAATTTTGAATATTTAAAGTGTTTGCCATAATAAAGTTGGGTTTTGAATTCCATATATTAGGGATATAGATAAGTTGTTGTTGCTTTTGAAAACTTAAGAAATTGTTTTACGTGTTATGATCTTAGTATAAGAATATATTTTTCTTGTGGTGAAGAGAGTAAAGTAGTGTTGACTGGAGTCGTTTTGGTAGGAATGTAAAAGGAGAAGGACATTCTGTCTTAAATCTTGTTTGGTTGTTATTTGAAAATTTAGGGGTAAGAAAACCAATGCCTCTGAGCATAAACCAATGCAGCTAAGGGGAGACATATCAGCTGTGGATATGAGATTATACAAATCCACTATTTTAATTTTTTGTACTCAATGTTTCAGAGTTTGGTGATGCTGTGATGGCGGTCCTGAGCTGGCCTGCGCGTCAGAGCAGGAACGTCACGTGCCTAAATGGCCTTGCGGTGTTGGGATCTCACCTGAGAAGTCCAGTAAGGTCATGCAGGTACTGTCATCATCATTGGACCAAGGGTGATTTATTGTATTTCTTTTTTATGTAAACACTACAAGGGGTTGTGGCGCCATATCTGGGCTGATCCCTTTAGAAAGTGTGAATGAGTCAATGAGAGTTTTTATGTTTCAACATAAAACCTCTCATTGAGGGGGTTTTGTGACAGCACATAAGTCCGTCTAAGGATTTATTGGTACAGAGAGATGATTTTATTGTATTTTCATATATTTAAAATGGTTAGGTTAACTTCCCCCAATGTATTACACACGACGCAGTTTGTCAGAACAACCCAACTCCAAGGTCATTGGCCTACGTGATTTTCGGCACATATTTGGGCAAATCCAGTTGCAAACTATGTTGAAACGTCATGAATAATATAGAAAACGTAACGACTGTGACACAAAACGATGGCGTCATCAGATTGAAACAATAGAGTGATGACGGAATAACCCTTCCACATGGATACATTGTACCAGTTGTTTGCTCTCAGTCTGCAACATATACTCAGAGCGTTAGTACGCAAAATATTCGCTGGCCAATTCTTGCCAGCAAAAGTATTGTTTGGAGTTATAAAATGTAATCAAAATGTAACAGTCAGTGCAAATACAAAATCAGTTAGTAACTAACAGTTCAAATATGTAAATTAGCGTCAGTGATAAAAGGGAAAAGAAACCAGGAACGTTCGGCCGGACATCTGCCAGACAATGGGGATCGCTTGACGAGGACTTCAATCCCACACCCTCAGGGAAGTCAAAATTCAGATCAATACACTTTAATATTCTTTTGAGCTCAAAATTACTATGAATTAAGAATTAAAAATATACCTTTGTTGATGTGTGTGTGTGAGAGAGCATGACAGCGTGTATGTGCCAGCATTTACAATAAAAATCGAGGCATTGGTTTATGCAATTTGAAACGGAGTAAATCAACTCAAGCAGAACTGCAGTTTATTAACATGTTATTATAAATAATCCAATACCAGAAATAACTAATTGAAATTAATGAATAATTAATATAGGCGGAAGTATATGGCCGCCATTTTGTCTTTGAATGTACAAGACGCCATTTTGATTTTTGTATATGTGAATAATGCCAATTCCGAATTATTAAACAAAAGTTTTTTGTCACCACAATCGTTGTTAGCGTCATTATTTCGAGATCCCACACTGTCTCTGGTCTCGCTTAATATCGAACTTTGGATCCTAGGTAGAAAATTAATGGTGGTTATAACGCCACGTGCTCAAACCGGAAGTGGAGTGAATCATACGGTAACTACAGATACCATATGATTATAAATAAATAAATTGTACAATAAGATGTAAGTTAACAATGGAGCCCGAACAGGGACTTTATATAAAAATTTTTATATAAATACGCCAGAATACAGAGACAGAGTGGGTGTCGAAATGGTATATAGCATAACACGTAAATAATGTGTATTACGATTGTTAGGTTATGTTGGTGTTAGGTTAAATATACACAAAGCAACAGTTTAAAAGAAACAGAATTTTCTTATTTCTATTCAAAATGGCAAACCACAATGAGATTAGAGTTGAAATGAGCGAGTCAGCTGGTGTGGGGGAACCAGGGGTTCATTCAACCCCAGTAACAGAATGCAGCTTAACTGAATCAACAATAGATGACTTGAATACTCACGCAACTCCAACCTCAAAGAAAGGTAACAACCAATTTGACAATGACATAATGAGTATGTTAAGAACAATGTCAAAGGATATTCATGATCAGAAAGCAAAGTTTGATAACCTCGATGAAAAATTTAATGAACAAAACACAAAATTTGATGAGGTAGAAAATGAAATCAAGAAACAAAATGTTAACTTTAATAAACGAATTGATGAAATGCATGCACGTTTCGATAAAACGAAAGAGAAAATAGTAGCATTAGTTAATGAGAAGTTTGATAGATGAAAGAATAAAGTAGACGAAAATTACGAGAGTAAAATGGGGGTAGAAAATGGTAGAGAATCGAATAAATTAAATGAAAATAAAGACGACAAGGTAAGTAGGGGTGAGAATTATGACAATAGAAGTAAAAATATGGTATTAGAAAATAATTATGTGAGTATTGAGAGTGGTGATAAGTATAATGGGAGTAGAATTTGATAATGAAGTGATAAAAAGTGTTGATGAATAAGAGAGAAAGTATAGAGAGAATTTACAGGTAGAGGGGTTGCAGGGGTAAATTGTTCCCGTAATGTTGTAGTCGGGGGTGAAGAAAAGGCTTCACGTGAGTATTTGGAAGACAAAAGTTCTGCAAATAGAGTTCCCTGGATTTTTTGTGCACTAGATAGGTGGTGCAATAATTATGAGATAGTGTCCCCTGCATATATTGAGAGAGAGTGTGTAGATTTGTGTTATGGTGAGAGATATTTTGAGAGAGAGAGAGAGAGAGAGAGAGAGAGAGAGAGAGAGAGAGATTTTTAAGGTAAATAGAAATTATGAAGAGTTTGTAAAGAGGTTAGGTGGAGAGAGAAGTGATAATAATAGCAAATACTTACTTTATAGTGAAACTGAGGTAGTAAGAGATAATGTTGATAAAAATGATAATATAACTTACCTGATTATGACAAATTATACTAAGGGCGACAGGACGATACTATATGACAACACGGTGTATGATATAATGATATGGAGTAACCCTATTCATTACAATAGTTTTGTGGAAGAATATGAGAAAAGAAATAAATATTACATTGATGATACTAATATAATGTATTCAATGATAAATGATTTGTATAGATATAAGATTCGACTGTTGTTTGATGATGGTGGATAAATTGTTTTATTGTGTTATGAACATTTAACTATGTGGACAGTGTTTTTTTTTAATGGATTGTTTTATGAACTGATTAATGGTCAATGATAAAATCATAAGCTGGATTGTATATATTTTTGTGTGTCAATGTTAAATGTATTTGTGTACTACATTATGTTGTGTATTATGTGTATTTTTATGGAAACCATGTATGTAATGGGAATTTATAGTTTAATTGATTTAATCATAATTATAAAATGTTGTACAAAAGAGTTGATAATGAAGAAATGATTTTATGAGAGTTAGGTTACCTAAAGAATAGGAGATGAGTAAACATAAATGGGGTAATAGAGTGTGTGGCTAGGAGGTTGCTACAGGGGTAGCAACGGTAACGAATATGAAGTATTAAATAAATAATATTGGAAATGGTATTGAACATAAAAATAGTTCTGATTCTATTTTCAAGAAGTAGTAGTATCAGAAAGCTGATCAATAAATTTTGAATATTTAAAGTGTTTGCCATAATAAAGTTGGGTTTTGAATTCCATATATTAGGGATATAGATAAGTTGTTGTTGCTTTTGAAAACTTAAGAAATTGTTTTACGTGTTATGATCTTAGTATAAGAATATATTTTTCTTGTGGTGAAGAGAGTAAAGTAGTGTTGACTGGAGTCGTTTTGGTAGGAATGTAAAAGGAGAAGGACATTCTGTCTTAAATCTTGTTTGGTTGTTATTTGAAAATTTAGGGGTAAGAAAACCAATGCCTCTGAGCATAAACCAATGCAGCTAAGGGGAGACATATCAGCTGTGGATATGAGATTATACAAATCCACTATTTTAATTTTTTGTACTCAATGTTTCAGAGTTTGGTGATGCTGTGATGGCGGTCCTGAGCTGGCCTGCGCGTCAGAGCAGGAACGTCACGTGCCTAAATGGCCTTGCGGTGTTGGGATCTCACCTGAGAAGTCCAGTAAGGTCATGCAGGTACTGTCATCATCATTGGACCAAGGGTGATTTATTGTATTTCTTTTTTATGTAAACACTACAAGGGGTTGTGGCGCCATATCTGGGCTGATCCCTTTAGAAAGTGTGAATGAGTCAATGAGAGTTTTTATGTTTCAACATAAAACCTCTCATTGAGGGGGTTTTGTGACAGCACATAAGTCCGTCTAAGGATTTATTGGTACAGAGAGATGATTTTATTGTATTTTCATATATTTAAAATGGTTAGGTTAACTTTCCCCAATGTATTACACACGACGCAGTTTGTCAGAACAACCCAACTCCAAGGTCATTGGCCTACGTGATTTTCGGCACATATTTGGGCAAATCCAGTTGCAAACTATGTTGAAACGTCATGAATAATATAGAAAACGTAACGACTGTGACACAAAACGATGGCGTCATCAGATTGAAACAATAGAGTGATGACGGAATAACCCTTCCACATGGATACATTGTACCAGTTGTTTGCTCTCAGTCTGCAACATATACTCAGAGCGTTAGTACGCAAAATATTCGCTGGCCAATTCTTGCCAGCAAAAGTATTGTTTGGAGTTATAAAATGTAATCAAAATGTAACAGTCAGTGCAAATACAAAATCAGTTAGTAACTAACAGTTCAAATATGTAAATTAGCGTCAGTGATAAAAGGGAAAAGAAACCAGGAACGTTCGGCCGGACATCTGCCAGACAATGGGGATCGCTTGACGAGGACTTCAATCCCACACCCTCAGGGAAGTCAAAATTCAGATCAATACACTTTAATATTCTTTTGAGCTCAAAATTACTATGAATTAAGAATTAAAAATATACCTTTGTTGATGTGTGTGTGTGAGAGAGCATGACAGCGTGTATGTGCCAGCATTTACAATAAAAATTGAGGCATTGGTTTATGCAATTTGAAACGGAGTAAATCAACTCAAGCAGAACTGCAGTTTATTAACATGTTATTATAAATAATCCAATACCAGAAATAACTAATTGAAATTAATGAATAATTAATATAGGCGGAAGTATATGGCCGCCATTTTGTCTTTGAATGTACAAGACGCCATTTTGATTTTTGTATATGTGAATAATGCCAATTCCGAATTATTAAACAAAAGTTTTTTGTCACCACAATCGTTGTTAGCGTCATTATTTCGAGATCCCACACTGTCTCTGGTCTCGCTTAATATCGAACTTTGGATCCTAGGTAGAAAATTAATGGTGGTTATAACGCCACGTGCTCAAACCGGAAGTGGAGTGAATCATACGGTAACTACAGATACCATATGATTATAAATAAATAAATTGTACAATAAGATGTAAGTTAACAATGGAGCCCGAACAGGGACTTTATATAAAAATTTTTATATAAATACGCCAGAATACAGAGACAGAGTGGGTGTCGAAATGGTATATAGCATAACACGTAAATAATGTGTATTACGATTGTTAGGTTATGTTGGTGTTAGGTTAAATATACACAAAGCAACAGTTTAAAAGAAACAGAATTTTCTTATTTCTATTCAAAATGGCAAACCACAATGAGATTGGAGTTGAAATGAGCGAGTCAGCTGGTGTGGGGGAACCAGGGGTTCATTCAACCCCAGTAACAGAATGCAGCTTAACTGAATCAACAATAGATGACTTGAATACTCACGCAACTCCAACCTCAAAGAAAGGTAACAACCAATTTGACAATGACATAATGAGTATGTTAAGAACAATGTCAAAGGATATTCATGATCAGAAAGCAAAGTTTGATAACCTCGATGAAAAATTTAATGAACAAAACACAAAATTTGATGAGGTAGAAAATGAAATCAAGAAACAAAATGTTAACTTTAATAAACGAATTGATGAAATGCATGCACGTTTCGATAAAACGAAAGAGAAAATAGTAGCATTAGTTAATGAGAAGTTTGATAGATGAAAGAATAAAGTAGACGAAAATTACGAGAGTAAAATGGGGGTAGAAAATGGTAGAGAATCGAATAAATTAAATGAAAATAAAGACGACAAGGTAAGTAGGGATGAGAATTATGACAATAGAAGTAAAAATATGGTATTAGAAAATAATTATGTGAGTATTGAGAGTGGTGATAAAAGTATAATGGGAGTAGAATTTGATAATGAAGTGATAAAAAGTGTTGATGAATAAGAGAGAAAGTATAGAGAGAATTTACAGGTAGAGGGGTTGCAGGGGTAAATTGTTCCCGTAATGTTGTAGTCGGGGGTGAAGAAAAGGCTTCACGTGAGTATTTGGAAGACAAAAGTTCTGCAAATAGAGTTCCCTGGATTTTTTGTGCACTAGATAGGTGGTGCAATAATTATGAGATAGTGTCCCCTGCATATATTGAGAGAGAGTGTGTAGATTTGTGTTATGGTGAGAGATATTTTGAGAGAGAGAGAGAGAGAGAGAGAGAGAGAGAGAGAGAGAGATATTGTGATGACAGAGAGAGAGAGAGAGAGAGAGAGAGAGAGAGAGAGAGAGAGAGAGAGAGAGAGAGAGAGAGAGAGAGAGAGAGAGAGAGAGAGAGAGAGAGATTTTTAAGGTAAATAGAAATTATGAAGAGTTTGTAAAGAGGTTAGGTGGAGAGAGAAGTGATAATAATAGCAAATACTTACTTTATAGTGAAACTGAGGTAGTAAGAGATAATGTTGATAAAAATGATAATATAACTTACCTGATTATGACAAATTATACTAAGGGCGACAGGACGATACTATATGACAACACGGTGTATGATATAATGATATGGAGTAACCCTATTCATTACAATAGTTTTGTGGAAGAATATGAGAAAAGAAATAAATATTACATTGATGATACTAATATAATGTATTCAATGATAAATGATTTGTATAGATATAAGATTCGACTGTTGTTTGATGATGGTGGATAAATTGTTTTATTGTGTTATGAACATTTAACTATGTGGACAGTGTTTTTTTTTAATGGATTGTTTTATGAACTGATTAATGGTCAATGATAAAATCATAAGCTGGATTGTATATATTTTTGTGTGTCAATGTTAAATGTATTTGTGTACTACATTATGTTGTGTATTATGTGTATTTTTATGGAAACCATGTATGTAATGGGAATTTATAGTTTAATTGATTTAATCATAATTATAAAATGTTGTACAAAAGAGTTGATAATGAAGAAATGATTTTATGAGAGTTAGGTTACCTAAAGAATAGGAGATGAGTAAACATAAATGGGGTAATAGAGTGTGTGGCTAGGAGGTTGCTACAGGGGTAGCAACGGTAACGAATATGAAGTATTAAATAAATAATATTGGAAATGGTATTGAACATAAAAATAGTTCTGATTCTATTTTCAAGAAGTAGTAGTATCAGAAAGCTGATCAATAAATTTTGAATATTTAAAGTGTTTGCCATAATAAAGTTGGGTTTTGAATTCCATATATTAGGGATATAGATAAGTTGTTGTTGCTTTTGAAAACTTAAGAAATTGTTTTACGTGTTATGATCTTAGTATAAGAATATATTTTTCTTGTGGTGAAGAGAGTAAAGTAGTGTTGACTGGAGTCGTTTTGGTAGGAATGTAAAAGGAGAAGGACATTCTGTCTTAAATCTTGTTTGGTTGTTATTTGAAAATTTAGGGGTAAGAAAACCAATGCCTCTGAGCATAAACCAATGCAGCTAAGGGGAGACATATCAGCTGTGGATATGAGATTATACAAATCCACTATTTTAATTTTTTGTACTCAATGTTTCAGAGTTTGGTGATGCTGTGATGGCGGTCCTGAGCTGGCCTGCGCGTCAGAGCAGGAACGTCACGTGCCTAAATGGCCTTGCGGTGTTGGGATCTCACCTGAGAAGTCCAGTAAGGTCATGCAGGTACTGTCATCATCATTGGACCAAGGGTGATTTATTGTATTTCTTTTTTATGTAAACACTACAAGGGGTTGTGGCGCCATATCTGGGCTGATCCCTTTAGAAAGTGTGAATGAGTCAATGAGAGTTTTTATGTTTCAACATAAAACCTCTCATTGAGGGGGTTTTGTGACAGCACATAAGTCCGTCTAAGGATTTATTGGTACAGAGAGATGATTTTATTGTATTTTCATATATTTAAAATGGTTAGGTTAACTTTCCCCAATGTATTACACACGACGCAGTTTGTCAGAACAACCCAACTCCAAGGTCATTGGCCTACGTGATTTTCGGCACATATTTGGGCAAATCCAGTTGCAAACTATGTTGAAACGTCATGAATAATATAGAAAACGTAACGACTGTGACACAAAACGATGGCGTCATCAGATTGAAACAATAGAGTGATGACGGAATAACCCTTCCACATGGATACATTGTACCAGTTGTTTGCTCTCAGTCTGCAACATATACTCAGAGCGTTAGTACGCAAAATATTCGCTGGCCAATTCTTGCCAGCAAAAGTATTGTTTGGAGTTATAAAATGTAATCAAAATGTAACAGTCAGTGCAAATACAAAATCAGTTAGTAACTAACAGTTCAAATATGTAAATTAGCGTCAGTGATAAAAGGGAAAAGAAACCAGGAACGTTCGGCCGGACATCTGCCAGACAATGGGGATCGCTTGACGAGGACTTCAATCCCACACCCTCAGGGAAGTCAAAATTCAGATCAATACACTTTAATATTCTTTTGAGCTCAAAATTACTATGAATTAAGAATTAAAAATATACCTTTGTTGATGTGTGTGTGTGAGAGAGCATGACAGCGTGTATGTGCCAGCATTTACAATAAAAATTGAGGCATTGGTTTATGCAATTTGAAACGGAGTAAATCAACTCAAGCAGAACTGCAGTTTATTAACATGTTATTATAAATAATCCAATACCAGAAATAACTAATTGAAATTAATGAATAATTAATATAGGCGGAAGTATATGGCCGCCATTTTGTCTTTGAATGTACAAGACGCCATTTTGATTTTTGTATATGTGAATAATGCCAATTCCGAATTATTAAACAAAAGTTTTTTGTCACCACAATCGTTGTTAGCGTCATTATTTCGAGATCCCACACTGTCTCTGGTCTCGCTTAATATCGAACTTTGGATCCTAGGTAGAAAATTAATGGTGGTTATAACGCCACGTGCTCAAACCGGAAGTGGAGTGAATCATACGGTAACTACAGATACCATATGATTATAAATAAATAAATTGTACAATAAGATGTAAGTTAACAATGGAGCCCGAACAGGGACTTTATATAAAAATTTTTATATAAATACGCCAGAATACAGAGACAGAGTGGGTGTCGAAATGGTATATAGCATAACACGTAAATAATGTGTATTACGATTGTTAGGTTATGTTGGTGTTAGGTTAAATATACACAAAGCAACAGTTTAAAAGAAACAGAATTTTCTTATTTCTATTCAAAATGGCAAACCACAATGAGATTGGAGTTGAAATGAGCGAGTCAGCTGGTGTGGGGGAACCAGGGGTTCATTCAACCCCAGTAACAGAATGCAGCTTAACTGAATCAACAATAGATGACTTGAATACTCACGCAACTCCAACCTCAAAGAAAGGTAACAACCAATTTGACAATGACATAATGAGTATGTTAAGAACAATGTCAAAGGATATTCATGATCAGAAAGCAAAGTTTGATAACCTCGATGAAAAATTTAATGAACAACACAAAATTTGATGAGGTAGAAAATGAAATCAAGAAACAAAATGTTAACTTTAATAAACGAATTGATGAAATGCATGCACGTTTCGATAAAACGAAAGAGAAAATAGTAGCATTAGTTAATGAGAAGTTTGATGGATGAAAGAATAAAGTAGACGAAAATTACGAGAGTAAAATGGGGGTAGAAAATGGTAGAGAATCGAATAAATTAAATGAAAATACAGACGACAAGGTAAGTAGGGGTGAGAATTATGACAATAGAAGTAAAAATATGGTATTAGAAAATAATTATGTGAGTATTGAGAGTGGTGATAAAAGTATAATGGGAGTAGAATTTGATAATGAAGTGATAAAAAGTGTTGATGAATAAGAGAGAAAGTATAGAGAGAATTTACAGGTAGAGGGGTTGCAGGGGTAAATTGTTCCCGTAATGTTGTAGTCGGGGGTGAAGAAAAGGCTTCACGTGAGTATTTGGAAGACAAAAGTTCTGCAAATAGAGTTCCCTGGATTTTTTGTGCACTAGATAGGTGGTGCAATAATTATGAGATAGTGTCCCCTGCATATATTGAGAGAGAGTGTGTAGATTTGTGTTACGGTGAGAGATATTTTGAGAGAGAGAGAGAGAGAGAGAGAGAGAGAGAGAGAGAGAGAGAGAGAGAGAGAGAGAGCGAGAGATATTGTGATGACAGAGAGAGAGAGAGAGAGAGAGAGAGAGAGAGAGATTTTTAAGGTAAATACAAATTATGAAGAGTTTGTAAAGAGGTTAGGTGGAGAGAGAAGTGATAATAATAGCAAATTCTTACTTTATAGTGAAACTGAGGTAGTAAGAGATAATGTTGATAAAAATGATAATATAACTTACCTGATTATGACAAATTATACTAAGGGCGACAGGACGATACTATATGACAACACGGTGTATGATATAATGATATGGAGTAACCCTATTCATTACAATAGTTTTGTGGAAGAATATGAGAAAAGAAATAAATATTACATTGATGATACTAATATAATGTATTCAATGATAAATGATTTGTATAGATATAAGATTCGACTGTTGTTTGATGATGGTGGATAAATTGTTTTATTGTGTTATGAACATTTAACTATGTGGACAGTGTTTTTTTTAAATGGATTGTTTTATGAACTGATTCATGGTCAATGATAAAATCATAAGCTGGATTGTATATATTTTTGTGTGTCAATGTTAAATGTATTTGTGTACTACATTATGTTGTGTATTATGTGTATTTTTATGGAAACCATGTATGTAATGGGAATTTATAGTTTAATTGATTTAATCATAATTATAAAATGTTGTACAAAAGAGTTGATAATGAAGAAATGATTTTATGAGAGTTAGGTTACCTAAAGAATAGGAGATGAGTAACCATAAATGGGGTAATAGAGTGTGTGGCTAGGAGGTTGCTACAGGGGTAGCAACGGTAACGAATATGAAGTATTAAATAAATAATATTGGAAATGGTATTGAACATAAAAATAGTTCTGATTCTATTTCCAAGAAGTAGTAGTATCAGAAAGCTGATCAATAAATTTTGAATATTTAAAGTGTTTGCCATAATAAAGTTGGGTTTTGAATTCCATATATTAGGGATATAGATAAGTTGTTGTTGCTTTTGAAAACTTAAGAAATTGTTTTACGTGTTATGATCTTAGTATAAGAATATATTTTTCTTGTGGTGAAGAGAGTAAAGTAGTGTTGACTGGAGTCGTTTTGGTAGGAATGTAAAAGGAGAAGGACATTCTGTCTTAAATCTTGTTTGGTTGTTATTTGAAAATTTAGGGGTAAGAAAACCAATGCCTCTGAGCATAAACCAATGCAGCTAAGGGGAGACATATCAGCTGTGGATATGAGATTATACAAATCCACTATTTTAATTTTTTGTACTCAATGTTTCAGAGTTTGGTGATGCTGTGATGGCGGTCCTGAGCTGGCCTGCGCGTCAGAGCAGGAACGTCACGTGCCTAAATGGCCTTGCGGTGTTGGGATCTCACCTGAGAAGTCCAGTAAGGTCATGCAGGTACTGTCATCATCATTGGACCAAGGGTGATTTATTGTATTTCTTTTTTATGTAAACACTACAAGGGGTTGTGGCGCCATATCTGGGCTGATCCCTTTAGAAAGTGTGAATGAGTCAATGAGAGTTTTTATGTTTCAACATAAAACCTCTCATTGAGGGGGTTTTGTGACAGCACATAAGTCCGTCTAAGGATTTATTGGTACAGAGAGATGATTTTATTGTATTTTCATATATTTAAAATGGTTAGGTTAACTTTCCCCAATGTATTACACACGACGCAGTTTGTCAGAACAACCCAACTCCAAGGTCATTGGCCTACGTGATTTTCGGCACATATTTGGGCAAATCCAGTTGCAAACTATGTTGAAACGTCATGAATAATATAGAAAACGTAACGACTGTGACACAAAACGATGGCGTCATCAGATTGAAACAATAGAGTGATGACGGAATAACCCTTCCACATGGATACATTGTACCAGTTGTTTGCTCTCAGTCTGCAACATATACTCAGAGCGTTAGTACGCAAAATATTCGCTGGCCAATTCTTGCCAGCAAAAGTATTGTTTGGAGTTATAAAATGTAATCAAAATGTAACAGTCAGTGCAAATACAAAATCAGTTAGTAACTAACAGTTCAAATATGTAAATTAGCGTCAGTGATAAAAGGGAAAAGAAACCAGGAACGTTCGGCCGGACATCTGCCAGACAATGGGGATCGCTTGACGAGGACTTCAATCCCACACCCTCAGGGAAGTCAAAATTCAGATCAATACACTTTAATATTCTTTTGAGCGCAAAATTACTATGAATTAAGAATTAAAAATATACCTTTGTTGATGTGTGTGTGTGAGAGAACATGACAGCGTGTATGTGCCAGCATTTACAATAAAAATCGAGGCATTGGTTTATGCAATTTGAAACGGAGTAAATCAACTCAAGCAGAACTGCAGTTTATTAACATGTTATCATAAATAATCCAATACCAGAAATAACTAATTGAAATTAATGAATAATTAGTATAGGCGGAAGTATATGGCCGCCATTTTGTCTTTGAATGTACAAGACGCCATTTTGATTTTTGTATATGTGAATAATGCCAATTCCGAATTATTAAACAAAAGTTTTGTCACCACAATCGTTGTTAGCATCATTATTTCGAGATCCCACACTGTCTCTGGTCTCGCTTAATATAGAACTTTGGATCCTAGGTAGAAAATTAATGGTGGTTATAACGCCACGTGCTCAAACCGGAAGTGGAGTGAATCATACGGTAAGTAACTACAGATACCATATGATTATAAATAAATAAATTGTACAATAAGATGTAAGTTAACAAAACTAAACAATATACCTAAACTTGCTAAACCAATGAGAAAGGTTAAAACCCGAAATAAGCAAAAAGAAGTACAATCTAAGCTAATATAGTACAAATATGTAGGCCTACTCTAAACCATTAAAAGTGACTGTTCATAGCAATAATAGCTAATTGTAAAAAGAAAATGTAATCACAACAAGAACAATAAGTGATTGAGTGTAAAATGTAAATGTAAGATATTGGTTACTAACTATACAGACAGGACTGTTAATAATAGTGGTAACTTATTGTGAATGAAATTTATAATCACAACTAAAGACAATGTGTGATCATATAATAATATTTAATGTGTGAAATATCAGATATTCAATATACCTGTGTATTACCAATTTGCCAAAAGACTTCAACCTATAAAGGACCAAAAGGCGATTTAGGTTGTTCTTAATTTAATTTATTTTAATGTTAACTGAATAACCTTGATTGTATAAAATAGTTCCCTATTTTATTTTTAATATTAACTAAGGGAATAATACAATCATTTGTGTTGTTTAAATTAAAATGTTAAACCTTAATTTAGGGTAATAAGAGTTGGATTGTTTAAATTGACCAGGTGTCAATAATACTTAATAGAAGGTCATCATAAATTGACCAACTATACCATTAGATATTAACAAGTTATTAAAAGAAAGTTTTATTGTTTAAAGTTGGTTTGAGTTTGACCATAATTGCCTAACATTATGGTTATATGTTTTATTTATGTCAATCTTGTTGTTCACTTTATCAGAATCAATTCAATGGATAATAATAACATAATGGATAATTCAATGCATGTAATAATAATAGTGTATCAAGCCACAAGGTCATACAGTAATTTAAAATTGAAACTTTGTGCTATAGAGACATACCAATTAATTGGCCAATATCATCAAAATAGAAATTATTGTAAATCCAACTATTAAACCATCACAGCACTGTAATAAATAGTAAAAGATGGTATAAATACTAATATATTCTTTATTTAACTGTCAGAAGCAACATTTTAATTAACTAATGGAATGTCAATGTGATTTGAAATGTCAAAAAAAGGTCAAATGGATACATGGCTTATGAGATGAAATTTTATAAAATGTTAAATTAATTATTAGGACACACACCTATGCCATGTGAGGTGTCTAAATATTTGTCTTGTTATAAGGAATATTGTACTGTAAACTAATTTGAGATTTATTATGTAACAGACAGGTAGTAATTGTAGCTAGATGTAAAATTTTGTAGCTTAAATAATTAAGGTCATGTGACCTCCTAACCCAACGATTTTGACCAATGAGAAATTTTGAAATTTTGGTCAAGCCCAAAAGTTTAAAAGTTGAAGGTATAAGGAAATTTCTTCACTTGATTGTTAGACTCGAAAGTATAAAGAACTAATCTATGCTGCTCTGTGTAAAAAGTATATGATAGAGTCACGTCCAAGTCAGAAGAAGAGTCAAAGTAAAATAATTAACAGTGTCAAACTAGAACCAAGAAATAATAATAATAATAATAATAATAATATAATAATAAAACAAGAAGAAAATAATATCTCTAAAATAACAAATAAAATTGATCTACCAAAAGTGGTGAGACCGAACATTATATAGGCTACTAACACTACAACTACTCTCCAGCACTACAGCCCATGGTGAGCCTTGGCTTCCGCTACGACCTGTCTCCACTCATCTCTGTCCACTGCCTTCAGTCTCCAGTTCCTAATGCCCATCTTTCTCAGATCTTCTTCCACATCCTGCTGCCACCTTCTTCGAGGCCTGCCTCTTCTTCTTTTGCCCAGTATCGTTCCACTTAATATAGTTTTGGGCATCCTCGTAACATTCATACGGGATACGTGTCCCAGCCATCTAATTCTAGCTGATTTTATGTGTCTCACCAGGTCTTGTCCACCAATCAACTCATTTATTTCACCGTTATTTCGGATCCTATACATATTCCCTTCCCTCACCAGTCCAAAAATCTGTCTCAAAATTCTTCTTTCAAAAATGTTAGGCTACTAACACTAGTAATAATTATACAACACCAGAACTAAATCACATAACACTTATTCATCAGAACCAAAGTGAAAAGACCAATTCAACACCAGTGAACAATTTATTGACTTATTTTATTTTAAAAACTTGTTTTAAATAGTCGGGAGGTAAATTAACTCTGTAGTCGCTTAGCGCCAGTCCGCCATCTTGGCACTGCCAACCGAAATCAACACTGCGTTGACACTAACTATTGTGCTCGCACATCAGACCAAACAACTATTCATTGTATTTTCTTGATTTTAATGTTATTGTTATTAGCAAGTAAGAATTATTTTAATTGTAATATGTTGCACTTCTTAGTTGCATTTCGTACTTTTTAATAACAGTCAAAAGAATCCAGGAATTTTATACAACTATCGAAAGTGTAACTCTGAATCAAACTGAGATTAAGAATCGACTTGTGAATTGTACCAATAAACATTAGAACAATGAAGGCAGTAACTTATGAAAATAAATAATGATATTTTTCCCTAATTGATGCGAGTTGTCTTTTATTAAAAAATAAAATAGAAATAAAGAATTTTATTTCAGAATAAGAAGACAGAACCCGACCACGACGATGTAAGTAATTCCATAAAGTGTAACAACCTATGGTAAGTGAGTCTGGTAATCTCAATCTTGACAGCTCAAAACGAAACCCAAAATCTGTCCCCAAACAAACAGTAATCCAACTTTTAATAAATAATAAAAGTTAAAATAACTTATCTTTACTCGCATATTAAAGAAATAATATAAAAAAATAAAATATAGCGTTATAATATATATCCAATAAAATAATTTTGTACCCTCACACATGCATACTACCAACATGGCATTCCACTATAATTAACATTTTAAGTGCGATCACCTTACGAACAGTTCCACACCGAGGAACGGACTACTTTTTTTTTTTGTAAAACTGCTTGTTTTTTGAAATGTACAAAAATTTTAATTTTAATGTAACTGCGGCGCACATTGTTACATTCAATGCGGCAGTTTGAATGTAATAGTAACCACAATTACACAGATTTTGCTACAAATCTTATATGCAAAAGATGTTTGCAAGTAAGGCCGGAACATGAGTGCTACTGAGGAGTTTGAAGTGTATAAGGCATATAAATTTTATCCCAAGTATTTGTTAAATGACCAGCTGAATTTTCATTCCAACACATTGTATGATACACCATTGCAATTCTCTGAACGCCTGAAGCCCGCATCACAGATAGCGCACAGACAACAATGACAACAGATGGCAGTGTGGATATTACACTGTACGGTGCGCACCGTGAACTTCGTGCGCTATTGTTAATTAGTTTTTTGCGTTTAAATGTGTTATGTCTTAATGTGTTGACGACCTCCGAGTGAAATGCATCTGATGATGGAACATAAGTTCTGAGACACGTTGTTTTTACATCATTAAAATTTATATAAGGAAGCCACAGGACGGACTAAGAAGGTAATACTTATTCATTTAGTTCATTAAAAGCATCCCTGCTTAGATATAATGACAAAAAGAAGAACATCAGCAAGAAACAGAACACATAAAAGCACTGATATAGGAACAAAGGCAACTGCAAGAGCATACTGCTGCAGAGTTGGGTTCTACTATGTGGAGGTGTGGGTGAATGGAATTACATGGTGATCTCAGTGGGCAAGAGGTAAAATTATCTGTAGTAGAGAAGTGGACTGTAAATGAAAAATAACAGATTAAAACAGAAGCTGTACAGTCAATGAAAAAACAACCCTGTGTTTCAAATCAAATTGTTCAACAGATTGTACCAAAAAAGGTAAAGTCCAAAAAAGTACAGAAAATAAGGTAACAGAGAGAGTTACTTTGACTGCAGTCATGCCTATTCATATCAAGGGCCCAACATTTGATGGAAGCACTACTGGACAACATATCTTCGGCAATTTGAAGTCGCAAGCACATATTATTGGTTTCACTTATTCTTGCTTTCAAGTATCTGCCTTAGAGCTACTACAGAAAGTGTCACCTTACAGCAAGAACTCTTATGAAGAACAGTTTCAAGCAAGTATTGACTTGCTAGTTAGACTGGCCTATCATAGAGCACCAGAGAATTTCTGAATGACATTGGTGATAGATATTTACTGATGGTGTCAGAGATAGTGAACTACAACTGTTACAATGGCAATACACCAGAAGAGAGTGGAAGCGCTTGTCTATGCTGAAGACAGTGTCTTCGACGGTGAAGACAGTTTTCCGATGGAGTTTCTTAAAGAATTGAAAGAAGTACAAGAAACCTACTACCCATCAGAAAATACAAGATGGCTAAGTAGACATTTGACAGGTGAATGGGCCATCTGGTGGCGCATTGTAAGGGGACAGGTAAATACATTTTAGGAATTTGAAGAAATATTTGTGGAGAAATATTGGAGGGCTACTCAGCAGGAGCGAATCCGTGATCAGCTGGAATATGGACGGTTTAATCCTAATGGGTCCCTCAGCATCAAACAATATATGGAACGATTTGTACTCCAATGCAGACAATTAATACCAATTCTATCAGATCGGCACCTAATAAAGAAATTAGCACGCCACTATAATAGAGATTCAGATAGCAGTGGTAACGAGAGGTATCACCACTATCAATAGCTTTGAAGTATTACTGCGTGAATATATGGGAATAAGTACTAGAGTAAATAATGAATCACAGAAAACAGGTGAACAAACCAATATGAAATTTAAGAATGAGCAACAACAGCCTCAAGAGAACAATGGGATCAACAAGCCCAGACAGGGGTGGAGAGAAAAGTTTTCACAAAAGCCACGAGGAGAAAGTGACCGACAGGCAATAAATTCTTTAGTTGTTGAAAGTCAAACAGCTGGCAGTAAAGAGGGTGGACGACCCGCTACTTCACGAGAAAGTGGCCTGTGACAGCTACATACAAGGTCAACGCACCCAGTTGCTTGTAAACAAACAAACGCATTTAAAGAGCCCAGCGCATTCGTAAATACAATCTTCCCGGATATGAGAAAAGAACTAATGGAGGAGAACGGACAAAACATTAAGATAGAAACTCTTAAAAGTCCAGAATTAGTAATTAAAGTAAATAATATAAATCTAAATGCCTTGATTGACACCGGAAGTGCGATTAATGTATTATCCAAAAATTGGTATACTAATAATCAAAGTAAGATTGGTAAACATGAGATCCTACGCGTAAATAACACTACTATAATTAGCGCTATAGGTAACAAGTCAAAACATATTAGAAAACAAATATTTTGTGAAGTTAGCATTAATGATAGTTTAAGTTTTTATTGTTTTTTTAATAATACCAAGTCTTGTACAAGAATCCATACTCGGAATGAATTTTCTCAAGCAAACCGGAAGCATAATTAACATACCAAAAAATAAGATCCAATTAAAAACAGAGTTAAAAACAATAGGGGATGCAAGTTCTTGTGAGATACCACTAATGGCGATACAAGAAGACATTAGTAGCATAGAGGAAGGAATAAATAGTAAGATCAACGAAATAGAGGAGGTGGACATAACAATGAGGAGCCAGCTAGAGCAACTGTTATATCATTACAGAGAAGTGTTTGATGAGCGACCAGGCCTCATCAAGGGGTACGAACATCACTTCCAGGTAACTGATAACACGCCGTATCTGCAAAAAGGATGGCCCGTGCCTATTAAGTACCAGAAGGCCGTACAGGCTGAAATTAGGAGAATGCTTGAATATGGGATAATAGAACGAGCCCAAAGCCCCTATATTAATCCTCTGGTAACTGTAATAAAAAGGGACGGAAGAGTGCGCTTGTGTTTGGACACCCGGAAGGTAAATAGTGTGACAATACCAGACTATGAAGGACCACCTCCAATAAACGAGATATTGGCAAGGTGTAACAACATAAAAGTTATGTCTACCATAGACCTGACCAATAGTTTTTGGCAGGTACCCCTAAAGGAACAGTGTCGTGACTATACGGGCTTCATACATGAAGGTAAATGCTACCGTTTTAAGATAACACCATTTGGCCTAAGTACAAGCCTCGCGAGTTTAGCACGTGGGCTAGACTATGTACTTACAGACAAAGTAAAGAAGAACACCATCATTTACGTAGATGACATTCTATGTTTTTCTAATAATGAACAGGAACATGTTATGCATTTAGAAAACTTACTAAAAATTTTAAAAAATGCTAACATGACAATTAATTTAGAGAAATCGCAGTTTTTCCGTAAAGAGATTCAGTATCTTGGTTACTGTTAAAAACAAACGGTATTAAGGCAACATCGGATAAAGTAGCCGCTATCTGTAAGTTTCCAACACCTAGAAACCCCAAACAGTTAAAAGGTTTCTTAGGACTTACAAACTTTTACAATAAATTCACCGACAAGTATGCTGAATATACTCAACTGCTACTTAAACTATTGCAAAAGGGTAATAAATTCCAATGGAACTCGGCGATGGAAGAGCAATTCCAACAGGTAAAAGACCTATTCATAAATACTGTAACGCTTAAGTTCCCCATACAAGGAAAACGGTTCTACTTGCAGTGTGATGCCAGCAATTACGCATATGGTGGACAGCTATACCAGATTGACGATAATGGGGAGATTGCCGTCATTGTGTACACTATCAGAACATTCAAAAATGCTGAAAAAAATTATTTCACAACAGAACGAGAACTACTATCGATTGTGCAGTGTCTGCAGAAATTCAGAATATACATATTAGACCAACCGCTCACAATAATAACCGATAATAAAGCATTAACATTTATTCAAAAATGTCATCTAAATAATACCTGCATCACAAGATGGATACTCAGCATCCAAGGATACAATTTTGAGATTTTGCACTGCAAAGGGAAAGAAAACATAGTTGCAGATATCCTAAGCCGATACCCAGAAGATCACAACTGGAACGGAATAACCGAAGATAAATATGAATATTATATTAATGGAATAGAAATAAAATTAAATAAGAACGTTGCCATCAAATTACGGAATATAAAACAAATACAAATAACAAACGACAAAAAAGATTATAAAATAAATTCAGGAGGAAGATAACCAAATGAAGCAACATTACAAATTAATAAGTAATAAATTGTATCACAAGTGGAAAAACCAATGGAAATTATATATTCCCAAGGAATTTAAAATCGAACTCATCCAAGAGATTCACCAGATGTACGGACACCCTGGGACAAAGAAGACACTACAGTTGATAAAAGAGTACTTTACTATGGACGCTATGTGCCAGACAATAAGCCAAGTAGTAAAATGCTGTGACGTTTGTCAAAGGTGTAAAGACAGTGGGAACAAACTTATCACTGGAGAAACTCGTCCGATACTACCGTCACTCAAAGGTGAATTAATTAGTATGGATTATTATGGACCACTTCCTGTATCCAGTGGTGGAGTAAAGTATTTATTAGTTATGATGGATAATTTCACTAAATACGTGGTTATATGCAATACGAAGAGCAACTACTAATGCGACGCTCAAACGGATTGCAACAATACACAACCAGTCACGGAAAACCAGATAGTATACTGACGGATAATGGTACGCAGTTTACATCACGAAAATGGATGCAAGGTCTTGAACAATTAAGTATCAAACCAAAGTACACTGCAATAAGGCCGAACTGCAAAGTACACTGCATGTACTAATATAGCCGAACGTTGGAATAGCGAGCCTGTTTAGAATCTTCGTTCGAGAAAAACACACCAAATTGGCTACTTCTATCAAAATTATAAAAGCGTGTCTAAATGAAACATATCAGGATACCATCAAGTTAACGCCATATGAGGCACAATTTGGAACTAGACTGACTAGAGATTGGGAAAAATATATCGACCCTACAGTGATCAATACCGAAAAGGTAAACCTAAGCAAAATACAGTTGCGTATTAAAGAGAGAGGAGAAAGGCAAGCCGCTCGAATCAATAAATCCAACAAAATCACTAAATTTGAAGTTGGAGATAAGGTGCTAATATGGACACACAAACTCTCAGATGCAGCACAAAATATAATTTCAAAGTTTTGCGCTTTATATGAAGGTCCGAATGTTATCACACGTAAAATTGGAAGCGCTACGTACCAGCTACGAGAATGCACGAACAGCATCATAATACGTGGGGTTTTCAATACCAGAAAACTAAAAAGATATCATTCAGACCACTTAGCAGATGACTGAGATGCCTTTTAAAAAGAAAAATGATTTGTAAAAAAAAAAAAAATTTTTTTGTAAAAGTACAACACTAAGTTAGCAATTAATGAAATATAAAAGTTTATAATTGAATTATGTACCATGTATTATAATAAGGGTAACAAATGTCTTAGAGATGCAATGTTATATTATAAAACTGTAATTTCGGTAGTTAAAAATTTTAGTCAAACAGTTGACAGTTATTTGTTCATGTAAAATTATAGTTTATACTAAAGTGTCCAATTTGTTTGTTGTATAACACTCATTATGTTTAATATTATAAAACATTAAAATTATGTTTCTTCATAATACTTTTAGGTTTTAAGATTATATTTATTTATTGTTAAAGGAATTAACACATAAATAATGAAAACAAGAGAGTACATTAATAGCATTTTAAATAGAATAGTGTATAATTAAGTGTAGTAAATGCATTAGTTTATTGTAAAAGAGGGAATTAATTATTTAAATTTTAACATTAAATTTGTAGCTTCATAGAATGTAGAATTTTATGTTTAATAACAGTTAAATTATTATTTTCTTAATGCTCTTAAATTGATATCTATTCACAATGGAAAAAAATTATTATTTTTTTTTTTTTTTTGTCAATTTAATACTAAACTGTTATGTAGTCTGTGACATAAAACCGAATGCACTAAGTGAGTACAATGATTACGACTATTATTATTTGTATTCTTAAATATAATATATAGTTAATTTTCTGCATACATATTGTATATAATTTGAAAATAATTATGACATGTAGAAATAAAATCATGTATAAACCTAGACAGAAGTAGATTTAAGATTTTATGAATGAAGGTTATTATGGTTATTATAGAAATAATAATTATATGTGAATTGTAAATAAAAAAAAACAAATGGATTCATGGTTAAAATATGAAAGCGAGAACGTAGAGCCTTTAATACAAAACCTTAAAAAAAAATTAAGCACAAGATAGTAATTATAGGGCATAAATTTGGAATCCTTTGGATTCAAAGAGATCATCGCACGGACCCAAATCGGGGACAGATGTAACGCAAAATAAAAAAGAGGAAACCATCTGTCCGCGCTTGAAATGACATTGATGTATGGAGAGGAAGTTAGTACAAAAGAGTGTGACATCCTTTACCGTCAATGTGCAGGTTTATGGATGTATCATAAATCTAACAGTGCAGCTGGATGCCAGAGAGAAGTCTGAATGAAATCCTAAGAAGGACACAACAGAGGTGAATGCACTAATTAACAGGGCAGCTGGAAGCTTGTAGAAATCAAGGGATTGTTCTGGCGGAAAGGCATAGAAAACACCAGAGATAAGTATGAATGAAATCCTAAGAAGGCCACGACAGAGGTGACTGCACTAATCAACAGGACAGCTGGATGCTTAGGGAAACTAAGGGTTGTTCTGGCTGAAAGGCGTAGAAAAACACTAGAGAGAAGTACAATTAGGAAATACCAAGAATGCAACAGCAGAGGTGATTGCACTAATCAACAGAGCAGCTGGATGCTTGAAGAAACTAAGGGATTGTTCTGACTGAAAGGCATAGAAAAACGCCTGAGAGAGAATTATGATTTCAATACTGAGAAAGCTATAGCAGAGATGAGTGAACTAATTAACAGTGCAGCTGGACGTTAGAAGACACTAAGGGGTTGTTGTCTAAATGGCATATAAAAGCGCCAGAAAGATTTACGAGTCTGAAATCGGACATACTGTGGCAGAGGGGGTTGAACCAAGAGAAAGAAATAAAGAGGGAACGGAGATGACCTATCAGAAAACCGCGTTAAAGGTAGGCGGGTTTCCAGGAATGAATTTTCCTAGAAGAAACGAAAGAAGGACCAATTAAAACGGAGCAAAGTGAAATGTAGGAAACTAGTGGGGAATTATGTGTATTGAATATATACAATGAACTGAGGCGCGATCAAGGAGTCTTTACTTAAAATTCAAAGAGACTTTACTTAAAAATTCGTTGAGTCTGTTGTAAAGTTTTTCGGGAGTCTACGATGAAAGTTCAGAGAGTTTACTTTAAGTTTCCGTAAAGTCAACATAAGTAAATAGTTTGTGAAAATTTAGAAAGCTATTCCAAATTTTCGTAGAGACGAAATGAATGAACAATTTGTGTAACGTAGTTAAATATCGAAAGAGTGAGAACTAGAGTTTTATTAGTTTATAACTCGTAAAAACAAAATCGGATCTTATCGTGTGTTAATAGTGATATAAACTATTGAAATGGAATAAGTCGTTTGCGAACTGTAAACTTATGTAACGAGACTAACCGTTGTAAACTAGTGAACAGTACTTATACAAATGTAATTATCGGAAGAAGCAGGATAGACTTAGTTAAAGTTAAGTGATTAAAAAACTGTTAATCAATCCATCACTGCGAAAGTGAACCACACTATAATTCATCCAAATAATCCTGTATTCAAAGAGGCTGGGAGAGAATCTACCTGTACCCAACGGATCTAAGGAGCTGGAGATGGAAGCACAGGACATCAACCGCCGTAGGCAGGAATATTCGTACCAACAGTAAAACTTTTATGTACTAATTACTATTTTATAATATTGTTATGCTACATACTTTTTACTTTTTAAAATTTTACTACTTTACACTGTGTTTACACTTTCTGCTCGGGCAGCCGCCATGTTGTATTGTACCAACCAACAAAATATACTTACAAGGGTCCACTTGTTCATTTAGACGAGTAGAGAAACAAAATGGTTGCAGTGAAATAATAGACTTTAATTTCATTAGTAGTTTTAAACTCATATTTATTAATTATCTGAGCATTCTATATTGATAACAAAACAAAATATACTCCTTCTCCTTCTACAAATTCCAACATGGATGCTATACCTTCTCCTTACATCAAACATTATTCAGGGTATATTTACGCAATATATATTTGGAATTTAAATTACCCTTGTTACACATTAAAATGAATACAGAAAATTACTACTATTTTCACATAACGTAAACCAATGCTTTTATGTTATTAAGATAGGTACCTACGCACACTCACGCATGCCCACACACATACTATTTTCTACGGTACATTTTATTTATCGAGCTCAAAATTTAGTATTTTATTTGAAAACCATTATTTTAAATAGTTGGATATATAATGTCTACTTTCCTGGTGTTGCGGATAAATTCACCTCGTGGTTTACGGTTTGCTGTCGCTCGTTGTTCTCATTTTTATGGCCGATCTGTTAGATTTTTACCAACTTCACTCACTGCCTCTACTTTTGTATTTATAATACTTTTAAATATCAAAATATATTAAAATTCACATTTTTGTTACTTTGCTGGCCAGCAATTTACGTAACGTGCCACTTGCACGAGCGATGGTTGTAGACTGGGGCCGAACGTATTGTGTTCATTTCTGACGTGGAGAGGGTTGTCACGTCACTAATCTTATTGTTTCGGTTATGACATCTCAAATATTAAGGCGCAGCAATTACGTACGGCATTCTTTGTGTGACGTCTTTATAGGAGCGGCTTGTTGACGAGTTCATTTCGCGAAATTGAATTGTTGTTTTCACACGTACACCATTGACCTTGATGCAATTTCTGCACTGCTTACTCCGTCATTACACACTTTATAAAACTTTACCATTATTTCTGTATGACTTTGGTTTCACAATAAAATTTATATTGGTTATTTACCCAAAACACTATAGGGACATATTTGTACTGTTACAAGACCCCCTCAATGAGAGGTTTTATGACAAAGCATAAAAACTCTCATTGACACATTCATACTTCCTAAAGGGATCAGCCAGGATATGTCGCCACAACCCCCTGTATTGTTTATATAAAATATAGTTAACTTATCCCTTGGTCCAGTGATTGTGCTGCACCTGAATGGCCTTACTGGACTTCTCTCTCGAGATCCCAACACTGCAAGGCCAGTCAGGCACTTGACGCGCCTGCTCTGACGTGCTGGCCAGCTCAGGACCGCTGCCACAGCATCACCAGACACTGAAACATCAAATAAAAAAATCAAATTGTGGCCTTTTATAATACCATATCCCTAACTGATCTGTTCCCCCTTAGCTGTGTGCTGGTTTGCGTTAAGAAGCACTGGTTTCTTCCTTAACTACTAACACATATAATACATATATGAATACAAGATTCAGTATAGAGACGTTTCATTCTCTTATTTCACTCCCAAATATTTATAAAATTTTCAATTCCAATCGATAATAATTAATTCTTTCCCATTTTACAAGAAGAAGTATAAATCCTTACACTAATGCAATAATATTTTAAAACAATTAATTAAGTTTAAGAGAATAAACTAAACAACTCATTAATATAATTCGTATATAGAACAAAACACAAGTTTACTACTTCAGAACAATCTATCTACTTGAAAATTATTAATCATCTTTTCATTATCCTAATACTTCCTACGTCAATACCAAATCATCTAATTATCTCCTCTGATCAACATCATTAACATAATATATTGAATATTCATTAAAACGTTACTATCAATATAGTAACCTCCTTCCACACACACTATGGCCCCCCTGGACTGTTGCGCCCAGTTGCTTCCACAAGGACTGAAGTTAGGGAGGAATTTTGGCATCTCCTGACCTTGCTTTGGCCTTACAATTTTAAAATTCAGATATCATAATACCTGACTACATAGTTACAACCTTAAGACGGGTCCATCACCTTTTTGTTTGTTCGCACGCGAACAAGTTGATAGCCGCTGTTCCATAGTTCCGGGGATTCCCCCCGTGTCCCCCCCATTAATTTCAATTTCACACCAATTTTCAAGGCAACCAACCATGGTCAGTGTTACAATTTCTGCCCACAGCTGGTTGTCGTCCAAAACCACAATTAGTGCTGGTGAAGCAGTAATCACCCGAAAAGGCGGGGAAATCTCTTCATTAGCATGTTTTACTCCATCATTTCTTTATACACTGTACAAAAAAATTCACATATAATATAATATTATATAAGGTTGTACAGTGTATTTTATGCCCATTTAGGCCTCCGATGATGGTAACATGCATCAATGATACTCATCAACACTTACCGCTATCTACAGTGACACATGCCGCCATTGCAATAGCCTAACTTATATCTAAACTTACGTCCTTCTTCAATTACTATTACTACATTCCACAATTGATTTTCTCTTCTATTAACACCAAACAACTCCCAAAATCACCCATTTATCTTGCATAATAACATAATATAACATAATAAACATTAACCTTGAACATTAACATTGTTACATTTAACTAAACAATTTACCTTTAAATAATTTGTATAGAAAATTATAAACATTACAACTTGAACTTTCTATTAACTCTTTTTATATCAACCTTTAATTAGTTATCATTTACTACCATTAAATTCTCCAAAAAAATACAAATTTATTATTAACGTTCATTATACATCACATTTCATTTATTATTCCATTTTAACTATGAATTTTCTTTTATTTCACATTTTCATCATCAATTAGTTTGGGTGATTCTCCGTTATTCACAATGATTCGATTTATTAAATGGGCATGTATACATATAACCTTACTCACCTTCTTCCTCTAACAACCACTTACAGATTTGCATAGGGTGACACCAATCTCTTAATAATAACCCCCTTCAACACTAATTCCACTTAAATCCTTCCCCTCTTATAATAAAATACCTGATACCCTCTTTGTAACTAGGTGTGTGTTCCCAAACCTGCAATTCCATTCATACCCTTTTGCCCTCCACATAATCTCGGCAAACACTCTTCTAAACTCTTCCATACAAAACCTGCCACAACGATGCACGTTGATCACTCCCTACAACATCACCCTCACCTACAAAATATCACCATCACCTATTTACTCTCCATTTATATCACTCACTTTCTCTACTGTGTCCCTACTATTGACCCGTTTCTGCATTACTTTTATTCCAAAGATTCCTATTTTAACTAACACCCATTAATGTTAACTTTGATTGACTTAATGCCTTATTTAAACAATCATCACCCAAACTCCATCTTTTACAACTTTACCTCAATATGAGCCTTGAAAATTACACTAGAAAATTCATCACTTACCTCATAATAACAATGTAACTCAACACTTGAACATATTGTATGTTTAATCACTTACTATTCATTATAGAATCTAAATCTCAGAAAATCATTTAACTTCATCACCAAAATTCATTTACACAACATTAATTAATTAATTAATCTCCATTATTTAATTCAATCAGTTTTAAAATTTCACAATTACTCTCATCATTTACTTAGTCTGAAAAATGTTATAATTATTATTAAATCAATTCCTATTACCTACATACATAGTTTACACAAAATATAGAGTACACCATACTACAATACACAAATACATTTGACAACACAAAACAAAATATACAATACAAATTTTTATCTGTTATCATTTACCACAAATTATTTCATAATACAATCCATGTCGAAACCACACTATGCACATAATTAAATGTTCCTGAACAATAAAACGTTTACCCTCCATCATCGAATAACAATCTGATCTTACAACTACACAAATAATTTTTTAGTAAATACATTATATTATTACTATCAACATAATGGTTATTTAATTTCTCATAATTTTCCACAATACCATATTAATTAATAGGATTATTCCATATTATTTTATCATATAACTGGTCACAATCGAGTATAGTCATGTCGCCTTTAGTATAATCTGTCACAACCAGGTAAGTTATAAATTCATCCTTAACAACATCATCATCCACTGCTGCTATATCAGCTTCAACACAAGGTAAGATTTCAATATAATTATTCACTTTCTCTATACCTAACCTTTCTACTAATTCTTTATGATTTCTACCCACCTTAAATAATTCTATCTCCCAATTAACACAACACTCTCTTTCACAATATCTCCCATCATAATGCCATATCACATTTTCTCTATTAACCCATGCAGAATGTACTACACTAAAACACCTCCTGGCTTTTCCAGGAACCTCATTAAAATTCAAAGGACAATTTGAAGACACCATGTCTTGCAATAATAAGGGACTCTTTCCCTTCAACAACAATAATGAACGCCTTGGTTCACAATAAACCCGGGGAAAATTTACCTTCTGCCCCATATCCACAAAATAACTCTCTTCACACTCTCTCTCTAACTTATCAACACTCTCTAACATTCCATTTTCATATTCTACTCCCACTATAACTTCATCAGCACCCTAAATATTCACAACCTTACTTTCTAACACCATATTTTTAATTATATTATCATTTTTCTCACCCCCACTTATATTATCATCTTTATTTTCGTTTAATTGGTCTGTCTCTCTACCATTTTCTACCCCCACTACAATCTCAGAATTATCACCGTTATTTAATATTTTATTCTCTAACGCTACCACTTCCACTATTTTATCATTATTATTATCTGTCAGATCTCTAACACTGTTACCTAACTTCTTATTTATTATCTAATCTAATTTTCTGTCTAAATTTTTTATCATTTCATTAATCTTCTTCCCGCAATGGCTACTTATTGATTCTATTATCTGTTCTGTCATATTTTCATAACGTGCATTCGTTTCATGGATATGCTGGTTAATACTAAATTTTTGTTGTTTTATTTCATTTCTGATTTCGTTAATTTGGTCATTCATTTTAGAATCATTAATGTCAAAACGACTGTTTACTTCGTCAAATTTATCATTGAAATTATTATTTATTTTATTAATTTCGCTTTTCTGTTTATTGAACTCATTATTCTGAACATCAAATTTAATATTCATGTCCCCTCTTAGTTCACTAAAATTGCTACACAACATTGTATTTTTCTCTAAAAGCAATTGCATCATTTTCATCATATCATGATCCTCAGATTTTTTAATCGGGACTGGCGTTGAATGAATTACTTCATCCATTATTTTTGACTCAGTCCCGCTTAACTCTATATTCACTTGGCTTTCGGTTTCAATGTCAGTTAAGCTGACATTCTCATTATTATCTGCCATCTCAAAAATTTATATATATTTCTTTTTCAAAACATTACTATGTAATATAACATAAATTTATCATTTAACAAGATATCTATTTATTCAACCTACACATCATCACTACATAACCTTATCTTCACGTCTATTTTTACGTATCTCCAAATTTTATTTTACCTCAAGTAACTGTTCTACTCTTTCCAGTAGGCCTACTACACATAAAATAAAATTTTATGTCGAGTCCCTGTTTGCAAGGCGACATCTGTTATGCTACATACTTTTTACTTTTTAAAATTTTACTACTTTACACTGTGTTTACACTTTCTGCTCGGGCAGCCGCCATGTTGTATTGTACCAACCAACAAAATATACTTACGAGGGTCCAGCTGTTCATTTAGACGAGTAGAGAAACAAAATGGTTGCGGTGAAATAATAGACTTTAATTTCATTTGTAGTTTTAAACTCGTATTTATTAATTATCTGAGCATTCTATATTGATAACAAAACAAAATATACTCCTTCTCCTTCTACAAATTCCAACATGGATGCTATACCTTCTCCTTACATCAAACTTTATTCAGGGTATATTTACGCAATATATATTTGGAATTTAAATTACCCTTGTTACACATTAAAATGAATACAGAAAATTACTACTATTTTCACATAACGTAAACCAATGCTTTTATGTTATTAAGATAGGTACCTACGCACACTCACGCATGCCCACACACATACTATTTTCTACAGTACATTTTATTTATCGAGCTCAAAATTTAGTATTTTATTTGAAAACCATTATTTTAAATAGTTGGATATATAATGTCTACTTTCCTGGTGTTGTGGATAAATTCACCTCGTGGTTTACGGTTTGCTGTCGCTCGTTGTTCTCATTTTTATGGCCGAACTGTTAGATTTTTACCAACTTCATTCACTGCCTCTACTTTTGTATTTATAATACTTTTAAATATCAAAATATATTAAAATTCACATTTTTGTTACTTTGCTGGCCAGCAATTTACGTAATGTGCCACTTGCACGAGCGATGGTTGTAGACTGGGGCCGAACATATTGCGTTCATTTCTGATGTGGAGAGGGTTGTCACGTCACCAATCTTATTGTGTACGGTTATGACGTCTCAAATATTAAAGCGCAGCAATTACGTACGGCATTCTTTATGTGACGTCTTTATAGGAGCGGCTTGTTGACGAGTTCGTTTGGCGAAATTGAGTTGTTGTTTTCGCACATACACCATTGACCTGGACGCAATTTCTGCACTGCTTACTACGTCGTTACACACTTTATAAAACTTTACCATTATTTCTGTATGACTTTGGTTTCACAATAAAATTTATATTGGTTATTTACCCAAAACACTATAGGGACATATTTGTACCATTACAATATACCTGTCTGTCCTTCTAAAAGAACTTACATATGAATTACACATTAAAACTTGAAGTAATATGATTCGAATATAAAAGCGAACTAAGCACTTCCAATTAAGAATATTTATTCATATATTAAAATAAATCCATTTGGAATAAATGTATTTTTGTAATATGATAAGTAATTAGATGTAAACGTTATTCATACTTAGATACAAAATTAAATGAACCCTGAGATATAGAGATCGTAGCATATAAATTGTCTACTGGTAGAAATTATGTTTAATATAATTAATGATAATGATATATTAAAATTCAAAAAGTACTGTGTGCGATATTATTTTAAATGATTGACAATCTGAAGGTAAGAAGTTTATTCATACGGTATAATTTAACCTCTGGTGAGCTCTTTAAGCAGTGCGACATGCAGAATTGCTAGCAATCAAATAATTAGAAAAAAATGACTTACCGAAATCTCATGAATGGTTGTTCTTGACACACAGGCAGAAAAGACTGGTTGGAATAAAGGATAGGTTACATGAGATGGATTCTACCTGACAAAAATCCGGCCCGTGGATGTGTACTACAGTGGTTGAACCATGACAAAGGGTTCAGGCCCGATGCATGAATCGACTTTACCAAAAGCCATAGTGCCAACCTCAGAAAATTAATAATTGACCGGTTCGATATTCGAAATATCAAACACCGGCCCCCGTTGACCACGATGGGTCAACAAACAAGTACACCAAGAGAACTGCACAAAATACATTACAAAAATTTTTTAGTGAACACGAATACACTCTGAAAAATTACCCTCCACCCTAGGAGGGGTCACACGCAAACACGAGAAAATTCAGAACATACAACAAAACATGCAATTAATTAAAAAAAAAAATCCTGAATAACACCGCCGCGGGCGCATCGACCAAGCGAGCAATCCGAAAGGTTCGGGTAGAGCAGACAAAACCCAAACAACATGCAATAAACAATTGCCCAGCCAAACACAACTTAAAACTCAGCAAATCAACTTAGTTAACATTCCACAATGTAAACTTCAATGCGTACAACAGCTGGAAGGAACCACCTGGGAAATCCCAGAAAAGTGTCAAGTAAGTCCACAACACAATCACTGAGACTAATTCTGCTCACCCGAAAACAAGACAAACACAGTCAAGAAGCTACAGGCAACCTGTATAATTTAATAGCAGGTCGTTCAAAAGAACCTGCGGAAGTTTTAACTAAAGCGCGATGAACAGTCCCGTCGCTCCCCGGAAACACAGCTGAAACTCGGCCAAGAGGCCACAACAGGGGAGGAGGATTCTGTTCCTCCATAACAACCAGGTCCCCAACCATTAAGTTTCTGGACTTAGACGACCACTTCGATCTGGCATGAAGTGCCGTCAAGTATTCCAAATGCCACCTTTTCCAAAATGCTTGGAGCAAAGCGGCAATTTGTTTGTAATGGCGGACCGTCCCTTCATTTAATGAGACTTCAGCTTCAGGGGGCATGGTAATGGGGTGGCCAACCAGAAAGTGACCAGGCGTAAGAGCCTGGCAATCACTTGGATCTGAAGATAGGGCAGTTAAAGGACGGGAATTTAAGATTGCTTCTATACGAATACATAACGATGAAAATTCCGCTACAGTCAACGACCTGGTCCAATTATGCGTTTCATATGAAACTTGGCCGACTGGACAGCCCGTTCCCACAAGCCACCCTCATGAGGGGCAGACGGAGGGATAAATTTAAAATCAATATTGTTATCGACAGCAAAAGCTGTTATCTGAGCAGACATGTCAGGATTAGAAAGAACATTTTTTAGCTCCCGTTTAAGTTCGGAGCGCGACCCCACAAAAATTCCTCCCACAAACCGAATACAGTGTTTGAGGAGCACCACGACGACTAATAAATCGCCTCAACACATCAATAAACTGTGAAGTAGAAAGATCCATAGCTACTTCAAAGTGAACTGCTTTAGTGGCTAAGCAGATGAAAATACATAGGTAAGTTTTGACTATATGCACCTTCCGAACAGTGTAAGCCCGTACCAAAAAAGGGCCAGCATAATCCATGCCGGAAGAATAAAAAATTAACCCTAGGGATTGACAGATCCCCCATTAACGGATTGGTGGTGCGAGGACGCGCCCTGAAACAAGGAAGACATTTCCAAATTATGGTTCTTATGACCAGACGTGCGGACAAAATCCAATAATTTTGAGCCAGCTGAAATTGAACTTGCAGAGGACCAGCATGACCTAACCACACATGGGTATGATGAATTAGCAACCCGACTAGATGGTGATGCTTGGGCAGTAAAACCGGAAAACGATTTCTAGCTACCGTAGAGTTGGTCAAGCGACCGCGTACTTGAATGAGGCCAAAATCATCAATAAACGGGACCAGGCGCTGAATGCGGACCGGGAGCCGCTTACCTAAATGAAAACAGATGCAAGCTCCTGTCCAAACATGTAGCGTAAAATATAATTAACAGCTTAACCTCTTCCAACCCACGGCTGTGGAAGGGTCAACCCCCGAAGGCATAGCCCACCTTAAGATAACTGAGGTTACCTCCACCACTAAGGGCCACGAGGACAAGTGATCGAACAATTCCACCCAGGGCTCCTGAGTAAGAAACAAAGAGACCTTGGTCTCCAAGGCAACATCTTGCACGTCGTGATTCGGTCGATAATTAATAGGGGGACAGTGCACAGAATCAAGCTTTAGCCAATCTGGCCCTGACCACCACAATGTCGACGACTGGAGGCTGGTGATTGAAGTACCTCTAGAGGCCAAATCAGCGGGGTTAGAAACACCATGAACATGACGCCAAGACTTAGTATTGGTCCACTTGGTAATGGCAGCCACCCGATTAGCAATAAACGTTTTCAATTTAGAAGTAGGCATATTCAACCAATCCAAAACATTCTTGGATTTCGTTGTCCATGACGTGTCCGTTACTTAATTAATTATAGTGATATTTAATCCAAAACAATCGTCGAATCTGTCCTTAAGAAAATTTGACTCATTTGAAAACATGACGAGAATAAGCCAACATAATGACAAACTACTTTGGCTAAAAGAGCTCCCAACAACTCCAAACGTGGGATTGATCAAGTTTTAAGAGGTGCCACTTTAGTTTTAGAAGACACCAACGAAACCACCGGAGGACCGGAGTCAGTATAAATGGACAGGTAAAGGACTGCCGCATAACCCAACTGGGAAGCATCACAGAAACCATGTAATATAACCTTTTCAATACGCCCACCTAAAGCAGTACGAGTTTAAAATAAATAGTATCCATCTAAAAATCTGTGCCTATTAAAAGCGGCAACTGAAATTTTGCTTGTTTTTCAAAATGAAAAAACTTAAACTGATATCACTTACCTTCTTCGCGAATGACCAGGGTGTCGTCTGATGTACTTAGGCAGAGAAAAACAACAGGTAATACAATGACAAATACATATTTTGCGAACACAAATGAAATGTTAAAAAATATCCAAAAAAAATTTTTTAATTCAAAAATTTTAAATTCTTAAAATATTTTTTTCCATATTGAAATTATTTAAAGTTTGTTCAAATCAATTAAAAACAAAAGTTGGATTAACTTCCTTGCTAAATATGCCTAGTATATGACCTCACCCATCAGCTGATCAAAACCGGGTCAAGTCAAGAACCTTGACCCACATACGTTACACACAAGTTACACCTGAAAATACATTGTACATCTATAAAATCCTATCTTGAAACACAAAAACATAATAAAATAAAACATTTAAAAGAACAAAATATCATTATAATTAACAATCAAATTGACATTCAAATAAACACTTTCTAACTTTACATTTCCAAATTCTATCAAAAATTGTCACTGGTTTCAATTAAAAATTTTATATTCTTGTTATAAATCTCTTTCTTTACAATTCTCACTTTCTCTTACTTTGGGTGATTTAATTATTGTAATACCTCGATTTGCCACTTGGCAGGTATATGTATATAATCTTTCTCCCTCTCTCTCTAATACCACTAACAACTTCAACTTGGACTGATTCAAACGTTTTACTCAAACAATTACTATCACCCAATTTCTATCTTTTACAACCCATTGAACACTTTTAATTATCTCAAATTTATTTCATTATTCATTGAAATTCTTTAAACACATTGAAAACTTATTTTATAAAATATTATCCTATTTTGTAATCCTTATTCCTAACATACTACATCCAATTAACACAATAAGACATAATAAACACAATATAGGAAGTATCTAGTGCCTCTATTTTGCAAATCAAAACAAAATTATTTAGTTATCTCAGTAGCGAGTCATCATTATTAAAACACAACAAATTTCTAATTCATTATACCCCCCTGGGTAACCTCCCTGCCACACACACTATGACCCCCCTGGACTGTGGCGTCCAGTTGTGTCCACAAAGACTGAAATTTTGGAGGAATTTTGACATCTCCGTGTCTTTGCTTCGGCTTGACATTTTAAAGATTGTGGATATCGACATATCCTTGTTACATATTGAAAAGCCCTTAAGACGGGTCTACCACCTGGCTATGCTGTCCCCACGTGGACAGAGTGGCAGCCGCTGTTCCATAGTTTGGTGATTCCCCTAAATTACCCCCCTGTCAATTGCAAAATTCACCTTTACAATGATAACAGCTATGGCTAGTTAAGGCAGAACGTGACGCAATGAGCCCCAACCATAGCTGTTAAAGCTAAACCAATTCCACGGTCAGGGTTCGGTGAGGCCGTGACCGCCCGAAAATTTGGGGAATCACAAGTAAAATATATTTTGTAAAATCAAAATTAACAATTTACATTACATGACATTTCTAGTCTTGGTGGTGTTTTAACCCCCTACATTTCTTTCTTAACTTTCCCTACCTTGACCTTCATTAACATAAAATAATAAGTACAACAAAATATTTACTTAGTCACTTAAATTAATCTATTTACTCTTAACGATGTTGTTATTACATGAAAATAAACCATTCACTTTTTAGATTTACCAAGGTTACATAACTTACACTTTTAATTTCATTTTCAAATTCTATTTACTCGTGACCTCGTTACATTTTATTATTGCATAATAAATTTTATTACATAAGAGTAAATTTTGTTTGAACACACTGCCTCACTAAAATTATTTATTTACACGCCTAGGCAATGTTGGTATGTGGTAAGGTACACCTAGAGTGTAAAAAAAAATATCGTATAACACATACCTTAGGGGTCCCCCTCCCCGTTCAACAGTAAGATTAAATTTCTATTCTCAACCAATTTTGTGGAGCCGGACCATCGTCGTTTCACCACCCAAAGGAAGTTCCGTCAACCATGGTCCGCCTCCAAGTGCCGAAAACCACGATCAGGACTGGTGAGGTCGTGACCGCCCGAAAATGGGGGAGGATCCCTTCTGTAAACATATAAAACCAATTACATTTCATCCATACAATTCATTAATTTCCAATTCACATCTCGTAAAATAATTTAAATTCACTATCAAAATTCAATTATATAACATTCAAATCAATCAAAATATTTAACACATCTCAAATTATTTTAATTAATTTAATTATTGAAAATACAAGTTCCATTGCTATCAAAACAATTATAATTCTTTAATTACTGTCTTCAAATTTAATGTAGTTATTTATTTAAATTGCAAAATATTATTATTATTATTTCAACAATTACCTGCATACATCCATTGTTTACTTAACATTTTACAATACATACAATTGAATTCACTATATATTTATTTACAAATTATTCGTCATTATTATTCAATTTATCACACTTCATTTGGTAAAGCAGTCCATTCCAAAACCATTAATTACATGATTAAATGTTCAATAAACATTCATTGTCTCTACCCCCAATCATCGTACAAAAATCTGGTTTTACGTTTATACACAGTTCATTCTTTACTAAACACATTATATTATTTTTATTAATATAAAGATTATCCAAATTCTTATATTCTTCCACAATATCAACAGGATTATTCCCTGTTATTAAATTATGTAATTTATTATCATCGAGTATAGTCCAGTCGCCTTTAGTACGATCTGTCATAGTTATGTCAATTACAGTTTCATTATCATTATTATCTGCTGCTGTATTCGCTTTGTCATAAAGTAAGTAGTCTATTACATCAATTGCTGTACTAACTATTTCAGAAGGTAAGTACTTATTATTAATAACTCTTTCAATGTCTAATCTCTGCAATAATTCGTCATAATCTCTACTAACCTTAAATAACATTACCTTCTTGTCAACATATCTTTCATCATAACACCAATTCACACTTTTTCTATCATTCCGTACAGAGGGTATTAACTCATAAAAACGCCTACTAAAAACTAAAAAATTATTTAGATACACATCGCTTTCTTGTAAGGGATTCTTGCCCTTCAAAAACATTTGTAACCAGCTCGGTTTACCATAAAACTGGGGAAAATTTACCCTCTGCCCTATATTCACAAAATCATTCTCTTCAAACTCTCTCTGTAACTTACAAACACTCTCTCCTCTCTCTCTCACTGTTTCTATATTATTATGATCGCTAATTATTTTCACTGTATTATTTTTATATATCTCGTTTTCCACTATCTTACTACTATCAGTTGTTAATTCATTTTCGTAATTATTTGTTATTTTATTATTACTCTGGTTGTCTGTTATTTCGTCACGATCACTCGTAACTGTGTTATTTTCTACCTCCTCCTTCCGCGTTCTACTTTCGTTTATTTCGTCTGGAATATTATTTGTATTTATAATTATCTCACATCTCATGCCCACAATAGTTTTATTCATACTTTCTAATTTGTTATTCATATTTATTTCACTCAATCTTAATTCGCTCCTCACATTCATGAACTCGTTATTTAAATCAGTAAGTTTAATATTTATAGTATTTATTTCTGATTTGATTTCAGATTTTAAATTACTATTTTCTGATTTGACTTCCGTTCTAAACTCATTCAAATTCGTGTTTTGTCGATCAAATTTATTACTCATCATTTCCATAAATAATGCTAACTGACCAAGTACGTCTACATTGTTGATTCTGCTACTCTTAGCATCTACCATCTCATTCGTTAATTCGTCTGTTGTATTGTCTACACTCTCGTTAATATTTGTCGATATTAAATCGTCTTGCGTAACTTTTAAAATTGACCCCTCCACAATATCTTCACATAAATTTGCACTCTCGCTTTTCTCTGCCATTTCGATCAGGTTGTAAATTAATTTATTTTAATTTTTAATTCACAACGTCCCTGTTCGGGCGCCAACTAAAGCAGTACGAGTTTAAAATAAATAGTAACCATCTAAAAATTTGTGCCTATTAAAAGCGGCAACTGAAATTTTGCTTGTTTTTCAAAATGAAAAAACTTAAACTGATATCACTTACCTTCTTCGCGAATGACCAGGGTGTCGTCTGATGTACTTAGGCAGAGAAAAACAACAGGTAATACAATGACAAATACATATTTTGCGAACACAAATAAAATGTTATTTTATTTGTTTAGCATGACATTTTTTTTCTGTTTACTTTGTTATTAAAATTGTGACAAAACTCCTACTTCGCATCTCGATTATTTTTCTTAACGAATTACTGACATTTTGATTTTTTACTTACATGACCAATACGCTATTAACTAGTTACAACTATAACTTAAACAAATTATTAAGACGGCCCAGCAATGCCCACACTCAACACATTCCGTTTTAATTCCCCATTTTATTTTATTATTAATTTTGTCAAAACTAGAGCTCTTTTATATGAAATTATTTATATAATGAAATTAGGTGTTGTTACTTCACCATCAGCGTCCTCCTCGCCACGTGTTGCACTGATTATATGTCCGAAACGTTTGTCGATTCACCACATTTTAATCTTCTTTCTACACCACGCTTACTTCATTCCGAAATGTTAGTTCACTTTTTAGTACTGTTCCGGGTTCTCACCGGCTAGGTCGGCCGACCTTGGAAAAAACTTTTAGTAAAATTTTATACGGACCACATGCGCTCTGTACCGCCCAGATGAACTGGGCAGCACGGCGTAGCAAGCGCCGCTAACTTGAGTGCTTCTTTTGTTGTGGAAACCAATGCCTGTGGTTTCGTCGCCGTAACTTCGTCCCATTTAAACTCATGCTGTTGTTTGTGTGCCGATCGTCTATGATATTGGTGTGGCACTGGCTGACGACACGAGATGGGCGGACCTTGATCTATAGATCCGCCAGCAAGGTAGACGAAAGTGAATCAAAATTGTTTCCTGGCCATTTTGAGTTGTACAAGTAGCGTCGCCCCGCGCGTATGCTCGTGTCATGCATATGGGCGTGCTGTCACACTCTTACAAAATTCGTGGAAATGAAGGCTGGGTGAATTCTTGGTTACTGATTGCACAACGTGATATTACGTCGCCTTTGTTAGAAACTGTTCTTACCACACGTGGTCTGTCACAATGGAAATAAAATTTACACATATGTTTATAAATCCCCAAAAAATGCAAAAATAAAATAACCCATAAATTTGGCCCGTTACACACCTTTAGGGAGGAATGGCCAAGTTCAGAGAGGACAGGAATTGACTCCAATAATCATTTAAGTCATCATTGGAGCATCCCATTCCAAGCCCTCAGCCCAGAGGTTTTGGAAAAAGGCCTTGGCCCTGAAAATCACTGGCGAAAGCCAACCACATGGGTCAAATAATTGTGCCATCTGGGATAACACGACACTTTTGGTGAATTGTACCTGAGCATTACTGCAACAGGCCAAAGGAGGAAATGAGAAGCAATCGGTTGAATGGTCCCAACTTAAACCCAGAATATCCTTAGAAACGACGGAATCACTCTGAGCGGCTGATTCAGGTAGGCAGTCAGGTTGATTAGTACACCATTTTTTTAAATTGAGACCTCCTGACGATAGCAACAGGATTAATTCCTGTTGTAATTTGCAAAGCTCTGGTTTTGAATCAGCACCAGCAGCAATATCATCAACAAAAATATTACGGCTAAGTACCGCCGCTCCCGCAGGAAAATTAACTGCCTCATCCTGAGCCAGCTGCTGCAAGGTTCGCAACGCCTGAAAAGGGGCGCAAGCCAGCCCGTAAGTAACGGTATGCAAAGCGAAAACCCTTAGTGGGGCGGTAACCTCCTCACGCCATAAAATACATAGGTATGCCGAGTCATCAGGATGCATGGCAATTTGGCGATACATCTGTTCGATGTCGCACGTGAAGACATGGCTAAAACGCCAAAACAAAGTCAAAACATCGGACAGTAAGGTCTGCAACTTAGGGCCGACACATAACACGTCATTTAAGGAAATCCCGGAGGACGTCTTCATGCTGGCGTCAAACACCACTCTTATTTTTGAAGTATCGCCTCTAACCTTAAAGATACCATGATGTGGGATGAAATATTTTGGAAAATTGGGGTCAGACACCAGCGACATATGCCCCTGAGCAACATAATAAGTTATAAATTGCACATACTGGCTCTTAAACTGATTGTTAGACGCAAATTTCCTTTCTAATGCGAAAAACCGAGACATAGCTCCCTTAAGGGAATTTCCCAAAGTGTGAGAAGTTTTTGAAAAACGGCAAGCGCACCTGGTAACGACCCGATGGCAACCGACTTGTTGACTCCATATAAAACTTTTCAGCAAAGTGATCCTCTTCAGATAACTGGTGGGGCAACGCTGGAGGCTCTTCGACCTCCCAAAACCGATGAACTTGCTCAAGTAGGTTGGTTGTATCAGTTGATAATGTTGTGACTGAAGGATAAAAGTGGTGGAAATGACAGTGAAGCCGATGTGCAGACACCAGATCCAAAGGAAGGCCAGTAAGACCGCTAGCACAAGTCAATACACAATTAAGTGAAATTGGGGCTCTACCCATAATTACAAACCCAAAACGTGTCCTAACTGCAACAGGCAAACCTGCACCCAAGGGAATACTCTCTCCCAAAAGAATAGCCGCTACAATATTGGCTCCAAATAACGCATCAATTGGGGCTGCTACATCGAAGGTAGGGTCAGCTAACAGAAGGTCTTTCGTAGCCTGCTTAACTTCAGGCAACACCTGGAACCTAGGTGAGTCCGATGAGATCTTTGAAAGAATTACAAAAGCATGGTTAGATGCCACAACCTCGCGTATTAAAGTTTCCAAGGAAAGATGGCACACCCTTTTTGCTTTGGTGGCAATATCACCTACCTCATTGACACTTATTGAAGCACCAAAACAAGCGCACTTTAAGCGAGATGCACACGCTTCAGTGATGAAAGAAGCATGAGACGCGCTATCCAGGATGGCCCTAACTACGATAAAACCACCATTGGGAGACAACAAAACTGCTAGACATGTGGCTAACAGAACCCCTGAAGGATGGGGCAGAGACACGGTCAAAGTAGTGCTAGACAGATCAACTTGGTCAGCAAGCGATGACCCCGAAGCCTTGAGTTCAGCTGTTTCAGAAATCTGTGAACGAGACGGAGACGAACGGGCATTTTTGAAATGAAGTAAAGTGTGGTGGTACTTAGAGCCACACGTTTTGCACCTATTTTTGCACCATCCAGAATGTTTATGTTGGAGGCACGAAATACAACATTTTTTATTCTTGAGACTTTGAAATTGAGCCCTAGGGTCCTTACTCAGCCACGCCAGACACTTGAGAAGCACATGGGTCTGGGAATCGCAATGAAGGCAACGTGAATTAGATGAATTCTGTTGCGTAACCTCCGCAGATAACGTGGACACAGCAAGAGGAGTAGCCTTAGAAAAGGAAACCTTCTGAGTTTTCTGGTGGCTAGTGCTAGGAAGAGCAGGTAAAGCCGATTCCAAAGATGCCTGTTCTTTTTGTTCCGCCATGGCGGTTAAAAATGTCATAATTTCTTTTAGAGAAGGCAGATTTTCTTTGTCCGTAACAGATGCCTCAAAGCGTTCACGTAATGATAAATCCAGTCTTGACAATACAAAAGACGCACATATTGCTTGATATATATTGTAACGCAACAGAAATGCTAGCATTCATGTTACATAAAAGACGGTTCACAGAATAATAAACAAATTGATATTTAAACCCATAATAGAACAGAGATCCAATAATTACAATTATAATCATAGACAAAATTAAATAAGGATGCAAGGTAGTGTTGACTAGAATAAACAAACCTGTAAGATAAATAATAGCTAATGATATATGTTTAATGAAAAGCAAACAAAAAAATGAAACAATGACTTAATTTATGGTAATAACAAATAAGAATTTTGTGTTAAGAAGTATTATTTTATGACAAAAATGTTATGATAAAGTTTATGTGATGTTATATCAAATATCTGTTGAGTTAATGAAAAATAATGAAACAAGTTGTATTATTCAATGACTGTCGTAGAATGAAGTGTGAGGCAGTTAATCAATGTTCATAAATTCGAATTCTGTTGTATGTGATCAAGAGATCAAGATAAAATTGTTATTAGATATAGAAAAAAAATTGTTTATATAAGTGCTAATAATTAAGATTTGATTGTATGTATGAATTTATATAAAAGGGACTATAGATGCCTAACAGACATAACCACAGGTAGATCAGTTTACAATAAAAGGCCTAACAGGCAAAACTACTATATAAACACTCATAACATAAAGATTAGGTGCATCAATTAATAATAATTAATAAATACGCTATGAAGAGCTAGAAAAAAAAACATTAAATTAATAATAATATTTAATAAAATTTATACAAATTATAATAATACCATAATGCCATAATATCGATTGGTAAAATATAATATCGAAGGTGGATTAAATATAATAAAAAAGAAAAAAACTGACTTATATCAAAAAACCAGTAGAATATGTGTATAAAATAATAAACCAACTATCGGTAAAGTTACATTCCGATAGGACAGCAAATTTATAAAGAATAGATAAAAAATATATGAAAGAAACACTATATATTCAAAACATGTGGAAGGCAGAAATTATTATATGTTGCTAGGGACGACAAATAAGAAAAAGAAGTTGTTGATTTTAGATTTTAGACAAGACAAGAATTGCTTTGAATGAACTAAAAGTGATGAGATTAAAAACCCAAGAATAATCTATTTAATTGTAATATTCGAAATTACCAGATACGATTATAAAAATACAAAATTCTAATGACAATATTTACGTCTACTACCAATACAGATAAACAAAAATAACACTACAATATGAAATGATAATAGAGAGTAAATAATTGAAGTCTACAAGAAAGAACTTGAACTGTCCCATATCCGAAGGGAATTGATGAGATATTAATCAAATAGAAACAATTAACAATAACACAATTAATAATATTCACTACACCAGAAATTATAACCTTGCAAATACACGGAACAACACTAATTGCTTCAACCGAAGGAAGAACTTATTTGGATCCTGGCGGTGCAGAAGAAACATCAATCGGGCTGTAAATCAATCCATTAGCTGTATTCCGAAGTGGACAGGACAAGAATTACTCTTATTAAACCGAAGAAAGAAAAACCGTACTGCATAATCATACAAACATTAAATTTAGCGATCAACCGCCTACACGATTTGCTTCGTTCGAGTCTGGTAAATTATATTATATTAATCATACTAAATACACAACACATAAATTTTGTAAATCTTGCATTCTTATCTATGTATTTTTAGTCTTCCCCACAGTTACAAGAACCTTCACACCCTGAAATAAATTAAATACAAATCAAAACATAATATATAACCAAATATAAATAAAGGATTAAAATAATCAACAATCGATACCTGAAGTCTATAGTCCAAGCATATGTTAATTAGAACATATCTTATTTAATGTGAATTAAGTAAACAAATAAAGAACCTTTATATATTTGTCAAATCTTGTTATTTGGAGTATGGTTTAGTGAACTGGGAACAAAAAGTAACTGAATAAGTATAGAATAAATGGTTAATATAAACATCGAAATAACCTATAAGTTTCGTTGAGCCGATACTACAGCGCTTATAGCGGAATTATCTGACACCAAAGAGGGAGCGTAAAATTACAAAATTAGACAGAATTCCCTTCAAGGTATAACAGGGTTGGATGAAATTGTAGAATAACGCTTAAGTTGTTTAAGTTCTAGGCACACTAACACTGATAATTATTAAAGAGTTAAGTTAATATTAATTAATTACATCCATATATTCCACAACTCCAAATATCTCCGAGATTTATATAATTAAAGTAATACAAAACAAATTGACAAATACAACAGTGGGGTTTTAAGGAGAGGAAACCCGTTTAGATACAAATTGGCGCTCAACTTGTGTAGGGCTTAAGTTAAGTAACTGTAACCATATTAATATTACTTAACCAGAGCAGGCAACTGTGGGAGAGTAAACATGCATACCAGAGGTAGATCAAGGATTAGGGCAGGAGAAACGGAGAAGGAAATAGATGAACAAGAACAGGAAATAGAACTAATAACAGACAGTTAAATGGAACAACAGACAGATGAAATAGCGGAAACTGAAATTATTATGGACAAGGAAAAGGGAGTAATGGAAGAAGATGCCCAAGGGGACCAAATAGATAAAACTGGAGCCAGAGAAGTACCAAGTTGGCAGGAGATGATGAAATTTATGACAGAACAATTTAGGGAAACAAATGAGGAAAATGAGGAAGACTCAAGAGAACAATTTAGGAAAATGAAAGAGGAAATTAAGGAAGACTCAAGGGAACAATTTAGGAAACAGGAGGAAAAATTCGATAAAACAAATGAGGAAATTAAAGAAACCTCAAAACAAATGAACAAAAGGTTAGATAGGAATGATGAGGGTTTAAAACAAATGAAGGAAGACATCCTACAAATACATGAAGAGAATTTAAGGCAGATTAATGAAAAAATTGAGAATATCCATGTAACAGTTAACCAGAAGGTGGACCAAAATAATGAGGAAAGAAAGTTAGAAATAGCTAAAACAAATGAAGGGTTAGAAAAAACTAACGAAACAATAGTACAGGTTCGTGTAGAATTACAGAATAAAATTAATGACACAAAAATTGAGAATAAAACATTGGTTGAAGAAATCCAGAAGGAAACTGTCGAAAAATATGAGCAAATTAAAAACGAAGTACATCATGTACGGGAGGAGAATAAGGAAGGTATTACACAAATACAGACAGACATGGGCGAACGACTCGAAAGAGTCTATGGCAATTTAAATAGTATGGAAGGTCAAATCAATACCAATAAAAATAAAATAGAAGAAATTATTAGACGTGAATTACAATTACAGGAAGAAGTAGATTCATGGCGGGATAGGACATGCCAACATAGTCACACAAATAACCATGAGAACCGAGAATCGATTAATTTTCGTAATTACAAGCGCAATCCTATGGAATTTTTAAAGAGATTGGAAGAGGTGATCACAAGAAATAGAGAGAATCGCTGGAGTATTATACGAAGCATGATTGATGAAACGTTTAAAGATACTTATGATAATTGGTGGACAGCGGTGCGTCCGGATATACTGGACATGACTGAGTTCAAAAAACAATTTAAGGAGAAGGTATTTCTAGATATATGTGGGCCCTTCCCACGCAGTGGAGGAAATCACAGATACAAATTCATAATAATTATTTTTGATCATTTTTCCAAATACAATAAACTTTATGCTATTAGCAGAGCCACTACCAAGAAAATTCTAGAAATAGTCATCGGACGTTACATAGCAGAGGTTGGTAAACCGTCATCTATTATCACCGATCATGGTACGCAATTTAAGGGCTATAAATGGAGAAATAATCTGTTAAAACACAACATTAGAACATATAAGACTTCAGTATACCACCCCAGCAGTAATCCGGCAGAACGTGTATTGAGGGAAGTTGGCAGAATACTCCGAACTTACTGTCATGACCAACAGAGAAAGTGGTACGAATACTTGTCACTAACCGAAGAGTTTTTAAATATATCTTACCATCAATCCATTGAAAATACCCCATATACTGTTATGTTTGAAAGGCTTCCACCTAGGGAAATCCAGGATATTATAAACTTCCCAAATAACCCCGAATATCAGTTTGAAACAGTTAAATTTTATAACCGAGTTATGGAAAAGACGGAAATGAAGAGAAGAAAATATGAAAAGGATAACCCAAAACCAATTAAGTACCAAGTGGGTGAGAAAGTATTAATAAGAAACAGGGAGCTACCAAGCACTCTAGAGGGAATAACTAAAAAATTATTATTATTATATACTGGGCCATATGTGATAACAAAAAATAATAATAACAATACGTATGAAATAATGAACCCTATCACGAAAAGGATTAAAGGAACATACAACCAAGAGTCCATAAAGAAATATAATGAATAAATTCTAAAAATAATAAGAACAACTTATTACCAGTCTTGAAGAAAATTACTTGGAATTTAAAAAGAATCTGAGTTGAATACTACCACTAAATTCTAAAAATAATAAGAACAACTTATTAAAGATTACAGAAAAAAGCGAGCATTATTATTAATGTTTATAAAGAAATAGTGTGAATAATGAATAACAAACCCAAGATTACAGAAAACGGCGAGAATTATTATTAAATGTTTATAAAGAAATAGTGTGAATAACAAACCCCAAGATTACCGAAGAAAGCGATAATTATTATTAATGTTTATAAAGAAATAGTGTGAATAATGAATAACAAACCCAAGATTACAGAAAAAGGCGAGAATTATTATTAAATGTTTATAAAGAAATAGTGTGAATAACAAACCCCAAGATTACCGAAGAAAGCGATAATTATTATTAATGTTTATAAAGAAATATTGTGAATAATGAAGAATGGAACCCCAAGATAAAAGTTATTACCTCAAATCTACATATGCAAAATAAAGAAAGAAAAAAAAATCATATGACCTAAAATATATACTACATTGCCACATGATGGAACAATTTCAGTAAACGATTGAATGTAACCAATATAATGTTAAAGAAGACAAGAAAGAAAGAGTATTTATGAACATAATTCATTGAAAAATAAACAGCCAAAATAGTGAAATACGATAAGAAGAAGAATAGTTGGCGCTAAGGAATGTATTTAGTCAAAAATACAATTATAATAATCATCACACAACAACTATTTAGAAAATATTGTGATCAGAAAAAAAAAAACAAACGAAGAAGATACTTAACATTACAATCTCAACAAAAATGAAAACAAAAATGACTACAAATGATAACTGTCAAAGTCAATATCAACGAAAGTTTAAGGAATTAAAATGGAATTAGAAATATGAAGAATAGTAATGAAGAAATATAAATGCAACAAAGAAAAAATCTTTTCCCAAATATTTATTATTAAATGATTAAAGAGATTATTAGGAGATTATTATTATATTTTATAGCTGACTGTAGATGAATTCCAGCAGTACTATATTAAAATGTGGTGTGGGCAGCAGAGTATGAAGCCAAACAGTGCCTCTCTGAACTGTACTAACGCATGTGTTAGGGATTGTTAGGGAAATTAAATATTTAAGGAATATTAGAATAGTTGCAAGAATAAATTCAGTTTCCAAAGGAATGTGACGAAGAAAACAGAAAGAAGTGAGTTGACAGAAGAATAATTGAAAAATACAGTAATTATAGTAATTATAAATAGAAGAGATGTAAAACTAATGTATCAGTGAATAGTGTAGCCAACTACCAACAAATAATATTTACAGAAATAAAAATGATCAAGAATGTTAATTAAAATGATGAAATGTTATTAAATAAAAAAAAGTATTAATACTAGTCTAATGAAGTTACATTGAGAATCTCATCGTCAACCATTAACAATGAAATGAAGAAAGGCATGTGAAAAAGACAAGTTTATTTGACCTAAACTTCATTCAGGTAAACTAAACTTTTTTAGGAGGGGAAGCATATGTAACGCAACAGAAATGCTAGCATTCATGTTACATAAAAGACGGTTCACAGAATAATAAACAAATTGATATTTAAACCCATAATAGAACAGAGATCCAATAATTACAATTATAATCATAGACAAAATTAAATAAGGATGCAAGGTAGTGTTGACTAGAATAAACAAACCTGTAAGATAAATAATAGCTAATGATATATGTTTAATGAAAAGCAAACAAAAAAATGAAACAATGACTTAATTTATGGTAATAACAAATAAGAATTTTGTGTTAAGAAGTATTATTTTATGACAAAAATGTTATGATAAAGTTTATGTGATGTTATATCAAATATGTGTTGAGTTAATGAAAAATAATGAAACAAGTTGTATTATTCAATGACTGTCATAGAATGAAGTGTGAGGCAGTTAATCAATGTTCATAAATTCGAATTCTGTTGTATGTGATCAAGAGATCAAGATAAAATTGTTATTAGATATAGAAAAATAATTGTTTATATAAGTGCTAATAATTAAGATTTTATTGTATGTATGAATTTATATAAAAGGGACTATAGATGCCTAACAGACATAACCACAGGTAGATCAGTTTACAATAAAAGGCCTAACAGGCAAAACTACTATATAAACACTCATAACATAAAGATTAGGTGCATCAATTAATAATAATTAATAAATACGCTATGAAGAGCTAGAAAAAAAAACATTAAATTAATAATAATATTTAATAAAATTTATACAAATTATAATAATACCATAATGCCATAATATCGATTGGTAAAATATAATATCGAAGGTGGATTAAATATAATAAAAAAGAAAAAAACTGACTTATATAAAAAAACCAGTAGAATATGTGTATAAAATAATAAACCAACTATCGGTAAAGTTACATTCCGATAGGACAGCAAATTTATAAAGAATAGATAAAAAATATATGAAAGAAACACTATATATTCAAAACATGTGGAAGGCAGAAATTATTATATGTTGCTAGGGACGACAAATAAGAAAAAGAAGTTGTTGATTTTAGATTTTAGACAAAACAAGAATTGCTTTGAATGAACTAAAAGTGATGAGATTAAAAACCCAAGAATAATCTATTTAATTGTAATATTCGAAATTACCAGATACGATTATAAAAATACAAAATTCTAATGACAATATTTACGTCTACTACCAATACAGATAAACAAAAGTAACACTACAATATGAAATGATAATAGAGAGTAAATAATTGAAGTCTACAAGAAAGAACTTGAACTGTCCCATATCCGAAGGGAATTGATGAGATATTAATCAAATAGAAAGAATTAACAATAACACAATTAATAATATTCACTACACCAGAAATTATAACCTTGCAAATACACGGAACAACACTAATTGCTTCAACCGAAGGAAGAACTTATTTGGATCCTGGCGGTGCAGAAGAAACATCAATCGGGCTGTAAATCAATCCATTAGCTGTATTCCGAAGTGGACAGGACAAGAATTACTCTTATTAAACCGAAGAAAGAAAAACCGTACTGCATAATCATACAAACATTAAATTTAGCGATCAACCGCCTACACGATTTGCTTCGTTCGAGTCTGGTAAATTATATTATATTAATCATACTAAATACACAACACATAAATTTTGTAAATCTTGCATTCTTATCTATGTATTTTTAGTCTTCCCCACAGTTACAAGAACCTTCACACCCTGAAATAAATTAAATACAAATCAAAACATAATATATAACCAAATATAAATAAAGGATTAAAATAATCAACAATCGATACCTGAAGTCTATAGTACAAGCATATGTTAATTAGAACATATCTTATTTAATGTGAATTAAGTAAACAAATAAAGAACCTTTATATATTTGTCAAATCTTGTTATTTGGAGTATGGTTTAGTGAACTGGGAACAAAAAGTAACTGAATAAGTATAGAATAAATGGTTAATATAAACATCGAAATAACCTATAAGTTTCGTTGAGCCGATACTACAGCGCTTATAGCGGAATTATCTGACACCAAAGAGGGAGCGTAAAATTACAAAATTAGACAGAATTCTCTTCAAGGTATAATAGGGTTGGATGAAATTGTAGAATAACGCTTAAGTTGTTTAAGTTCTAGGCACACTAACACTGATAATTATTAAAGAGTTAAGTTAATATTAATTAATTACATCCATATATTCCACAACTCCAAATATCTCCGAGATTTATATAATTAAAGTAATACAAAACAAATTGACAAATACAACAGTGGGGTTTTAAGGAGAGGAAACCCGTTTAGATACAAATTGGCGCTCAACTTGTGTAGGGCTTAAGTTAAGTAACTGTAACCATATTAATATTACTTAACCAGAGCAGGCAACTGTGGGAGAGTAAACATGCATACCAGAGGTAGATCAAGGATTAGGGCAGGAGAAACGGAGAAGGAAATAGATGAACAAGAACAGGAAATAGAACTAATAACAGACAGTTAAATGGAACAACAGACAGACGAAATAGCGGAAACTGAAATTATTATGGACAAGGAAAAGGGAGTAATGGAAGAAGATGCCCAAGGGGACCAAATAGATAAAACTGGAGCCAGAGAAGTACCAAGTTGGCAGGAGATGATGAAATTTATGACAGAACAATTTAGGAAAACAAATGAGGAAAATAAGGAAGACTCAAGAGAACAATTTAGGAAAATGAAAGAGGAAATTAAGGGAACAATTTAGGAAACAGGAGGAAAAATTCGATAAAACAAATGAGGAAATTAAAGAAACCTCAAAACAAATGAACGAAAGGTTAGATAGGAATGATGAGGGTTTAAAACAAATGAAGGAAGACATCCTACAAATACATGAAGAGAATTTAAGGCAGATTAATGAAAAAATTGAGAATATCCATGTAACAGTTAACCAGAAGGTGGACCAAAATAATGAGGAAAGAAAGTTAGAAATAGCTAAAACAAATGAAGGGTTAGAAAAAACTAACGAAACAATAGTACAGGTTCGTGTAGAATTACAGAATAAAATTAATGACACAAAAATTGAGAATAAAACATTGGTTGAAGAAATCCAGAAGGAAACTGTCGAAAAATATGAGCAAATTAAAAACGAAGTACATCATGTACGGGAGGAGAATAAGGAAGGTATTACACAAATACAGACAGACATGGGCGAACGACTCGAAAGAGTCTATGGCAATTTAAATAGTATGGAAGGTCAAATCAATACCAATAAAAATAAAATAGAAGAAATTAGTAGACGTGAATTACAATTACAGGAAGAAGTAGATTCATGGCGGGATAGGACATGCCAACATAGTCACACAAATAACCATGAGAACCGAGAATCGATTAATTTTCGTAATTACAAGCGCAATCCTATGGAATTTTTAAAGAGATTGGAAGAGGTGATCACAAGAAATAGAGAGAATCGCTGGAGTATTATACGAAGCATGATTGATGAAACGTTTAAAGATACTTATGATAATTGGTGGACAGCGGTGCGTCCGGATATACTGGACATGACTGAGTTCAAAAAACAATTTAAGGAGAAGGTATTTCTAGATATATGTGGGCCCTTCCCACGCAGTGGAGGAAATCACAGATACAAATTCATAATAATTATTTTTGATCATTTTTCCAAATACAATAAACTTTATGCTATTAGCAGAGCCACTACCAAGAAAATTCTAGAAATAGTCATCGGACGTTACATAGCAGAGGTTGGTAAACCGTCATCTATTATCACCGATCATGGTACGCAATTTAAGGGCTATAAATGGAGAAATAATCTGTTAAAACACAACATTAGAACATATAAGACTTCAGTATACCACCCCAGCAGTAATCCGGCAGAACGTGTATTGAGGGAAGTTGGCAGAATACTTCGAACTTACTGTCATGACCAACAGAGAAAGTGGTACGAATACTTGTCACTAACCGAAGAGTTTTTAAATATATCTTACCATCACAATCCATTGAAAATACCCCTTATACTGTTATGTTTGAAAGGCTTCCACCTAGGGAAATCCAGGATATTATAAACTTCCTAAATAAACCCGAATATCAGTTTGAAACAGTTAAATTTTATAACCGAGTTATGGAAAAGACGGAAATGAAGAGAAGAAAATATGAAAAGGATAACCCAAAACCAATTAAGTACCAAGTGGGTGAGAAAGTATTAATAAGAAACAGGGAGCTACCAAGCACTCTAGAGGGAATAACTAAAAAATTATTATTATTATATACTGGGCCATATGTGATAACAAAAAATAATAATAACAATACGTATGAAATAATGAACCCTACCACGAAAAGGATTAAAGGAACATACAACCAAGAGTCCATAAAGAAATATAATGAATAAATTCTAAAAATAATAAGAACAACTTATTACCAGTCTTGAAGAAAATTACTTGGAATTTAAAAAGAATTTGAGTTGAATACTACCACTAAATTCTAAAAATAATAAGAACAACTTATTAAAGATTACAGAAAAAAGCGAGCATTATTATTAATGTTTATAAAGAAATAGTGCGAATAATGAATAACAAACCCAAGATTACAGAAAACGGCGAGAATTATTATTAAATGTTTATAAAGAAATAGTGTGAATAACAAACCCCAAGATTACCGAAGAAAGCGATAGTTATTATTAATGTTTATAAAGAAATAGTGTGAATAATGAATAACAAACCCAAGATTACAGAAAAAAGCGAGAATTATTATTAAATGTTTATAAAGAAATAGTGTGAATAACAAACCCCAAGATTACCGAAGAAAGCGATAATTATTATTAATGTTTATAAAGAAATATTGTGAATAATGAAGAATGGAACCCCAAGATAAAAGTTATTACCTCAAATCTACATATGCAAAATAAAGAAAGAAAAAAAAATCATATGACCTAAAATATATACTACATTGCCACATGATGGAACAATTTCAGTAAACGATTGAATGTAACCAATATAATGTTAAAGAAGGCAAGAAAGAAAGAGTATTTATGAACATAATTCACTGAAAAATAAACAGCCAAAATAGTGAAATACGATAAGAAGAAGAATAGTTGGGGCTAAGGAATGTATTTAGTCAAAAATACAATTATAATGATCATCACACAACAACTATTTAGAAAATATTGTGATCAGAAAAAAAAAACAAACGAAGAAGATACTTAACATTACAATCTCAACAAAAATGAAAACAAAAATGACTACAAATGATAACTGTCAAAGTCAATATCAACGAATGTTTAAGGAATTAAAATGGAATTACGAAATATGAAGAATAGTAATGAAGAAATATAAATGCAACAAAGAAAAAATCTTTTCCCAAATATTTATTATTAAATGATTAAAGAGATTATTAGGAGATTATTATTATATTTTATAGCTGACTGTAGATGAATTCCAGCAGTACTATATTAAAATGTGGTGTGGGCAGCAGAGTATGAAGCCAAACAGTGCCTCTCTGAACTGTACCAACGCATGTGTTAGGGATTGTTAGGGAAATTAAATATTTAAGGAATATTAGAATAGTTGCAAGAATAAATTCAGTTTCCAAAGGAATGTGACGAAGAAAACAGAAAGAAGTGAGTTGACAGAAGAATAATTGAAAAATACAGTAATTATAGTAATTATAAATAGAAGAGATGTAAAACTAATGTATCAGTGAATAGTGTAGCCAACTACCAACAAATAATATTTACAGAGATAAAAATGATCAAGAATGTTAATTAAAATGATGAAATGTTATTAAATAAAAAAAAGTATTAATACTAGTCTAATGAAGTTACATTGAGAATCTCATCGTCAACCATTAACAATGAAATGAAGAAAGGCATGTGAAAAAGACAAGTTTATTTGACCTAAACTTCATTCAGGTAAACTAAACTTTTTTAGGAGGGGAAGCATATGTAACGCAACAGAAACGCTAGAATTCATGTTACATAAAAGACGGTTCACAGAATAATAAACAAATTGATATTTAAACCCATAATAGAACAGAGATCCAATAGTTACAATTATAATCATAGACAAAATTAAATAAGGATGCAAGGTAGTGTTGACTAGAATAAACGAACCTGTAAGATAAATAATAGCTAATGATATATGTTTAATGAAAAGCAAACAAAAAAATGAAACAATGACTTAATTTATGGTAATAACAAATAAGAATTTTGTGTTAAGAAGTATTATTTTATGACAAAAATGTTATGATAAAGTTTATGTGATGTTATATCAAATATGTGTTGAGTTAATGAAAAATAATGAATCAAGTTGTATTATTCAATGACTGTCGTAGAATGAAGTGTGAGGCAGTTAATCAATGTTCATAAATTCGAATTCTGTTGTATGTGATCAAGAGATCAAGATAAAATTGTTATTAGATTGTGACGGAAGCGGTATGCGAACATCTGCTCTCCGGTACCAGCGGTAGACACAGCGAGCCAATCCGGCATCAGCAGCCGCCGAGACGTGACCAACTACGTGTTCGGAGCTAGCCAATCAGCGATCCCGGTTAGTTAATAAAACCCGGGCCGGCAGAAAATTTTGATGCACTCTTCATCGCCACGCCATCGAACGCACTTCATCTCCTCTCCTCTCTCGGACGACATCGACGCGGAGTCAGCCGTTCTTGCGTCTTCGCACTCCCGTTCCGCGCCAGCGATGGATTTCGCTGGGCCGGCAGCCGACTCTACAACCGGTGCCGGAAGAAGAGGAGGACTGCAGTACGCCACGATCAGCGGGCGCAGCCGCCGAACATCTCAGCGCGGCACGACCAACATCAGCTTTCTCGCCACTCGGTCCTTTTTAGGGCCACCAAAAACGATAGTGTGTACGATTGGCGCCAGTTGTCATGCGGCAAGCCTTTTGTCCGGTGACAAGTGGCGCCCAACGTGGGGCAGGGATCATCTTGCGGATGCAAGATCCAGCCACGCCAGCGAGCTACCAGCCGGCACACCAATCAACATGGCGCCCAACAGATACCTCCACAACATCTAGAGAAGAGCAGTAGGCTGGCTACCGGAGAGCATTCAAGACCCGGTGGAGTTGTGACGGAAGCGGTATGCGAACATCTGCTCTCCGGTACCAGCGGTGGACACAGCGAGCCAATCCGGCATCAGCAGCCGCCGAGACGTGACCAACTACGTGTTCGGAGCTAGCCAATCAGCGATCCCGGTTAGTTAATAAAACCCGGGCCGGCAGAAAATTTTGACGCACTCTTCATCGCCACGCCATCGAACGCACTTCATCTCCTCTCCTCTCTCGGACGACATCGGCGCGGGGTCAGCCGGAAGGAACAGCCGAAGAATAGAACCGTCGCCGTTCTTGCGTCTTCGCACTCCCGTTCCGCGCCAGCGATGGATTTTGCTGGGCCGGCAGCCGACTCTACAACCGGTGCCGGAAGAAGAGGAGGACTGCAGTACGCCACGATCAGCGGGCGCAGCCGCCGAACACCTCAGCGCGGCACGACCAACATCAGCTTTCTCGCCACTCGGTCCTTTTTAGGGCCACCAAAATAACTAGAGTGTACGATTGGCGCCATTTGTCATGCGGCAAGCCTTTTGTCCGGTGACAAGATATAGAAAAATAATTGTTTATATAAGTGCTAATAATTAAGATTTGATTGTATGTATGAATTTATATAAAAGGGACTATAGATGCCTAACAGACATAACCACAGGTAGATCAGTTTACAATAAAAGGCCTAACAGGCAAAACTACTATATAAACACTCATAACATAAAGATTAGGTGCATCAATTAATAATAATTAATAAATACGCTATGAAGAGCTAGAAAAAAAAACATTAAATTAATAATAATATTTAATAAAATTTATACAAATTATAATAATACCATAATGCCATAATATCGAATGGTAAAATATAATATCGAAGGTGGATTAAATATAATAAAAAAGAAAAAAACGGACTTATATCAAAAAACCAGTAGAATATGTGTATAAAATAATAAACCAACTATCGGTAAAGTTACATTCCGATAGGATAGCAAATTTATAAAGAATAGATAAAAAATATATGAAAGAAACACTATATATTCAAAACATGTGGAAGGCAGAAATTATTATATGTTGCTAGGGACGACAAATAAGAAAAAGAAGTTGTTGATTTTAGATTTTAGACAAGACAAGAATTGCTTTGAATGAACTAAAAGTGATGAGATTAAAAACCCAAGAATAATCTATTTAATTGTAATATTCGAAATTACCAGATACGATTATAAAAATACAAAATTCTAATGACAATATTTACGTCTACTACCAATACAGATAAACAAAAATAACACTACAATATGAAATGATAATAGAGAGTAAATAATTGAAGTCTACAAGAAAGAACTTGAACTGTCCCATATCCGAAGGGAATTGATGAGATATTAATCAAATAGAAAGAATTAACAATAACACAATTAATAATATTCACTACACCAGAAATTATAACCTTGCAAATACACGGAACAACACTAATTGCTTCAACCGAAGGAAGAACTTATTTGGATCCTGGCGGTGCAGAAGAAACATCAATCGGGCTGTAAATCAATCCATTAGCTGTATTCCGAAGTGGACAGGACAAGAATTACTCTTATTAAACCGAAGAAAGAAAAACCGTACTGCATAATCATACAAACATTAAATTTAGCGATCAACCGCCTACACGATTTGCTTCGTTCGAGTCTGGTAAATTATATTATATTAATCATACTAAATACACAACACATAAATTTTGTAAATCTTGCATTCTTATCTATGTATTTTTAGTCTTCCCCACAGTTACAAGAACCTTCACACCCTGAAATAAATTAAATACAAATCAAAACATAATATATAACCAAATATAAATAAAGGATTAAAATAATCAACAATCGATACCTGAAGTCTATAGTCCAAGCATATGTTAATTAGAACATATCTTATTTAATGTGAATTAAGTAAACAAATAAAGAACCTTTATATATTTGTCAAATCTTGTTATTTGGAGTATGGTTTAGTGAACTGGGAACAAAAAGTAACTGAATAAGTATAGAATAAATGGTTAATATAAACATCGAAATAACCTATAAGTTTCGTTGAGCCGATACTACAGCGCTTATAGCGGAATTATCTGACACCAAAGAGGGAGCGTAAAATTACAAAATTAGACAGAATTCTCTTCAAGGTATAATAGGGTTGGATGAAATTGTAGAATAACGCTTAAGTTGTTTAAGTTCTAGGCACACTAACACTGATAATTATTAAAGAGTTAAGTTAATATTAATTAATTACATCCATATATTCCACAACTCCAAATATCTCCGAGATTTATATAATTAAAGTAATACAAAACAAATTGACAAATACAACAGTGGGGTTTTAAGGAGAGGAAACCCGTTTAGATACAAATTGGCGCTCAACTTGTGTAGGGCTTAAGTTAAGTAACTGTAACCATATTAATATTACTTAACCAGAGCAGGCAACTGTGGGAGAGTAAACATGCATACCAGAGGTAGATCAAGGATTAGGGCAGGAGAAACGGAGAAGGAAATAGATGAACAAGAACAGGAAATAGAACTAATAACAGACAGTTAAATGGAACAACAGACAGACGAAATAGCGGAAACTGAAATTATTATGGACAAGGAAAAGGGAGTAATGGAAGAAGATGCCCAAGGGGACCAAATAGATAAAACTGGAGCCAGAGAAGTACCAAGTTGGCAGGAGATGATGAAATTTATGACAGAACAATTTAGGAAAACAAATGAGGAAAATGAGGAAGACTCAAGAGAACAATTTAGGAAAATGAAAGAGGAAATTAAGGAAGACTCAATGGAACAATTTAGGAAACAGGAGGAAAAATTCGATAAAACAAATGAGGAAATTAAAGAAACCTCAAAACAAATGAACGAAAGGTTAGATAGGAATGATGAGGGTTTAAAACAAATGAAGGAAGACATCCTACAAATACATGAAGAGAATTTAAGGCAGATTAATGAAAAAATTGAGAATATCCATGTAACAGTTAACCAGAAGGTGGACCAAAATAATGAGGAAAGAAAGTTAGAAATAGCTAAAACAAATGAAGGGTTAGAAAAAACTAACGAAACAATAGTACAGGTTCGTGTAGAATTACAGAATAAAATTAATGACACAAAAATTGAGAATAAAACATTGGTTGAAGAAATCCAGAAGGAAACTGTCGAAAAATATGAGCAAATTAAAAACGAAGTACATCATGTACGGGAGGAGAATAAGGAAGGTATTACACAAATACAGACAGACATGGGCGAACGACTCGAAAGAGTCTATGGCAATTTAAATAGTATGGAAGGTCAAATCAATACCAATAAAAATAAAATAGAAGAAATTAGTAGACGTGAATTACAATTACAGGAAGAAGTAGATTCATGGCGGGATAGGACATGCCAACATAGTCACACAAATAACCATGAGAACCGAGAATCGATTAATTTTCGTAATTACAAGCGCAATCCTATGGAATTTTTAAAGAGATTGGAAGAGGTGATCACAAGAAATAGAGAGAATCGCTGGAGTATTATACGAAGCATGATTGATGAAACGTTTAAAGATACTTATGATAATTGGTGGACAGCGGTGCGTCCGGATATACTGGACATGACTGAGTTCAAAAAACAATTTAAGGAGAAGGTATTTCTAGATATATGTGGGCCCTTCCCACGCAGTGGAGGAAATCACAGATACAAATTCATAATAATTATTTTTGATCATTTTTCCAAATACAATAAACTTTATGCTATTAGCAGAGCCACTACCAAGAAAATTCTAGAAATAGTCATCGGACGTTACATAGCAGAGGTTGGTAAACCGTCATCTATTATCACCGATCATGGTACGCAATTTAAGGGCTATAAATGGAGAAATAATCTGTTAAAACACAACATTAGAACATATAAGACTTCAGTATACCACCCCAGCAGTAATCCGGCAGAACGTGTATTGAGGGAAGTTGGCAGAATACTCCGAACTTACTGTCATGACCAACAGAGAAAGTGGTACGAATACTTGTCACTAACCGAAGAGTTTTTAAATATATCTTACCATCAATCCATTGAAAATACCCCTTATACTGTTATGTTTGAAAGGCTTCCACCTAGGGAAATCCAGGATATTATAAACTTCCTAAATAACCCCGAATATCAGTTTGAAACAGTTAAATTTTATAACCGAGTTATGGAAAAGACGGAAATGAAGAGAAGAAAATATGAAAAGGATAACCCAAAACCAATTAAGTACCAAGTGGGTGAGAAAGTATTAATAAGAAACAGGGAGCTACCAAGCACTCTAGAGGGAATAACTAAAAAATTATTATTATTATATACTGGGCCATATGTGATAACAAAAAATAATAATAACAATACGTATGAAATAATGAACCCTACCACGGAAAGGATTAAAGGAACATACAACCAAGAGTCCATAAAGAAATATAATGAATAAATTCTAAAAATAATAAGAACAACTTATTACCAGTCTTGAAGAAAATTACTTGGAATTTAAAAAGAATTTGAGTTGAATACTACCACTAAATTCTAAAAATAATAAGAACAACTTATTAAAGATTACAGAAAAAAGCGAGCATTATTATTAATGTTTATAAAGAAATAGTGCGAATAATGAATAACAAACCCAAGATTACAGAAAACGGCGAGAATTATTATTAAATGTTTATAAAGAAATAGTGTGAATAACAAACCCCAAGATTACCGAAGAAAGCGATAATTATTATTAATGTTTATAAAGAAATAGTGTGAATAATGAATAACAAACCCAAGATTACAGAAAAAAGCGAGAATTATTATTAAATGTTTATAAAGAAATAGTGTGAATAACAAACCCCAAGATTACCGAAGAAAGCGATAATTATTATTAATGTTTATAAAGAAATATTGTGAATAATGAAGAATGGAACCCCAAGATAAAAGTTATTACCTCAAATCTACATATGCAAAATAAAGAAAGAAAAAAAAAATCATATGACCTAAAATATATACTACATTGCCACATGATGGAACAATTTCAGTAAACGATTGAATGTAACCAATATAATGTTAAAGAAGGCAAGAAAGAAAGAGTATTTATGAACATAATTCACTGAAAAATAAACAGCCAAAATAGTGAAATATGATAAGAAGAAGAATAGTTGGGGCTAAGGAATGTATTTAGTCAAAAATACAATTATAATGATCATCACACAACAACTATTTAGAAAATATTGTGATCAGAAAAAAAAAACAAACGAAGAAGATACTTAACATTACAATCTCAACAAAAATGAAAACAAAAATGACTACAAATGATAACTGTCAAAGTCAATATCAACGAATGTTTAAGGAATTAAAATGGAATTACGAAATATGAAGAATAGTAATGAAGAAATATAAATGCAACAAAGAAAAAATCTTTTCCCAAATATTTATTATTAAATGATTAAAGAGATTATTAGGAGATTATTATTATATTTTATAGCTGACTGTAGATGAATTCCAGCAGTACTATATTAAAATGTGGTGTGGGCAGCAGAGTATGAAGCCAAACAGTGCCTCTCTGAACTGTACCAACGCATGTGTTAGGGATTGTTAGGGAAATTAAATATTTAAGGAATATTAGAATAGTTGCAAGAATAAATTCAGTTTCCAAAGGAATGTGACGAAGAAAACAGAAAGAAGTGAGTTGACAGAAGAATAATTGAAAAATACAGTAATTATAGTAATTATAAATAGAAGAGATGTAAAACTAATGTATCAGTGAATAGTGTAGCCAACTACCAACAAATAATATTTACAGAGATAAAAATGATCAAGAATGTTAATTAAAATGATGAAATGTTATTAAATAAAAAAAAGTATTAATACTAGTCTAATGAAGTTACATTGAGAATCTCATCGTCAACCATTAACAATGAAATGAAGAAAGGCATGTGAAAAAGACAAGTTTATTTGACCTAAACTTCATTCAGGTAAACTAAACTTTTTTAGGAGGGGAAGCATATGTAACGCAACAGAAACGCTAGAATTCATGTTACATAAAAGACGGTTCACAGAATAATAAACAAATTGATATTTAAACCCATAATAGAACAGAGATCCAATACTTACAATTATAATCATAGACAAAATTAAATAAGGATGCAAGGTAGTGTTGACTAGAATAAACGAACCTGCAAGATAAATAATAGCTAATGATATATGTTTAATGAAAAGCAAACAAAAAAATGAAACAATGACTTAATTTATGGTAATAACAAATAAGAATTTTGTGTTAAGAAGTATTATTTTATGACAAAAATGTTATGATAAAGTTTATGTGACGTTATATCAAATATGTGCTGAGTTAATGAAAAATAATGAATCAAGTTGTATTATTCAATGACTGTCGTAGAATGAAGTGTGAGGCAGTTAATCAATGTTCATAAATTCGAATTCTGTTGTATGTGATCAAGAGATCAAGATAAAATTGTTATTAGATTGTGACGGAAGCGGTATGCGAACATCTGCTCTCCGGTACCAGCGGTAGACACAGCGAGCCAATCCGGCATCAGCAGCCGCCGAGACGTGACCAACTACGTGTTCGGAGCTAGCCAATCAGCGATCCCGGTTAGTTAATAAAACCCGGGCCGGCAGAAAATTTTGACGCACTCTTCATCGCCACGCCATCGAACGCACTTCATCTCCTCTCCTCTCTCGGACGACATCGACGCGGAGTCAGCCGTTCCTGCGTCTTCGCACTCCCGTTCCGCGCCAGCGATGGATTTCGCTGGGCCGGCAGCCGACTCTACAACCGGTGCCGGAAGAAGAGGAGGACTGCAGTACGCCACGATCAGCGGGCGCAGCCGCCGAACATCTCAGCGCGGCACGACCAACATCAGCTTTCTCGCCACTCGGTCCTTTTTAGGGCCACCAAAAACGATAGTGTGTACGATTGGCGCCAGTTGTCATGCGGCAAGCCTTTTGTCCGGTGACAAGTGGCGCCCAACGTGGGGCAGGGATCATCTTGCGGATGCAAGATCCAGCCACGCCAGCGAGCTACCAGCCGGCACACCAATCAACATGGCGCCCAACAGATACCTCCACAACATCTAGAGAAGAGCAGTAGGCTGGCTACCGGAGAGCATTCAAGACCCGGTGGAGTTGTGACGGAAGCGGTATGCGAACATCTGCTCTCCGGTACCAGCGGTGGACACAGCGAGCCAATCCGGCATCAGCAGCCGCCGAGACGTGACCAACTACGTGTTCGGAGCTAGCCAATCAGCGATCCCGGTTAGTTAATAAAACCCGGGCCGGCAGAAAATTTTGACGCACTCTTCATCGCCACGCCATCGAACGCACTTCATCTCCCCTCCTCTCTCGGACGACATCGGCGCGGGGTCAGCCGGAAGGAACAGCCGAAGAATAGAACCGTCGCCGTTCTTGCGTCTTCGCACTCCCGTTCCGCGCCAGCGATGGATTTTGCTGGGCCGGCAGCCGACTCTACAACCGGTGCCGGAAGAAGAGGAGGACTGCAGTACGCCACGATCAGCGGGCGCAGCCGCCGAACATCTCAGCACGGCACGACCAACATCAGCTTTCTCGCCACTCGGTCCTTTTTAGGGCCACCAAAATAACTAGAGTGTACGATTGGCGCCATTTGTCATGCGGCAAGCCTTTTGTCCGGTGACAAGATATAGAAAAATAATTGTTTATATAAGTGCTAATAATTAAGATTTGATTGTATGTATGAATTTATATAAAAGGGACTATAGATGCCTAACAGACATAACCACAGGTAGATCAGTTTACAATAAAAGGCCTAACAGGCAAAACTACTATATAAACACTCATAACATAAAGATTAGGTGCATCAATTAATAATAATTAATAAATACGCTATGAAGAGCTAGAAAAAAAAACATTAAATTAATAATAATATTTAATAAAATTTATACAAATTATAATAATACCATAATGCCATAATATCGATTGGTAAAATATAATATCGAAGGTGGATTAAATATAATAAAAAAGAAAAAAACGGACTTATATCAAAAAACCAGTAGAATATGTGTATAAAATAATAAACCAACTATCGGTAAAGTTACATTCCGATAGGATAGCAAATTTATAAAGAATAAATAAAAAATATATGAAAGAAACACTATATATTCAAAACATGTGGAAGGCAGAAATTATTATATGTTGCTAGGGACGACAAATAAGAAAAAGAAGTTGTTGATTTTAGATTTTAGACAAGACAAGAATTGCTTTGAATGAACTAAAAGTGATGAGATTAAAAACCCAAGAATAATCTATTTAATTGTAATATTCGAAATTACCAGATACGATTATAAAAATACAAAATTCTAATGACAATATTTACGTCTACTACCAATACAGATAAACAAAAATAACACTACAATATGAAATGATAATAGAGAGTAAATAACTGAAGTCTACAAGAAAGAACTTGAACTGTCCCATATCCGAAGGGAATTGATGAGATATTAATTAAATAGAAAGAATTAACAATAACACAATTAATAATATTCACTACACCAGAAATTATAACCTTGCAAATACACGGAACAACACTAATTGCTTCAACCGAAGGAAGAACTTATTTGGATCCTGGCGGTGCAGAAGAAACATCAATCGGGCTGTAAATCAATCCATTAGCTGTATTCCGAAGTGGACAGGACAAGAATTACTCTTATTAAACCGAAGAAAGAAAAACCGTACTGCATAATCATACAAACATTAAATTTAGCGATCAACCGCCTACACGATTTGCTTCGTTCGAGTCTGGTAAATTATATTATATTAATCATACTAAATACACAACACATAAATTTTGTAAATCTTGCATTCTTATCTATGTATTTTTAGTCTTCCCCACAGTTACAAGAACCTTCACACCCTGAAATAAATTAAATACAAATCAAAACATAATATATAACCAAATATAAATAAAGGATTAAAATAATCAACAATCGATACCTGAAGTCTATAGTCCAAGCATATGTTAATTAGAACATATCTTATTTAATGTGAATTAAGTAAACAAATAAAGAACCTTTATATATTTGTCAAATCTTGTTATTTGGAGTATGATTTAGTGAACTGGGAACAAAAAGTAACTGAATAAGTATAGAATAAATGGTTAATATAAACATCGAAATAACCTATAAGTTTCATTGAGCCGATACTACAGCGCTTATAGCGGAATTATCTGACACCAAAGAGGGAGCGTAAAATTACAAAATTAGACAGAATTCTCTTCAAGGTATAATAGGGTTGGATGAAATTGTAGAATAACGCTTAAGTTGTTTAAGTTCTAGGCACACTAACACTGATAATTATTAAAGAGTTAAGTTAATATTAATTAATTACATCCATATATTCCACAACTCCAAATATCTCCGAGATTTATATAATTAAAGTAATACAAAACAAATTGACAAATACAACAGTGGGGTTTTAAGGAGAGGAAACCCGTTTAGATACAATATCAGCAATGTTTAGAGCTGACAACGCTGAAAAGTTAGCATTGAAGCTGTCTACCAATTTTCTAATGGACGCAGCTGATCGCATAGAAGCGGCTGGTAATTGAAGCACATTGATACAATGGACCCGGGCGGCCAAACGAGGGTTGTGATAATGGCTTTTAAGAGTTGACAGTGCAAGCTGATAACTATCGTCAACTATGGGAAGCGCGGCAACCTTCTCATAAGCCTCACCCTTTAGATGAGTCAATAAATATAACAATTTCTGCTTTGGGGTGAGGGCTGGACTTTCGTCCACTAATGTGGTAAACTTCGACCAAAACTCAGACCAACATTTGGACTGGCCATCAAAAGAAGGTAAAGAAAGCTTCGGCAACTCATGAACGAGAACACCTGAGTGCCCGCCACTTGCCGATGAAGACTGACCGGAACCAACCGGTATCTCTGGTTTAGTTAGTTTTGACGCTAAAACGCTTCCCCGGACATAAATATCTTTAATTTGTGCTACCACTGAAAAAGTGTGGTCCTCGTCCAATCCCTGGGGCAATGACTCTGCCGACAGGTAAGGATCTACCTTACCTAGAAGATCCTGATATTCTTCGGACAACCTGGACGCCAAGATACCGGCTTCATGTTGATCCATGACTCTCAATTGCGGCAACCCTTCCAACCTATTTATTAAGTGTTGCAACGCAAGTATTCCCACCGAAGTGGTTCGGTCAAAAGCTGCCAGTGACAATTTAGCAGGCATTATGATTTAAAGAATTTTGCGCAACCGACAACCACCCCGGATGAGAGAATTAGAAATTAAACAATATAGTCACGACCCAGACCTAGCCTAACAGTAATCTAGATAAATCGGCCTCTGAAATAAACTAGTTTTCATAAACATAGTAAATACAAAAGTAAATTAGTGCAAGGCAAAATACAATTTACTCAATCCAAAAGGCTAATAGTACAAAACACAATAAATCACATACTCAAAAAATGCAAAACACTCATTTGCACAGTGCAAAAGCACGAAAAAAAAACACCCAGTTGCACAATATTAAAGCACATACGGTGCAAAATAATGGTACACAGATTGTACACAAAGAACATGTGTAATACCAAATAGAATAAATGCACAAAAATACACTAATACACAACAAGGTACAATATACAAAAATTCCACAGTTAACGATACAAACACAATAACTTAGACACATTAAATGCAAAAATGTATCATGGTCAACGCGGCTGGACAGGATATCGCGCATATGCCAAATATAAACAGCACCAAAAAAGTAATAGTCAATTCCAAAAAAAATTAAATATAAATGCAGGCTGTACCAAAAAAACCGGGTAACCTAAAAACCAAACGTCCCCCACATGCCTTACACATTCGCAAGCACATAACACGTCGACTTCATGTGTAAAGCAGACCAAAACAGGACGGGTACAAACTTCTCATGAATTGACCGAGTAATCAAACGATTACCAAAAAAATCAAGGTGCAAAAATTTGACACAATATTCGCTCACCTGGCCCACACACATGCGACAAAACTGCCCAACATAACCAACCAACAGCATTAAACGTAAAATAATGGTCCACATGCCTATCGTACCAACGTGTATCTGTGCCACAACATGCAAATAACGAACATTGTTATAATTTTGAAACTAACAGCATGCAAAAATCTATGAGCAGGCACAAAAAACGAAACAGCACGGCACGTTGTTGATTAGAATAAAAATCGCAAAGCCAAACACGGCCAGCATCAACATGAAAAATTACAAAGCACGTGTTCCCAATCGAAACGGCAAGCGATTAAATTGAAAAACTAGCAAATTCATAACCCTTTGGTAGTATAATATGTGCAATATTATTTTAAATGATTGACAATCTGAAGGTAAGAAGTTTATTCTTACGGTATAATTTAACCTCTGGTGAGCTCTTTAAGCAGTGCGACATGCAGAATTGCTAGCGATCAAATAATTAGAAAAAAAATGACTTACCGAAATCTCATGAATGGTTGTTCTTGACACACAGGCAGAAAAGACTGGTTGGAATAAAGGATAGGTTACATGAGATGGATTCTACCTGACAAAAATCCGGCCCGTGGATGTGTCCTACAGTGGTTGAAGCATGACAAAGGGTTCAGGCCCGATGCATGAATCGACTTTACCAAAAGCCATAGTGCCAACCTCAGAAAATTAATAATTGGCCAGTTCGATATTCGAAATATCGAACAAACTGATATACGTGACAGTTAATATAAATTTAATAAATGTGTTGGTTAGACTGATAAAAGTGTCCTGTTTCATTTATTAAAGATTAACCTTACGGATTATACAACACTATTACTTGAAATAGTTTTCATGAACACCAACAATTAAATTAAAGAAGTAGTATTCATCACTTCTGAGTAAACAAATTAATGCATAAATTTCATACTATTAATTTAGCAACTACCAATAAGAGTTTAAAAAATGACACCCACAACTTGGAACACATTAATTGAGTGTTAAATTGGCACCACAACTAGGGGCGTATCAATATAAAACGTTAAATCATCTAGTTCATTATGTTCACTAAGGGGATTGTTCATCACAGCTGGCCATAACTTTCTCCATGCTTTTATTAACGTATCATTTTTTTACTTCTTGCCAAGCAACAGAAGTTGCAAAAATAGCATCTTTCATGTTAAAAGTTGATTGAAAGTCTTTTACACTACAGTCTGAGTTTATGAGTCCTTGAATAAATGAAACCCTGTATTTGCACTTAAAGTTCTGAATTACTCCTTGATCCTTATGCTGAATCAAAGGGGTAATGTTTGGAGGGAGGTATTTCACTGTTATATTTGCTTACTTTAACTCACTAGCAGTAGGATGGGCTCTACAATTATCTACTAACAGAACAGCCTGTGTGTTTTCAGGCAAACCAAGTTTTTTGAAGTTTTGTTAACTCCAGGAACAAACTGTTCAAAAAAACCAATTTTTTAAGAGCTGAGCGTCCATCCAAAAGTAACTTTAAATTCATTTCCTGCAGCCTCATCAGCAGATTTAGACTCACCTGAAAAATCTAATTTGCGTATCCCATGACGAGTTTTAAAGTTGTGCAACCAACCTTGTGAAAATTTACAGTCTCCTTCTTTTACGTTCAAATCATTGCTAAAGTGTTTCGCTTTTTCAATTACCATTGGACCTGTTATAGGTTCTCCTTCAGAACGTTTTGCTGAGAACCAGGTGTACAATGCATTATCCAACTGGTCAAGCTTAGGCTTTTTTAATGTTTGACAATTGTCAGTAGCTTGTTTTGTATCTGCTTGAGCCAAAAATTATTTAAGTTTTTCTTATTGTTTTTTTATATCATATAAGGTTGAGGATCCAACATTAAATTCTTCCATAATTACGTTCCTGTTTTCTCCCTTTTCTAACCTATTTATAATGTCAAGTTTTTGTTATATTGTCAAAGTCACATGTTTTCTTTTATTAGAAGCACTGGATTCTGGTTTTTGTGTTCAGAAAACATTGTGATCAAAACTGTGAAGCAACAACTTAAAACTGAACTCCACTGAACAAAAACAGAACAACGTAACTGTGGCAGAGTTCACTAATACTGAAACTCAAATACGGTACGGCACACACTGTGTAAACACAAGAAGCAGACACTCACGACTAACCAATACGAAATGGTGCCAATGATCCATACAGTAGTCAGCTCATAAACTCTGCCGAGAGTTCCCAATTGTGTCAAGGACAACTGAGCATTTTCTAAGAAACACAATTGCGCCAATAGCAGCAGAAACATTAAAAATGCATTCCAGTGTAGCTGAATATGCCAAATTACGTCATTCTACTGAAACATCTGAGAGACCACAAGCACCACCTGAATTAGCGCCAGCAATTTAGTCAAACACTGCGATATTTTCTAATCGGTTGCTGTTGATAAAAAGTGCTGGACTATCGAGGATTCGGACTATCAAGGCCTTACTGTATATACACAACAATCACACAGAATAATACCAGTATAAAATACTAAAAACCAACAGGAAAGCATAGCAACAACAAGGCGAGGATGGGAACAATAGGATTCCCGAAACATGTTCCAAATACAGGAAAATACATCTTGAGGTAAAGAAATTAAAAATATTCAATAAATTTCTCTAGGTATGGTAGAGAAATTTTGGTCAGATGTCTGAGTCTGAACAGTGCTATGAAGAAGTATGGAGTTAACAACTGTGAATCTACTTGCTGTAATGGGACTCCTATAGGGCAGTTGCACAATTATGGAGTCAACTTATTTAATGTAAATTATATAATCAATGAGAGTGAAGGACATAATATTAGACCAAAGGATGTTCATTAACAAAGATATGTGTACATTTGGCTGTTATAGCAAGCGTGACTATATATTTATATGGGACCATATACATTTATAAGGTATTTATAAATGTACAAGGTACATTTGGACCTTAAAGCAAGCATGACGGTATGCACACATGCTGTGAACTCGATTAAAAAAAAAACATTCAAAGCCAGTCACAACAAGGTTCTGCATAGCCTTAACTTGGAAACAACCCGTAACAGGGACGTGTTAAAATATGAGATAAACTCTTAGCATAGTAAAAGCACTGATTTACTGACATTCTTGATAGAGCACCATCATCTTCACAACACGGCATAGGCAAGGTGCTGCCTGTTCCATCTTAAAAATCCTCCAGCCATCTCTTCCTGGATCAACCCACAAACCTGTGTCCTATAGGTTTGAATTTCCAGACTTGTTTGGTCAGTCTGGAATCTGTCATTCTTTCGAAGTGTTTTTTCCACTGTTGTTTATAATCTTTTAATTTTTCATTCAAGTTAAAAACTTTTAACTCTTCTCTTATGGCCTTATTTCTTATACGGTCAAGTTTAGAACACTTTTAAACTCCTCTTGAAGAAAAAACCAGGAACTGGCCACTTTATTTTCTTTCATACACACGTATACATTAAGTTACACAATTTTATGCCTCACACGACATCGCCTTATTAAATCAAGGCAAGCAGAGGACAAGATGGCCATGGACACGCTGGATACACTTGTTAAGGGAACATAAATCAGTTCCCGCCACGACGTACACACACTGGTGGTAGTGGCAACGCTAAATGGTCCCTCACACATCCTTCTTTAACCTATTTCCCTTCTAGAGGAAATTTTCTTCTCCCTTATCACATGTTGGCCACACCGACTACCACCATTCAAACAGACCAATCACAACTGATTCTGCTATATGATGACGTGACAAAGGCCGACCAATCACTACACTTCGCACCAGTGCTGTGGTACCCCCACATGGTGCCTGTCACATGGTACTCCCACCAAGGCCACGTGATATCCCTACTTCAGTCACATTCTACCCCCACCATGGTCACGTCGTACTCACAGCCCTGACGTCATAAAATTCAAATTTCCTACCATGTGTACTGGTACATGTTATAGCTAAATCATATGGACTGAAAGTGCACATAAAAATGACTTCCATGGGACACCAAACGGTCTCCAACAGTTTTAACCAATAAGTTTACAAATAACAACAATGCTGTTCATTATAACAATAAATGCTTGTTACTATAAACAAATTTACAACTATGTATAATACCTGATCAACAAACTGTTCCTTCTCTTCTTTGATGATTTCTTCTTTTACATGCAGTTCTCCTTTTAGGACAGAATTTATAACTGGGAATACATCCTGCAAATTGAACAATTATAAAATTTACTTTGTCTTCTCAGTGATTTATAGAGTACTATATAAAGAGGTGATCAATACTAAATATAAAATATACAGAATCGCCTATCAATTTTTGCAATAAATATCCATACTCTGTATCTACATGGTGTGTGTGTGCGCACGCGCTCGCACGAGTGTGCAATTTTACTTACTTAATCTCATGTAGTTTATATGTATACAACACTATGATTGTAACAGTACAATTCTGGCCCTACTGTGTTTTGGGGAATAATCAATTTAAATTGTATTTTTATTCAAAGTTACATATACGAAACTAGTAAGGTTTTATGAAGGTTTGCAACTACGCAATATCGAGTGGACAGAAATTGCGTCAAGGTCGGAAACATATGCTCAGAAACAACAACGTCATTTTGTCCGATGAATGTGTCAATAAGCTGCACCCATGTATACGTTATACGAAAGTATGCAACACGCAATATGTGCTTGTAAACAACTAAGGCGTGGATCTCTACACAAAAAAACTGGTGATGCAGCTCCTCCCCACCTCAGAATTGAAGCGTTGCAAACCGTTCTTAGTCATAAAATAGCAGCATAGCCAGCCGGCTCTATACCTAAATTTTACAAAACTAAGTCTCGGACGTTCGCCTGTACCAAGCAAAAAGTGAAGTATTTTATATAAAACTAAGTAACAGTTCAACGTTAAACCATATAAAACGTAAAAACAAAGTTTAGTAAAGTTTTAACATCTATAGTGCGAGTTCAGCGACGGGACGTCTGGAGGACTGATTTCAGCTAAGTGACAAATGGGGGGTATTAGAAAAAATTAAATAAGGGTCAATACAAAATTTCAGTTATAAAACTAATAAAAATGAGCTCAATTTGGGGTAAACAAAAATAAAAATTGTACCAAGAATGCGAGCGTGAGTGAATGAGAGAATATCTAACTATATAACAAGTGCTGCGTTGTAACGTTAATCTAATTATGATATCATTAATTGAATGTGTTATTTTGGAGGGCTATTGAAATGTTTAAAGGGGAATTTTAACTTGCATAGTGCAATTGCGTCTCATGGCGCAGCGCCTCATGGTGTATAGCAGCGTGCTTGTTGTGCACGGTAGAGTCACATGTTTTGTACGTAATATGACAATAAAAGGTAATGTCATTGGTAAACATTTCAAGAAAGAGTAAATTATTTCAGATAACACATTCCGCTACTTCTGGTTCGCTTAACCGAATTCTGCCCTTAAAGGTAAGCAAATCTAATATTTCTTGTATTACAACAAGATGGCGCCTGAACAAAATGTTGATTAAATTTATTGATATTACATATTAATAAAAGGTAATTAAATAATTAATATAACAATGGCGCCCGAACACGGACTCTACATAGAATGTGATTTTATGTGGAGTAAGTCTACTGGAAAGAGCGGAACAGTTACCTGAAGTAATATATATAATTTGAAGATACGTAAACATAGACGTAGAGATAGGGTTATGTTATAAGGTTATGTGCATGCATGTATTATAAATAAGCAAAATGAGTACTAATAAAAATAATGACGAAAACGTCAGCGTCACTGACGAAACATTTACGAGTGAGATGGGCATTCAATTAACCCCAGTTAGTCAGATCGGTGAAACAAATGTCACCGAATCGGTCGAATTAAATACAGTTCAGTTAACACCCATCTCAACTCGAGATGAAAATAAAAAATCTGATACAGATGAGATGTTAACACGTCTATATAGCATGATGTGTAGCATGAATAATAAGTTCGATGAACAACAAAGTGATTCCAATGTTAAATATGATAACTTGAATGCAAAGTTAGATGAACAAAAAAGCGATTCCAACCTGAAATACGATCAGATAAATACCAAATTTGATGAGAAGTTTAATAAATTAGACAAGAAGTTTGATGAGTAAAAAAGCGAAATTAAAGAAATTAAGAGTAGTTTTAATAATAAATTCGATGAACAAAATGATAAAATTAAAATTAATTTCAATGAAATGAAAGATGAAATTAAAAGACAATGTTAAGTTCAATAAAAGAATTGATGAAACGCAAGCACGTTTCGATAAAACGAAAGAAAAAGCAATAGCGTTAGTAAATGAGAAGTTCGATAGACCAAAGAATAAAGTAGACGAGAATAAAAGGGGGGTAGAGAATAGTGTAGGTAGTAATGATGATACGTTTACAGAAAATAGTGCTAGTTTAAGTGCTGTGAAGATAAAAAACGAGGTAGGTGAGGTGAATACAAGTGAAAATCAGAAAGAGGTTAGTTTAAGTGCAAACAAGGTGCTAATTAATAAGGTGAGTAACAATGATGATTTGAATAATGAGTTCACAGGTAATAATAATGATATAATTAAGAACATGGTGTTAGAAAATGATGGTGAGAATATTGGGAGTGATAATGAGATGTTAGTGTATGTTAATGAGTCAGAGAGAAAGTGGGGAGAAAGTATAGTTGTAGGGGGATTGCAGGGGGTAAATTTTTCCCTTGATATTGTAGTTGGGGGTGAAGTAAAGGCTTCACATGTGTTTAGGAAGGACGAGAGTTCCTTCAGTATATATTTGGGAGACGATATGTCTACAAATAGAGTTCCCTGGGTTTTTTGTGCACTTCATAGGTGGTGCAGTAATAATGAGTTAGTGTCCCCTGCATATTTTGAGAGTGAGAGATATATTGAGAGAGAGAGAGGTATTGTGATGAGAGTGAGAGAAAGAGAGAGATAGAGATTTTTAAAGTAAATAGAAATTATAGAGAATTTGTAGAGAGGTTAGGTGGAGAGAGAAGTAATAATAATGAGTACTTACCTTATAGTGAAACTGAGATAGCAGTAGATGATGTTGTTAAAGATGATAATAATGATAACAATTACTTACCTTGTGAAGTAAAGGGTGTAGTAGTAGATAACGGTGACGACGATAGTAATGACTTTATAACTTACCTAATCAGGACAGATAATACTAAAGGTGACAGGACCATACCCGATCGTGACAAATTGTATGATGTAATGATATGGAGTAATCCTATTAATTATGATAGTTTTGTGGAAGAATACAAGAATTTAAATAAGTATTACATTAATGATGCTAATATAATGTTTTCAAGGAAAAATAAGTTGTATAGACCTAAGATTCGACTGTTGTTCGATGATGGAGGATAAAGTGTTTATTGTGTTATGAACATTTAATTATGTGGACAGTGTTTTTTAAAATGGATTGTTTATGAACTGATTTTGGTCAACGATAAAATAATAAGTTTCGATTGTATATTTTTTGTGTGTATTAATGTTAATGTATTTGTGTATTCTTGATGTTGTGTATTACATGTAATTTTAGGTAAACCATGTATGTAACGGGAAGTTATAGTTTAATTGATTTAATAATAACAATTAACATTTTTTTGTTTTGACTAAACAAATGGTGAGATTTAAATAATTGAATTAAATAATTGAAGATTAATTACTTAATTAAGGTTGTATAAAAGAAAGTTTGATAATGAAGTTAAATGATTTTATGAGATTTAGATTCTAATGAATAATAAACGATTAAGCATGTAATATATTTGGATATTTATTATCAAGATGTATTTTTATTAGTAGGTGATGGATGAATTTTCCTATGCAATTGTCAATGATCACAGTAATGTAAAGCGTTAAAAAGGGATATAGCCTGGGTGATAATTATTAAAATAAAGGCATTTGAGTTAGCCAATTAAAGTTAATGGGAGTTAGATGAATAAGAATTTTGAAATACCAGTAACACACAAAGAAAGTGTTAGATATTTTAGGGACACAGTGGTGTTAGTGATTATATGTAGAGAAGGTGAGTAAAGTAAATGGTAAATATATTTGTTGATGGTGATATTTTGTAGTAAGGGTAGTGGTGTAACGAGTGACCAGCGTGCGGCGTTGTGGCAAGTGATAGAGTAGTTTAAGGGAGTATTTGCCGATATTTGGTGGGGGGCAAAGGGTTAGGAATGTATATGGCCAGGTTGGGAACACACATCCTAGTATAAACATGACAATAAATTGAGGTAAGTGGAATTAGTGAAGGGGTTTATAATTGAGAGATTGGTGTCACCCTATGTATTATAGTAGTGGTTGTTGTCAGTAGGAAAGAAGGTGCGTAAGGCTATAGATGTTAATGCCAATATAATAAGTCAAATCATAGTGAATACAGGCGTCACCCAGATTAATCAATGACCAAAATGTGAAGGGTTAAGTAGAAAATTCATAGTAGAAAGGTAATAAGAAATGAAATATAATGTAACATGACTGTTAATAATAAAGTTGAAATTTTATAGAATTAAATGATACAATAACGAGTGATTAAAAATTGATATAAAAGAGTTAATAGAAAATTCAAGTAACAATGTTTATAAATTTCTATATAAATTATTTAAAAGTGAATGGTTTGTTGAATGTAATAATCACAATGTTAATTATGAGTGTATTATGATGAATTATGTTTATTATGTATTAGGAAATAGTGTGTGTGGAGGAGAAAAGGGGATGATTATTATTAAGAGCGCCGGATAAATAGAATTTCTGTTAATAATAATAATATTTTATAAAAAAGAAAATATTTCAGAATTGTAGAAAGAGGGAGATATAGATAATTTTATTTGAGTAAATTTTGATTATGTGTTTAAATATTTTGAAAGTATTATTGCATTAGTATAAAGATTTGTATTTCTTCTTGTTAATGGGAAAGGATTAATTATTATCGATTGGAGTCGAAAAAATTTATAAATGTAAATGGTAGTGAACTAAGAGAATGGAACGTCTATATAATAATTCTTGTACTAGGTGTAATGATCCTAGGTGTTATGAGTTAAAGAAAACCCAGTGCTTCTTAACACAAACCAGCACATAGCCAAGGGGAAACAGATCAGTTAGGGATATGGTATTATACCAGGCCACTATTTTGATATTTTTGATTTGTTGTTTCAGTGTCTGGTGATGCTGTGATGGCGGTCCTGAGCTGGCCAGCGCGTCAGAACAGGAGCGTAAAGCACCTGATTGGCCTTATGGTGTTGGGATCTCTCCGGAGAAGTCCAGTAAGGTCATGCAGGTACTGTCACCATCATTGGACCAAGGATGAGTTATTGTATTTTTTTTTATATAAACAGTAAGGGGGTTGTGGCAACATATCCTAGCTGATCCCTTTAGGAAGTATGAGTGTGTCAATGAGAGTTTTTATGCTTCGTCATAAAACCTCCCACTGAGGGGGTTTTGTAACAGTACAATTCTGGCCCTACTGTGTTTTGGGGAATTATCAATTTAAATTGTATTTTTATTCAAAGTATCACATATAAGAAACTAGTAAGGTTTTATAAGGTTTGCAACTACGCAATATCGAGTGGACAGAAATTGCGTCAAGGTCGGAAATATACGCTCAGAAACAACAACGTCATTTTGTCCAACGAATGTGTCAATAAGCTGCACCCATGTATACGTCATACGAAAGTATGCAACACACAATATGCGCTTGTAAACAACTAAGGCGTGGATCTCTACACAAAGAAACTGGTGACGCAGCTCCTCCCCACCTCAGAATTGAAGCGTTGCAAACCGTTCTTAGTCACAAAATAGCAGCATAGCCGGCCAGCTCTATATCTAAATTTTACAAAACTAAGTCTCGGACGTTCGCCTGTACCATGCAAAAAGTGAAGTATTTTACATAAAACTAAGTAACAGTTCAACGTTAAACCATATAAAACGTAAAAACAACGTTTAGTAAAGTTTTAACATCTATAGTGTGAGTTCAGCGACGGGACGTCTGGAGGACTGATTTCAGCTAAGTGACAAATAGGGGGTATTAGAAAAAATTAAATAAGGGTCAATACAAAATTTCAGTTATAAAACTAATAAAAATGAGCTCAATTTGGGGAAAACAAAAAGAAAATTGTACCAAGAATGCGAGCGCGAGTGAATGAGAGAATATCTAACTATATAACAAGTGCTGGGTTGTAACGTTAATCTAATTATGACATCATTAATTGAATATGTTATTTTGGAGGGCTATTGAAATGTTTAAAGGGGAATTTTAACTTGCATAGTGCAATTGCGTCTCATGGCGCAACACCTCATGGTGTATAGCAGCGTGCTTGTTGTGCACGGTAGAGTCACATGTTTTGTACGTAATATGACAATAAAAGGTAATGTCATTGGTAAACATTTCAAGCAAGAGTATATTATTTCAGATAACACATTCCGCTACTTCTGGTTCGCTTAACCGAATTCTGCCCTTAAAGGTAAGCAAATCTAAAATTTCTTGTATTATAACAAGATGGCGCCTGAACAAAATGTTGATTAAATTTATTGATTTACATATTAATAAAAGGTAATTAAATAATTAATATAACATGATACAGTTTGCGCATTCTGTTGATTTTTAATTGCATATTTACAAACGAATGTGATCCAAATCTCTAGTGGTACATGACATGGAACAACCTAACACATTAGCTATGGGCTAAATAATGGTTATGCACATTACCTGTTCAGTCTCAGCCTCTTCTGGATCTGCTTCTTTCGTTACAGTGACCATTGAAACATCCTACAAATAACAAGGAATTAAAATTTACTTTTGTACAAATTCATTACCATTACACGAGAATGCTTTATAAGATGTTCAAGACCATAATAACATTTCATGGAGAGTACAAGAGTTAAGAGTTACTGATGTTAAGAGTTAAGAGTTACTGATGGTATAGTTTCTACTCACAAAAATCAAGGTAAATTGAGAACACTATTGAATATTATAAAAAATGTTTAGGGGGAAGAGGAGAATCAGGAACAAAAATAGGTAAATATTAAAACTGGTAAAGATAACTGAGAGGAATCAGTGTCAGAGTACAGGCCAAATGGGGAATCAAATTTGCTACTGTCAAATACTGGATTCTAAATTAAGAAGAAATTCCTCAAATTATATGTTTGCAGCATGCTATTATAGAAGCTGCATGTGAAACTCAGACAATAGGGAAAAGTGAAAGACACAACCACAGCATTTGAAAACTGCTGCTGTAGGAGAATATTAAAAATATACTGGATAGACAAAGTGATTAGAAAACAAAAATGAACAGGTTCTGGAAACAATGGGTGAATGGAGAGGTTTGTGAAGTGTGGTGGGTCACTATTGGTTGAGACCCAGTAGTGACTTTGCTGATGGGTGCCCAGTGAGTGGGAAGTACTGCAGAGGAAGACAGAGACTAAAGTACCCAGGTTGACTGTTCGGTTGTGGGACGCTGTAAGCTCTCACAGATAAAGAAGGTGGTTCAGGAAGAGTCAAAGAAGAAGAAGATACGAAGAGTCTGAGAAACATGTCAAGCACATCAGGTGACACCACATTTGCCTCATGAACAGCTGTAAAGCAACATGTTGGTCTGCAGTATTGTTAATTACAGTCATGTAAACAAAAAAAGGAAAGTCAACTTTGTGTGTTGGAAAGGTATGACTTGATTTTCTGAGTGGTTAAGAGAATGTTGTTAAGAGATTATCATGGATGTGCCATGATATAACAATGCTGTTCATTATAACAATAAATGCTTGTTACTATAATAAACAAATTTATAACTATGTATAATACCTGATCAACAAACTGTTCATTCTCTTCTTTGATGATTTCTTCTTTTACATGCAGTTCTCCTTTTAGGACAGAATTTATAACTGGGAATACATCCTGCAATTTGAACAATTATAAAATTTACTTTGTCTTCTCAGTGATTTATAGAGTACTATATAAAGAGGTGATCAATACTAAATATAAAATATATAGAATCTCCTATCAACTTTTTATAATAAATATCCATACTCTGCACCTACATGGTGTGTGTGCGTGCACGCGCACGCACGAGTGTGCGATTTTTTACTTAATCTCATGTAGTTTATATGTATACAACACTATGATACAGTTTGTGTATTCTGTTGATTTTTAATTACATATCTACAAACGAATGTGATCCAAATCTCTAGTGGTACATGGCACGGAACAACCTAACACATTAGCTATGGGCTAAATAATGGTTATGCACATTACCTGTTCAGTCTCAGCCTCTTCTGGATCTGCTTCTTTCTTTACACTGACCGTTAAAACATCCTACAAATAACAAGGAATTAAAATTTACTTTTATACAAATTCATTACCATTATACGAGAATGCTTTATAAGAGGCTGTAAAGGAAACCATAAAGATGTTCAAGACCATAATAACATTTCATGGAGAGTATAAGAGTTAAGAGTTACAAGGGTTAAGAGTTATTACTGATGGTATAGTTTCTACTCACAGAAAACAAGGTAAATTGAGAACACTATTGAATATTATAAAAAATTATTAGGGGGAAGAGGAGAATCAGGAACAAAAATAGGAAAATATTAAAACTGGTAAAGATAACTAAGAGGAATCAGTGTCAGAGCACAGGCCAAATGGAGAAACAAATTTGCTACTGTCAAATACTGGATTCTAATTTAAGAAGAAATCCCTCAAATTATATGTTTGCAGCATCCTATTATAGAAGCTGCATGTGAAACCTAGACAATAGGGAAAAGTGAGACACAATCACAGCATTTGAAAACTGCTGCTGTAGGAGAATATTAAAAATATACTGGATGGACAAAGTAATTAGAAAACAAAAATGAACAGGTTCTGGAAACAATGGTGGTGGTAAAGAAGGTGGTTCAGGAAGAGTCAAAGAAGAAGAAGATACGAAGAGTCTGAGAAACATGTCAGACATATCAGGTGACACCACATTTGCCTCATGAACAGCTGTAAAGCAACAGTTGGTCTGCAGTATTGTTAATTACAGTCATGTAAAAAAAAAAGGAAAGTAAATTTTGTCTGTTGGAAAGGTATGACTTGATTTTCTGAGTGGCTAAGAGAATGTTGTTAAGAGACTATCATGGATGTGCCAAAAAATAAAGAGTGATATTCTAACCTTTTAGACCAATTAAATGAAAATACTTGTAAAAAAGGGCCAGGTTTAGTACATAAACAGATAATTTTGTAGTAGGATAATAGAAGACCTCAGACAAGCATTGTTTTTAAGGCAAAAAATCGCTGAGCTGAAATACAATCTGTTGCAACATCACACTCACTTCCTGTTTCTGAACACATTGTTCACACGTATTTAGTTGTAATGTTGTGTGCGTATTAGATTGAACGTTCGTAAATTGTATGTGTACAATAATGTTGGTATTTGTAATGTGGGAATTATATTGATGAAGGTTGGCTAATCTGATTCGTAATCTAATTCTGCTTGCTACTGCAAATATGACGTACACAGTGCTCCGAGTCTTCAAATACAACAGACGTTAACTACGCTTATTGCGTTTCGCCTGTCGGCTTAAGTATTTTCATGTCGCAACATATTATGTAGGCCTTAGGCCTAAATCATTTCATGTTTTCTTCAAGTGTTGCATAATTGCGTTTCATTTCTCAAACGTAATTTTTCTTTTGTAATGTAATTTTTCTCAGACGTCATTATGCATGAAGGCTTAGGTAACCTTCGTCAAGTCTAAATTAATTTGTACCATTTACGTACAATAAATGTATTAAATTACAGTCCGCTTAAACTACAATTATTTTCACCATCCTGGCCAATTTAACTCCACAACATTATTAAATGATTAACCAAGGACTCTACACGTCAACATTTTTAGTTCAACATTTATATTAATCAATCACAATTCTTAACATTTTTTGGTCACTCCGGGCCTGGATTTATCATTCAACCTTCTTTTACAACCTTATGCCTTGCAAAGCGGCTTCTCACTTAATCATTTTTTACTGCAATTTCTGGCCATCACGGGCGATTCAGTATGTTCGCTGATCCGACCGTGTCGGTACTTATTTCAACACTTCTTTCGTCGCTGAGATTGGACTTCACAGGCAGCACCATAGTATTTAAAAAATCCACGTGTCAACGTCTACACGCCAGGCTTTGAGCGGTTTCAGTTGAGGGTACTTATCCATCCAGTCCGTGCGTGTCTACCATCTGCTGCACGGCCTCAACGCTGCAAGACGTCTCACCGAATACACGACATCAATATCAGCAAAAAAGGTGCGTAAAAATGACGGAAGAAAGTTTAAGAGTGTTAGTTAAAAAGAGAGGCAGCTAAAAGTCTGCCATAGTGAGAATTAATTCTGCAGTAGTTAACTTTGATAAAAATAGCAATACCAAGCATTTTCTAACTGTAAGACTTGAAAGTTTAAAAAGTTTGTCAATAAAATAAGATGAGGTCCAGTCTGAGATCGAACTAATTTCTAGAGACATAAATACTGCTCAAGAGGACAGAGTCGAGGTTGAAGAGCTTTTGTATTCAACCGAGGCTAAGATTTTACAACTATTAGACACTTTCAATATCCAGACTGAATCTCAGACATTAAGTAGTAATATTCAATTAAAACCTATCAAGCTGCCCTGCTTCACAGGTAACATTCTCGAATGGCAGCACTTCTATTCGATATTTTTAGACTTGGTAGATGCTAGATCAGACTTAACCTCAGTGCAAAAATTACACTACTTATATTCATCTCTCAAAAATGAACCATTAGATTTAATCAAGGCTTTGCCTATTTGTAACGAAAATTATTCAATAGCGTTAAGTTTGCTGTCCGCTAGATATGACAATAAATTCATATTAGCCAAATACTATATTCAAAATTTATTAGAAGTAAAATCTACAACTAAGGACTCTGTACAGAGCTTGGCAGAATTTACAAATACCATAACGTCTTCTGTCAATTCTCTGACAGCCATGCAATTGTCAGTGGATTCATTTGAACTTATTGTCATACAGCTATTGTCAACAAAACTTGATAATTCCTTTAAACTATGGAAAGAATCTATAGATTCTGAAAATCTTCCCAATTTCCAGAATTTTGTACAATTTCTAAATCCCGTAGGCAACTATTAGAAAACACGTTACCGTTAGAAGCTGGACAGCAGCTTAACAAACCGACTCTAAAATTTAACCATAAGTCTGAAAAATCTAAGTTACGAAACTCTGCTGGCAGCAATGTATTTAAAAGCTATCATTCTACTTCAAATAATTATTCATGCCTATACTGCAAGGCAAGTCACCCAATTTATGTGTGACAAATTTCGCGATTTGAGTGTATCGGAACGAGGGCAATTTATACTAAAGCACAAATGCTGCACTAATTGTTTGAGACCAGATCATTTTTCTCCTAATTGTAAGGTCAAGCATTCGTGTAAGGTCTGTTCCAGACGGCACCATACGCTACTTCATATAAATAAGGAATTAAATTACAGTCCTGCCAGCAGCAGTAATTACTGCTCATTTAAATTGCACTCAGCGAACAATGTTATATTATCTACAGCTGTCGTATTTGTTATCGACCGCGCTGGTAACAAGCAACTTGCGCGAATCCTGCTAGATGCAGGATCGCAAGTTAATTTTTGTACTGCATCATTTGCAAAAAAAAATGTAACTTAATTTAACCAAATCTAATATACCAATCTCAGGTATTAATAATGCAACATGTTGCGCTAATAATTTGGTATCAGTTTGTATTGTTTCCCGTTATCAAAATTTTACTTTTAATGCTCAATGTGCAGTGTTATCTACTTTGACCCATAAATTTCCAACACAATCTTTTGACGTAAAACACTTTAATATCCCAGATAATATTTTCCTTGCTGACCCAAATTTTAATGTGTCAGCTGACATAGACATATTGTTGGGAGCGCAGTTTTATTTAGACTTGATTCAGGCTAACAAATATGTTCGTGGTCGTAACTTTCCTGTCATACAAGAAACTAAGTTAGGATCTATTCTAGCAGGCAATTTGCCTAAGCATTGTCAATCAAAGGGTCCTGCTGTTTCGTTTTTGGCAAGAAACGACGATCAAATTCGAGCGTCTCTTGAGAAATTTTGGGAGACTGAAACCGTTCTTGATAATGCACCCATTGTTAACGACTCAGTTTGCGAAGAACATTTTGTTAAATCTACTAATCGTAATAATGAAGGCAGATTTGTCGTTTCACTGCCATTTGTTTCTGATAATGCCCAGCTGGGTGAGTCCTATGCTACCGCTGAAGTGAGATTTTTAAGTTTAGAACGCAGGTTCAAGCGTGATGCTGATCTTGCGCGTGAATATTCAAATTTCATACAGGAATATAAGGATCTTGGCCACATGACGCTGGTTGAAGATTGTCCTGCTGATTCCAAGGTTTCAAATACCTACTACTTACCTCATCATGCCGTTTTTAAACATTCTAGTTCCACGATGAAGCTTCGTGTCATTTTTTATGGTTCTGCTAAAACTAGCAATGGTCTATCTCTCAATGATATTTTGTTAGTGGGCCCAAATGTCCAGCAAGATCTTTTCTCCATTCTTTTGCGATTTCGTACACACAATTATGTTCTAATCGCCAACATCGAGAAGATGTATTGGCAAATTCTAGTTTCTGATAACGATTGTCATTACCAATGTATTCTATGGCGTGATTCTTTGCTTGAACAATTTAAACATTTCGTGCAGCGAACTGTAACATACGGTACTGCTAGCGCTTCATTCTTGGCAACTCGCTGCCTCATTCAGATTGGTAAGGATAGTGAAGCTTCATTTCCTGACGCTGCTTCAGCTATAATTAATGATTTTTATGTCGATGATTTGTTGACCGGTGCAGACACCATTTCTAATTTGATCAAATTAAAATCTGACTTAAGTACGTTGTTGAGTCAATATGGCTTTACTCTACATAAATGGGCCTCAAATGAGCCAAATGTAGTCACTGATCATAGTAATTTATCACTTCCGTTAAACAAACAGGGCAATGTGCGCACGTTGGGTATTCTTTGGAACAACTCTGCAGATTCATTCATGTTTGACATCAAGTCATTTCCAGTTGATTCAAGTATTTCTAAGACAAGAATCCTGTCAATTATAGCGGGTATCTACGACCCATTGGGACTTATTGGTCCAATTGTTTTCCTTTACAAACAGTTTATGCAGCAACTGTGGTTGCGCAGTCTTGGTTGGGATGAGCTAATTTCTGAGCAATTATATTCGTATTGGCGTTAATTATGCAACAAGTTGTATTTAATTGATGAAATTATTGTTCCACGCTCCATACGCAGCAAGTCTGAGCCCAAGTTAATTGAATTACATGGATTCGCGGATGCCTCTGAAAAGGGATGTTGCATTTACATTAGTTATTTATCAAGATTTATTGGCCTCTTGTCACCTTTTGTGTTCTAAATCTCGTGTGGCTCCACTTCGACAGGTTTCATTACCCCGCAATGAGCTCTGTGCTTGTTTGTTGTTGTCACGACTTCTATTCAAGGTCACCTCTTCTCTCCATTCCTTTGTCAATAGCATACACCTCTACTCCGATTCCATGGTATCTCTTTATTGGATTCATGCTCAGTCTTCTAGGTGGAAGACCTACGTCGCTAATCGTGTTGCTGAGATTCAGCGTCTCACTGAAACCCACATATGGCATCATATCGATTCGCAACATAATCCTGCGGACATTATTTCTAGAGGATGTCACCCTGACGTTTTGCGGGATTGTTCGCTTTGGTGGCATGGTCCTACTTGTCTGTCTCAATCTTCTGAGCCCAATGTTTTTTCACCTTTTTCACCTTCTAATGTGCCACTGCCTGAATGTTCCGTTGAGGAGAAACAAACCTCCAAGCTTTCCTAATTTCTACCTTACCTATTGATCTCTCCAAGGACTTTTCCTCATTGCACCGACTGACCCGCGTGTACACTTATTGTTTTCGATTTATCAAAAATACTAGATCCTTAAAGGCAAAGAAAATTTCGGGGGTTCTCACCCCTACTGAGATTCATTCTACACTTAACTTTTTCATAAAGCAATCCCAGTCGATCCATTTTGCTACTGAGCTTAATTGCCTTCGAAATGGAGCTTCTGTTCCCATTAAGAGTAAACTGTCTTCTCTTGACCCATTTCTTGATGAGTTCGGCATCATGCGTGTCGGCGGACGTCTACAGCAGTCGCAGTTACCCTATGATAATAAGCATCCTACTGTTTTGCATCCTTTGGCTCACATCACTCGCCTCATAATAGAGAGTGAGCATATTCGACTTCTCCACGCTGGTGCTCAACTTGTCCATCATTCACTTCGTCAACACTGGTGGATTATTAACGCCAAGATAGTGATTCGTTCCATCATTCGTAGCTGCGTCAAATGTCTCAGGTTTAATATTAAATATCAAGCTCAAAGGCTTGGTGTCTTGCCATCTCCTAGGGTTACTCCCTCCAGGCCGTTTTTATTTTGTGCAGTAGATTATGGTGGTCCTTTCATGATCCGTCATGGCGGGCAGAGATCTAGGACTCTGTCCAAGTCATATGTAGCTCTATTCATTTGCTTAGCCACTAGTGCCATTCATTTGAAATTGGTTTCCGACCTCACAGCCAATGCTTTTATAGCCGCCTTACGTCGCTTCATGGCCCGTAGGGGCATACCTAGCCAATTGTATTCTGACAATGGCACTAACTTTAGGAAGGCCCGCAACGTCTTGCGTGAGCTTTACAATCTTTGGCATAATAAGGATGCCACTGTAACAATTCAATCATTTGCAACTTCTCAAGGTATTAAGTGGTCATTCATTCCTCCTTCGTCACCTCATTTTGGTGGGCTTTGGGAAAGCGGTATAAAGAGCTTGAAATATCATTTGTGCCGCGTTGTCGGCAAGTCTATACTCACAATTGAGGAGTTTACTACGGTTTTGTCACAGGTAGAGGCCTGTCTAAATTCACGTCCATTATTTGCCGTTTCATCGGATGTAAACGATCCAGTGCCACTTACCCTTGGTCACTTTTTAATCTGTGCATCATTAACGGCAATACCTGATCCTGATTTGTCACACGTTCCTATCTCTCGTCTCAGCCGTTGGCAACTTCTCCAGAAGTTTGTCCAAGCTATCTGGAAATCATGGTCGCGTGACTACCTACACCAATTGCAACAGCGTCACAAATGGAAGTTCGCTAAAGAAAACGTCTCCATTGGTGACCTGGTCCTTCTAATCGAGGACAACTTGCCTCCATTAGCATGGAAATTTGGGGTCACAGCCACATTTCCTGGACCAGACAATTTAATTAGGGTAGTTGACGTTCGCACGCCTGCTGGCACCTTCGCAGACCAATTCACAAGTTGTCTAGTGCCAGCGCGTGACGAACCCTAGACACTATATCAATGTAGCTACTTAACACAATCATTATGTATAATGTTATTGTACATTTTACATCCTTCGGATATGTCTATTTTACTGCTATGTATCATTGAATTTGATATCATTATATCAATACTATGCATGTACATTATTATGTTCTTTCTTTATTGTATTTACTATTATGTCTCTATCATTGTATTACTATATTGAGTCAGTTTTTGAGGATTTTTTTTTTATATAAATTAAAGGATGTCGCTTATTTTCTGTTAAAAATTAAATGTATGTTTTTTTTAAGTAAATCATTATTAGACGGTAACCAAGTCACAGATTTAATTATCTTATTAATTTACCTTATTTCCGTCTTGTGACTTATTTTTCCTGTTGTAGGTTACTTTTGACGCGTTTCGGAGCTCTTCAATGCTCCATCTTCAGAAAATCCATTGCTTAGACTTCGTCACGTTAATATTAAAATCTGGTATTGAAAACATATGCACAACACTAAACATGTATACATTTACACAATGGTCACATATATGAAACTACATAGTTCAGGTGCACCCAACACTGTCACATGTTAGACTGTCAGGTATCAATTACACTGTGTCTCTTAGTTCTATTCAAGATTGTATCGTATAGAAATATAAAATTGCAAAGAAATTATCCGAAATAATAAAAAATAATATAAATATACAAAACGACCATAGCCTTAAAAACAGTTTAGAATTAATTAATATAACAAAAAATTTCAATATGCAAGTACAATACAAACTAGCATCGTTCGACATAGTAAACCTATATACGAACATACCAATTCAAGAAACCTTAAACATCCTTAAGAATAACCTATTGAAAACCAAAATAATGGACCAACAGATGATAAATGAATTAATATATATTTTAGACATTATTTTAAAACAAAATTATTTTGCTTTCGACGGAAATTTCTTCATCCAAAAAGACGGGCTAGCAATGGGGTCACCGTTATCTGCTATTTTGTCCGAAATCTACCTTAACCACTATGAAAACACATACCTATTATCAGCAAATAATAAGTTTCACAAACACATTAAACTACATAAAAGATATGTAAAGGTACTCGCTTTTTACCCTTTTAAAATAATAATACTACACTCATCATAAAATAATACTCACCGCTGCCAGAATTTCACTTACCGTCATGGTCCCCGTTAAACTTACCTTTTGAAACTGCCCAGGTCGCCAACATGTTCTTAGACACACATGTAAACTTTAAACACTCTTGCCCTCATAAAAATCCCGCTATCTGACTGTAATTTAAAAATTCAGAAAACCCCCGATTACGTTAGACGAGCTGTCAGCACAGAAAACTAGGAAATGGTTATGGCGTAATAACTAGGCTAACACATTTTTTTATACTGTGACGTAAATAGTTTTACTTACTTTAAGACAAATTAAAATTATTAACAAAACACAAAAACAAATTTTGAAATATATACATATGTCTTATATTTAAATATACCTCTTACATTAAACCAAACAGCCCAGCTTGTTCGCACACACATTCATTCAATTTAAAAAACCCTTTTTGACTAAAAAGAAATTATACTTTGTTTTTTATGGATTACCCCACCGGCGTCCCTCTTTTCATGTCCATATATTAAGTCCGAAACAGTTTTTTCACTCTTCCACTTTTCCGTTCACTTCACCAATGCACTCCTCCGGTCCGATTCACCTCTATACGCCAGGCAACACTTCTACATAATTTGATTTATATGACTTTAAATTTCGTTTGGGCCCACTAACCTTAGCGAGCGTCAGGCTGACGCCGCACCGGTAAGTTGACTATGTGTATATGTATATGTATATGTACCTTTACACCACTGTAAAGGTACTCGCCTTTCACCCTTTTAATTAAATACTACACTCATCATAAAATAATACTCACCGCTGCCAGAATTTCACTTACCGTCATGGTCCCCGTTAAACTTAACCTTTTGAAACTGCCCAGGTCGCCAACATGTTTTTAGATACACATGTAAACTTTAAACACTCTTGCCCTTATAAAAATCCCGCTATCTGACTCTAATTTAAAAATTCAGAAAACCCCCGATTACGTTAGACGAGCTGTCAGCACAGAAAACTAGGAAATGGTTATGGCGTAATAACTAGGCTAACACATTTTATATAAGGACATAACTAGATTTACTGTTCAACTTTCTGCCATTTACACACAATAGAGAAAACCAAAATTTTACATCAAAAACAACATAGAAGAAATACAATCAGTCATTGCTGTGAATCGATAATATTCAGATTTATTTATAAAGGCCGCCCAGTAACTATGTACACACACACTGCATTCACACATTTAAATTATACCCTGAATTATGAGCGCTCTTTTATATTTATATAATTCTTAATGAAACGGTTCGTCGCCTACTTAACTTGCACCTCGTGCCGCACTTTGCATATGACCGAAGGTTCTGTCTACCCGTCACTTTTCCAATTACATTCCATCACTCCACTTTTTTCACTCTGGGATATTGTTTCACTGTTTTTTGATGGTATTTTTTAAAATGTTAAAACTTTTTATATATGAGACAGTTTATTTGGGCCACTGAGTCGAAGCGAGCGTCCGGCCATGGCCGCGACAGTATCTCGACTAACTTCTACATGCGGGCGGACATTACTGCCTTGCCGGCGAACAAATTTCTTCGTCGTTCGCAGCCTTCGCGGCTAAAGTTTTATTCATTGCACACACGATACACAGGATTTTTGTGTGTTGGACGTCGACGATATTTGTGTTCACTGGTCGACGTCACAATTGTGGGCTGGACTTAAACTTATATCCGCCGTCACAAACGCACATGTTATAAAGAATTCACCATCAGGCCATGTTGGTTTTGTGTTTCTTGGCGTCATCTGCGCTCATGCTGGTGTTAGCGCATGTTGCTCAACTCAACAATTCTGGGAATTTTAATGCGCGGTTGCACCTTGACACATTCCATCACCCAGCTACAGCGTACCGTTTTGACACATTCCATCACCCAGCTACAGCGTACCGTTTCTTTGTTTGAACAAAACTTCTACTCAAACACGTGTCTGACCACACAGATGAAAATGAATTTAACAAATTTAATATTTAGAATAAAAACCCAAAATTAATAAAAATAAAAAACCCCCCTTTTTGCCCCGTTACACCACTATAAAGGTAGTATATTATAATAATAATAATAATAATAATAAGTGGAGTGTAAATAAAATTGAAATATGTTATGTGAAACCAAGACTAATTTTTGATTATGGAGGCTGAACATAAACTTAATAAATGGACAATTTTAAATATTTTGATTTATGGTTCTGACCTGGCTGATTTTGGAAATGAAGTGTGATAAATTGAGTAATTAATGACAAAAGTTTGTAAATAAATGTTTAGTGAAATTAATTGTGTGTATTGTAAAATGTTAGGTAAACAATGTGTGTGTGTGTGTAGGTAACTGTTGTCATAATCATAATAATATTTTTGCAGTCTAAAATAAATAACAAAAATAATTTTGAAGAAGATAACAAATGAATTGTAATTATTGTAATTGGTGAAAGTAATTAAAATGTTGTGTTTTCAATAAGTAATTCAATTAAAATAATTGGAGATGTTTAAATATTTTTGATTGATTTAAATGTTGTATAATTGAATTTTTCTAATGAGTTTAAATTATTTTATGAGATGTGAATTCGATAGTAATTAATAAATATATGTTAAATTGTTTGGTATGAAATAACACTGTTGTTAAATGTTTCAGAGGTTACGTGGAGGTATTGGTGTGTGTGGTGTGTATATTTTGTGATGTCAGTAGGTGAATAATGTACTGTAAGTATAAAATTTATAATACAAGTTAAATAGAATAAAATGTTTACAGGTGTGAAAAGATTTTGATTCAATAATGAAAATAATTTGAGATAATTGTACTAAATAGAAACTATAATCAAAAAGTAATAATAACTGAAAGGTGATATAAAAAAAAAATGTTAATGATAAATTTAGAAATTTTTTGAGGAATATAAGTGTAGGGAATGAGAAATAATGAAATGATGTTATGTGGAAGATTTAGTTTAGTTATTAAGTGGCTGGTACGGTGGTGGCATGTGCCACCGTAGGTAGCGATAAGTGTTGGGGGTAATAGAGAGTGTTACCTCCATCGGAGGCCAAAATGGCATAAAATGCACAGCACACCCTTTTGTACAATTTTATATTGTATCTTGATAGACTGCCGTGCCGTGCATATTAGTGACGATTGAAACATGCCTGAAAGTAGAGTTGATTTCCCCGACTTTTCGGGCGATTACTGCCTTACCAGCACTAATCGTGGTTTTGGCTAGCAGTCAGCTATGGCCATAAATTAAGAACCTTGACCATAGCTGGCTTGAAACTGGTTTATATTAGAAATTGATGGGGGGTGAAACTAGGGGAAATCCCCGGAAACTATGGAACAGCGGCTGCCACTCTGTTCGAGTAGGAACAGCAAGGCCAGGTGGTAGACCCGCATTAAGGGTGTGTAATTATGTAACAAAAGATATGTTGATGTCTAAATCTTTCAAATGTAACGCTGAAGCAAGGACACGGAGATGACAAATTACTCCACCTATGCCGTCCTTGTGGAAGCACATGGGCGCAACAGTCCAACAGAAAAAAACAATAGTGTGTGGCTGGGTGGTTGCTCAGGGGAGCAACGAATTCAAATTTTTGTAACTTAAAGATGATAACTCGCTCTTACGCTAATTAAAGAATTGTATTATGATTTGATAAATAGGTGTTTGTATGTTTATTATACTGTGTTTATTCTGTCTTATAAATGTATTATTTTATTGTGTTAGAGATAGGGATTGATGAAATGTGTAATTTATATAATTTTGAAATGCGGGTATAACAAAGTAAACACCTCGACCGACCGGCAATGGTTTACCTAATTGTAGCAGAGTCAGAAAAGGGGGAAACAATAAAGCAATGTAGATGTGTACTAATTATATGTAGTATGTTAGATATAAGGATGGTAAAACTATGTATTTCATATAATTGTAGAATGCATCTGTAGTAAGGGTATTCACCTGGCCTTGCTGTTCCTACTCGAACAGAGTGGCAGCCGCTGTTCCATAGTTTCCGGGGATTTCCCCTAGTTTCACCCCCCATCAATTTCTAATATAAACCAGTTTCAAGCCAGCTATGGTCAAGGTTCTTAATTTATGGCCATAGCTGACTGCTAGCCAAAACCATGATTAGTGCTGGTAAGGCAGTAATCGCCCGAAAAGTCGGGGAAATCAACTCTACTTTCAGGCATGTTTCAATCGTCACTAATATGCACGGCACGGCAGTCTATCAAGATACAATATAAAATTGTACAAAAGGGTGTGCTGTGCATTTTATGCCATTTTGGCCTCCGATGGAGGTAACACTCTCTATTACCCCCAACACTTATCGCTACCTACGGTGGCACATGCCACCACCGTACCAGCCACTTAATAACTAAACTAAATCTTCCACATAACATCATTTCATTATTTCTCATTCCCTACACTTATATTCCTCAAAAAATTTCTAAATTTATCATTAACATTTTTTTTTTATATCACCTTTCAGTTATTATTACTTTTTGATTATAGTTTCTATTTAGTACAATTATCTCAAATTATTTTCATTATTGAATCAAAATCTTTTCACACCTGTAAACATTTTATTCTATTTAACTTGTATTATAAATTTTATACTTACAGTACATTATTCACCTACTGACATCACAAAATATACACACCACACACACCAATACCTCCACGTAACCTCTGAAACATTTAACAACAGTGTTATTTCATACCAAACAATTTAACATATATTTATTAATTACTATCGAATTCACATCTCATAAAATAATTTAAACTCATTAGAAAAATTCAATTATACAACATTTAAAACAATCAAAAATATTTAAACATCTCCAATTATTTTAATTGAATTACTTATTGAAAACACAACATTTTAATTACTTTCACCAATTACAATAATTACAATTCATTTGTTATCTTCTTCAAAATTATTTTTGTTATTTATTTTAGACTGCAAAAATATTATTATGATTATGACAACAGTTACCTACACACACACACATTGTTTACCTAACATTTTACAATACACACAATTAATTTCACTAAACATTTATTTACAAACTTTTGTCATTAATTACTCAATTTATCACACTTCATTTCCAAAATCAACCAGGTCAGAACCATAAATCAAAATATTTAAAATTGTCCATTTATTAAGTTTATGTTCAGCCTCCATAATCAAAAATTAGTCTTGGTTTCACATAACATATTTCAATTTTATTTACACTCCACTTATTATTATTATTATTATTATTATAATATACTACCTTTATAGTGGTGTAACGGGGCAAAAAGGGGGGTTTTTTATTTTTATTAATTTTGGGTTTTTATTCTAAATATTAAATTTGTTAAATTCATTTTCATCTGTGTGGTCAGACACGTGTTTGAGTAGAAGTTTTGTTCAAACAAAGAAACGGTACGCTGTAGCTGGGTGATGGAATGTGTCAAAACGGTACGCTGTAGCTGGGTGATGGAATGTGTCAAGGTGCAACCGCGCATTAAAATTCCCAGAATTGTTGAGTTGAGCAACATGCGCTAACACCAGCATGAGCGCAGATGACGCCAAGAAACACAAAACCAACATGGCCTGATGGTGAATTCTTTATAACATGTGCGTTTGTGACGGCGGATATAAGTTTAAGTCCAGCCCACAATTGTGACGTCGACCAGTGAACACAAATATCGTCGACGTCCAACACACAAAAATCCTGTGTATCGTGTGTGCAATGAATAAAACTTTAGCCGCGAAGGCTGCGAACGACGAAGAAATTTGTTCGCCGGCAAGGCAGTAATGTCCGCCCGCATGTAGAAGTTAGTCGAGATACCGTCGCGGCCATGGCCGGACGCTCGCTTCGACTCAGTGGCCCAAATAAACTGTCTCATATATAAAAAGTTTTAACATTTTAAAAAATACCATCAAAAAACAGTGAAACAATATCCCAGAGTGAAAAAAGTGGAGTGATGGAATGTAATTGGAAAAGTGACGGGTAGACAGAACCTTCGGTCATATGCAAAGTGCGGCACGAGGTGCAAGTTAAGTAGGCGACGAACCGTTTCATTAAGAATTATATAAATATAAAAGAGCGCTCATAATTCAGGGTATAATTTAAATGTGTGAATGCAGTGTGTGTGTACATAGTTACTGGGCGGCCTTTATAAATAAATCTGAATATTATCGATTCACAGCAATGACTGATTGTATTTCTTCTATGTTGTTTTTGATGTAAAATTTTGGTTTTCTCTATTGTGTGTAAATGGCAGAAAGTTGAACAGTAAATCTAGTTATGTCCTTATATAAAATGTGTTAGCCTAGTTATTACGCCATAACCATTTCCTAGTTTTCTGTGCTGACAGCTCGTCTAACGTAATCGGGGGTTTTCTGAATTTTTAAATTAGTCAGATAGCGGGATTTTTATAAGGGCAAGAGTGTTTAAAGTTTACATGTGTATCTAAAAACATGTTGGCGACCTGGGCAGTTTCAAAAGGTTAAGTTTAACGGGGACCATGACGGTAAGTGAAATTCTGGCAGCGGTGAGTATTATTTTATGATGAGTGTAGTATTTAATTAAAAGGGTGAAAGGCGAGTACCTTTACAGTGGTGTAAAGGTACATATACATATACATATACACATAGTCAACTTACCGGTGCGGCGTCAGCCTGACGCTCGCTAAGGTTAGTGGGCCCAAACGAAATTTAAAGTCATATAAATAAATTATGTAGAAGTGTTGCCTGGCGTATAGAGGTGAATCGGACCGGAGGAGTGCATTGGTGAAGTGAACGGAAAAGTGGAAGAGTGAAAAAACTGTTTCGGACTTAATATATGGACATGAAAAGAGGGACGCCGGTGGGGTAATCCATAAAAAACAAAGTATAATTTCTTTTTAGTCAAAAAGGGTTTTTTAAATTGAATGAATGTGTGTGCGAACAAGCTGGGCTGTTTGGTTTAATGTAAGAGGTATATTTAAATATAAGACATATGTATATATTTCAAAATTTGTTTTTGTGTTTTGTTAATAATTTTAATTTGTCTTAAAGTAAGTAAAACTATTTACGTCACAGTATAAAAAAATGTGTTAGCCTAGTTATTACGCCATAACCATTTCCTAGTTTTCTGTGCTGACAGCTCGTCTAACGTAATCGGGGGTTTTCTGAATTTTTAAATTACAGTCAGATAGCGGGATTTTTATGAGGGCAAGAGTGTTTAAAGTTTACATGTGTATCTAAGAACATGTTGGCGACCTGGGCAGTTTCAAAAGGTAAGTTTAACGGGGACCATGACGGTAAGTGAAATTCTGGCAGCGGTGAGTATTATTTTATGATGAGTGTAGTATTTAATTAAAAGGGTAAAAGGTGAGTACCTTTACAGTGGCTACCCTCACCGCTGCCAGAATTTCACTTACCGTCATGGTCCTCGTTGAACTTACCTTTTGAAACTGCCCAAGTCACCAACATGTTTTTAGATACACATGTAAACTTTAAACACTCTTGCCCTTATAAAAATCCCGCTATCTGACTGTAATTTAAAAATTCAGAAAACCCCCGATTACGTTAGACGAGCTGTCAGCACAGAAAACTAGGAAATGGTTATGGCGTAATAACTAGGCTAACACATTTTTTTATACCGTGACGTAAATAGTTTTACTCACTTTAAGACAAATTAAAATTATTAACAAAACACAAAAACAAATTTTGAAATATATAGATATGTCTTATATCTAAATATACCTCTTACATTAAACCAAACAGCCCAGCTTGCTCGCACGCACATTCATTCAATTTAAAAAACCCTTTTTGACTAAAATGAAATTATACTTTGTTTTTTATGGATTACCCCACCGGCGTCCCTCTTTTCATGTCCATATATTAAGTCCGAAACAGTTTTTTCACTCTTCCACTTTTCCGTTCACTTCACCGACGCACTCCTCCGGTCCGGTTCACCTCTATACGCCAGGCAAGACTTCTACATAATTTGATTTATATGACTTTAAATTTCGTTTGGGCCCACTAACCTTAGCGAGCGTCAGGCTGACGGCGCACCGGTAAGTTGACTGACTGTTACATGCGGCCGGACATTACTGCCTTGCCAGTGAACGAATTTCTTCGTCGTTCACAGCCTTCGCGGCTAGAGTTTCATTCATTGCACACACGACACACAGGATTTTTGTGTGTTGGACGTCGACGATATTTTGTGTTCACTGGTCGACGTCACAAAGGAGGCGGGACTTCGTCAAGATTTCTGCCGTCACAAACGCACATGTTATAAAGAATTCACCATCAGGCCATGTTGGTTTTGTGTTTCTTGGCGTCATCTGCGCTCATGCTGGTGCTAGCGCGTGTTGCTCAACTCAACAATTCTGGGAATTTTAATGCGCGGTTGCACCTTAACACATTCCATCACCCAGCTACAGCGTACCGTTTCTTTGTTTGAACAAAACTTCTACTCAAACACGTGTCTGACCACACAGATGAAAATGAATTTAACATATTTAATATTTAGAATAAAAACCCAAATTTAATAAAATAAAAAGCCCTCTTTTGCCCCGTTACAATACCCCCCCAATGAGAGATCTTCTGTCGAAACAGAAGAAATCTCATTGCTAAACCCCTAAGAGGATCGGTGAGGATGTGGTGCCAACAAACCCCCATTAGTTCTTATACATCATGGGTAAACTACCCCCCTGGCTCGGCGACTATGGCCGCATCTGAACGAGATCACTGGACTTCTCTATACGAGATCCCAACACCATAAAATCGAACAGACACGCCCCCAGCGCACCTAACCTATCATGCCACCCCAAAATCCAAATCCCTGGTCTTATATCATGCCAGATCCTCAACCGATATGTTCCCCCTTATCATGCACACTGGGCTGCCTTTAGCAGTTACTGGGCTCGTACACACACCTATAATTACTACATCCTAGCAAAATTTTATTCTTACATTCACAAGTTTATTTAAGTTGGAATCAAACTGCTTTATCTCCATTACTTTCTCAAAATCAAAAATAAAATTCTTTTATCTGAATTGATTAATTCTCTTCGTTACTATTAATAATTAGAAAAACAAATAAATTGAACATTTAATTAAAACATGAACTCCCTTATTCTAACAGTTGCTTATACATATATCCTACACAATATAATTCAATAACACTATTGATACACATAAACAATAACATAATCAAAATTCAAAACATCAGTTAGATGGCAGGCACAAAATCAAAATTAAAAAAAAAAAAAAAAATTAAATTTATTCAAATATACTTTTCTCAATATTAAGAAAATTTAAAATTGTTTAAATTAATTAATCAACAAAATTGGCATCACTTCATTGCCAAAACGGGTCTAGTATATAACATCACCCATCAGCTGATCAAACTGGGTTAAGTCAACAACCTTGACCTACACAGGTTATACATAGACTACTCATAAAATACATTAAACATCTTTAAAATTCTATCTTCAAACACAACAACATAATAAAATGTGACATTTAAAATTGACATAGTATTATTATAATTAACAATAAAATTGACATTTAAATTACTCAAAATTACACATTGTACAACTTTACTTTACTCTCAAATTCTATTAAAATTTGTCACTTGTTTCAATTAAAATTCTATATTTTTTACTATGACTCTCTTTCTTTAACATTATCAATCTCCATTAGTTTGGGTGATTTAATTATTCATAACAACGTGATTGTATCAACTTAGCATTTATATATATATAATCTTTCTCCCTCTGTCTTTAGTATCACTAACATCTTTAACTAATATGACACCCATCTCTATCAAAAACATCTATCAAACATCTCTAAACCCAACTTACTACTCAACTCAATTTGCATCATTCTACCCTTATATAAAAAAAAAAACTCTCTAACCCTTTGTACTTAGGATGTGTGTTCCCTCAACTCACCACCGTGCTCCACCTCTTGCCCATCCTATTTACCCGGCAATCACTTACTGAAAAACCCACTGCTACCCGCCACAACGCCTGTCGTTGCGGACTCCTTACACACCACCCCTCTACAAAATTACCCATCAACTATTTATTCTCCCAATACATCACCTTCAACTACAACAAAATATCTCCATTTACTTATTTATTAACTCAATATATCCATCAATACTCTACATATATTCCCCATAGCTACTGTGTCACTATCAATACTTCTCAAACTCTCCATTACTTTAATTCACAACGATATTTATTCATCTCTATTACCACCTTAAACTCGACATGGACTGATCTACATGTCCCAACAAAATATTAATCACCCAAAATCTACCTTTTACAAATCATTTAAAATTCTTAACTATATCAAATTATTTTCCTCATTTAAAATACAATCTTTAACACATTAAAATCGTTATATGCAAACATTAGTTATCTTCGAAATTAGCAAACAACTTATATGTGACATCCTACAGCGGATCAGCTGATTTTCTTAGCAAGGTGAATGACCTTGCTACAAACACATTTCAAAATTATACAAATTATACTATATAAATTGTATTAGAAAATTGATACAGTATATCACTCATACACTGTCCTAAATACACAAATAAAAACACCAAACACCCTGTACCTTCTGAAACAGTAACAACAATGTTACTCCATACTAAACAATTTAATTTATCTATTTGTTACTATCAAATTCACATCTCATAAAGTATTTCAACTTATTAGAAAAATTCAATTATATAACATTTACATCAATCAAAAATATTTAAACACCTCCAATTATTTTAATTAAATTAATGATTGAAAACACAACATTTTAATTACTTTCACCAATTACAATAATTACAATTCATTTCTTATCCTCTTCCAAATTATTTTGTTATTTATTTAGACTGCAAACATATTATTATTATTATCACAACAATTTCTACTACATACACACATTGTTTACCTAACATTTTACAATACACACAATTGATTTCACTAAACATTTATTTACAATTCTTCATCATTAATTATTCAGTTTTATCACACTTCATTGTCAAAAATCAGCAAGGTCAGAACCATATATTAACATATTTACTGTTCCTTCCCTAATCTCTTAATTCAACCCCCATCGTCGTGTATATACCTAACATTTTTATAGCATAAATCATTTTTATTTACATCCAATTTATTATTATTATTATTATAATAAACCCTTACCTCTATGTCATTCATCTTTCCTTTTATTATGTCATCAAACCTGTCACTATTATTTATTTTTGTCCAGTCTCCGTAAGTATTTTTACTCAACATCAAGTCAGTTATTTTATCATTTATAACAGTTTCATGCAAATATTCATCTCTCTCTGTTTCATAATGCACTTCACTTTTTTCATCTCTCTCCATATCTAACACCTGCACCAACCTTTCGTAACCTCTATTAACCTCAAAAATTTGTATTTCTCTCTTTCTCTCATTACAACACCTCTCATAACCACACTGAACTCTCGCATTCCATGCAAAGGGCACCATTAAATACCTATTACCTCTACCGGGTAAACCACAAAAAATTAAGGGACCATCCGAAGACACCTCGTCTTCCACACCACCAGCAGAGGAAACCCTGTCCTCATAAAATACTTGTGAACCTTCCATGTCACAACACACTTGGGGAAAATCTGCCCTTTGCTCTACATATTCATCTAATCTCTCTTGCCACTCTTTCTCTAATTCATCAACGCTAATTACTACTCCTATTACTCTCTCACTCTCACTCACTATCCCTATCTCATCACTATCCAATACTTTATTCTCAACCATATCATTATTATTATTTAACATTATTTCATCATTATAATTACTTGTATTACTACCACTTACCTTGTCTCCTATTTCTTCGTTATTTTTCGTTATATTACTACCACCACAAACACTTGCCTGTTTTAATTCAGCTTCTTTCTTCTCCTCTAATTGGTCTGTCTTTAGTCTCCACTTTTCATCTTGTTTATCCAACTTTGCGTTCAACTCATCAAACTGTTTCATCATAAAGTTAAATATGTCCTTTAATGTATACTCTTTTTCTTCCACCCCTACACTATCGTCAGGCCTATTCACCGTCTTATTTTCTACCCCTATTACTTCAACTACCTTACCTTTATTATTTGTCATCTCCTATGTTTCTTAATTTCTGCGAATATTCCCTCTTCTTGTTCTTCCATTCGTGTTAAACTACCCTCCAGATTACCCCACTCCTCATCTGTCATTTCACCTACCACCCCTCTAAATTCGCTCTCCCATTCATCCCACTCGAAACCAATATTCTCTAGTACCTCGGTCATATTCAAAATTTATTTATATAACCTCTTTATATATAAAAAAACTATTATTCAACTACACACATAAAATCAAAACATCTAACACAATTTACACCTCATACTCCTACCAAAACATAACCTTATTTACGTAATTATATACGATAAAAATTTTTGTACAAATACACCATTACCAATTCCTATTTTCTGTGCTTTAAAACAGGTCTAGTTCCTATAATTTTTTATACGAACATCCTGGCAGGGTCGTCGCTGTAAAGGTACTCGCTTTTTACCCTTTTAAAATAATAATACTACACTCATCATAAAATAATACTCACCGCTGCCAGAATTTCACTTACCGTCATGGTCCCCGTTAAACTTACCTTTTGAAACTGCCCAGGTCGCCAACATGTTTTTAGATACACATGTAAACTTTAAACACTCTTGCCCTTATAAAAATCCCGCTATCTGACTGTAATAAACTTTCAGAAAACCCCCGATTACGTTAGACGAGCTGTCAGCACAGAAAACTAGGAAGTGGTTATGGCGTAATAACTAAACTAACACATTTTTATGTTGAAAACAAAACTTATTTTTTATTATTACGGATGCTATTAAAGATTAATATTCTTATTGACGAAACACAGCAACATAATTATTCAAACTTAATTACTAATCAAGGCCACCCAGTTTGCCACTTTCTCTCTTTCACACAATTTACAACCTATTTACGTGTGATTTAGCGCTTTTTTAAATAAAATTATTTATTTATTGTAATTGTTCATTGACTACTTAACCTTGGCATCCCTTATCACCACGTGCCACACTTATTACACTTTGCTCGGTTAGTTCCAAATTAAACTGTCATGATTCCACTGTTTATTACTGTCTATATCGCACACGTCAATAAATTTCGGTAGGCTTCGGCTACTTTTAATCGCTTTGACCTACCGAATTCCGAGGCTACCGTTAATACGTCTGATTACTTTGAACGTATGCTGCTGACCGACTGATGCTACTTTATCTTGACTCTCTACATGAGGCCGGACATTACTGCCTTGCCTGCTAACCAATTTCTTCGTCGTTCACAGCCTTCGTTGTCAATGTCTTGGGAGCTGCCCACCTGACACATAGGATTTACATGTGTTGGACGTCGACGATATTTGTTTTCACTGGTCGATGTCACAGAATAGGCGGGACTTCGTCAAGACTTCCGTCGTCATAAACGCACATGTTATAAAGAATTCAACATCAGGCCATGTTGGTTTTGTGTTTCTTGGCGTCATCTGCGCTCATGCTGGTGCTAGCGCGTGTTGCTCAACTCGACAATTCTGGGAATTTTAATGCGCGGTTGCACCTTGACACATTCCATCACCTAGCTACAGAGTACCGTTTCTTTGTTTGAACAAATCTACTCAAACACGTGTCTGGCCACACAGATGAAAATGAATTGTGAAATTTAATAAAATGAAACCCAAAATTAATAAAATTAAAAAAAACCCTCTTTTGCCCCATTACAGATATGTTGATGACACCATAGTAATATTTAATGGCACCGAAAGACAATTACACCAATTACTCACGCATATGAACGGTATTAATCCCAACATAAAATTTACTATTGAAGTTGAGTACAACAATGAATTAAATTTTCTGGATCTAACTTTAATGAAACGTATTAACAAACTCCGTTAGAAGATATATAGAAAACCAACCTCCACTGATATGGTTATACACGCCAGCTCCTATCACCCATATGTACAAAAAATAGCGGCATTTAATAGTCTTATACACAGACTAGCAACAATACCGATGGAACGAAACGATTATATAGAAGAACTTAACATCATTAAACATATTGCTATTGTCAATGGATACCAACCAACTTTAATAGATAAATTGTTACACAAACATGCAACCAACCATAATAAAAACGGAGATACAAAAATGAAATACATATCCACATTTTATTCAAGAAGAACTGCCTTAGCTCTTGTAAAAGAGTTCAAAAAATGAAATATCATAATATCATTCCGTACCAACAATAACATAGGGAACTTAGTAAGAACTAAATCACGTCAACCTACTACTGAAAAAACCGGAATATATAAAATAAATTGTAGCGATTGCGATAAATTCTATATTGGTCAAACAGGTTGGGGTTTTTTACAGAGATTTAGAGAACATCTACCCAAAAATAATATTTACACGAACCGCTCTCAATTCGCAAAGCATCTAATATCTAAAGGCCATAATTATAAAAATTTTGAATTGAATTTTAAAGCCATACATATATGTGATAAAGGACTATTCATGAATGCTGTTGAGTAGTTCGAAATTTACCGGGCATTCAAATCTGAACCCGACAATCTTTTGAACGAGCAACTGGACTTTGGATCGCACTATCTATACGATACAATCTTGAATAGAACTAAGAGACACAGTGTAATTGATACCAGACAGTCTAACATGTGACAATGTTGGGTGCACCCGAACTATGTAGTTTCATATATGTGACCATTGTGTAAATGTATACATGTTTAGTGTTGTGCATATGTTTTCAATACCAGATTTTAATATTAACGTGACGAAGTCTAAGCAACGGATTTTCTGAAGATGGAGCATTGAAGAGCTCCGAAACGCGTCAAAAGTAACCTACAACAGGAAAAATAAGTCACAAGATGGAAATAAGGTAAATTAATAAGATAATTAAATGTATGTATTTACCAAACATATGTTAATGTTTCAAAGAAGATTATGTTAGTTATATAAGCACTTTTATTTTTATCATGAGTTTTAGTTTGTATCTTTTCAATACAGAAATTGCTTGTTTTACTTTAAGCAAGGGTCAATTTATTTAGGGTGTAAAGCTTTCAATTATTTTATGTATTTTCTTGTATACAACATTTGATTCATGTATTTTGTCACTACGCAACACATATTTTGTATCCATATACTTTGTATCTATGTAACACATATTGTTGTACCCGCATCTGTTGTCTATGATTGTACACCACGCATATATTTTTACACATATTCTTGTATTTGTATTTTATGATCATGTATCGCACCTATATTATTGTATTCATGTATTTGTGATTACGACACACATGTTATTGCATTTATATACTTGTAACTATGCAACAATCTATCATCTATTCTCACATGTCAATGTATTTGTGCATTCTTGCAATTGCTTGGTATAGCATGCGTTATTTAATTATTGTACTACAGCGTTATGCTTAATCTATGTTTCTAGTCCAAGGTCTTATCTCTGGACAACTTAATGTTATAATCTTTGTTATCTAACATTCCAATGTCGATAATTAAGACATCAAATTACTAATGGTTAATCTCTATTTGTAAGAACATACATGTTTGTGTCTTTTTATAATATAAATTGTTAACAATGTATTACAAAGAAAAAAAAAATCGCTCGATTTTTTGCGGGCAGTTATGTACAATAATGTTGGTATTTGTAATGTGGGAATTATATTGATGAAGGTTGGCTAATCTGATTCATAATCTAATTCTGCTTGCTACTGCAAATATGACGTACACAGTGCTCTGAGTCTTCAAATACAACAGACGTTAGCTACGCTTATTGCGTTTCGCCTGTCGGCTTAATTATTTTTCATGTCGCAACATATTATGTAGGCCTTAGGCCTAAATCATTTCATGTTTTCTTCAAGTGTTGCATAATTGCGTTTCATTTCTCAAACGTAATTTTTCTTTTGTAATGTAATTTTTCTCAGACGACATGATGCATGAAGGCTTAGCTCACCTTTGTCAAGTCTAAATTAATTTGTACCATTTACGTACAATAAATGTATTAAATTACAGTCCGCTTATCTACCATTACTTTCATGTTCCTGGCCAATTTAACTCCACGACATTATTAAAATGATCAACCAAGGAATCTACACGTCAAAATTTTTAGTTCAACATTTATATTAATCAATCACAATTCATAACAGTATGTAAGTGTAATTTACTGAATATTTTGTTAAAATGTTTTTTTTTTATTCACTACAAGAAATACCTTGTGAAAGACAGTCAAGTAATACCAAATCTTTGTTAAACGTATTTTACATGTGTAGTACTACAGTGATGCGTGCAGTGGAATGGCATACGTCACCACATTCCTTGTTGAGCTGCAAAGGCGAACTGTTGATAGTAGCTCTATTTAATTTTAATTATTCCCAAAACTCAGAAATTCCCTGGGGAGGGAGTGATTTTTCTGGAGATGACTGAAAGCGGCAGTAAACGGTTATCAGAGGATGTAGAACAATCAAACATCTGAATGGGATAAAAGCACTGGAGCAGCACTAAACCAAATGTGTTCAACTACATGGAGACTATGCTGAAATATGAAAAGTGATTCCAAAACGAAAAAATACTGGTAAGTCTTTTATTATTAGGCCATGAACTTTTCAAATTGCCCTAGTATAAACCTGTAAGGTATATGAAAGGATAAATGATCTTATCTACAAAAAGCCATGTTTCAAACGGATTTCCATCATATATTGTTCCATTAAAGATTATTAGTTATGATGAGGTGATATGAATTTTAATGATGTTAAAGTAAGATAACAATTTAATTACGTCAAATGTAATTAATTATCTACTGTCTACTGTAGTGTACACTTATTAACACACTTTCTACATTAATAGTTTGTTAATTATACAGTTAAAAGCAGCATGCCTACCGTGTCCTTGACTGACTTGTTTATAACTAATCTTGAGAGCAGTGGCTTAGTAAGAAGGGTTAACCTCACTCCCCACGAACGGGTAGGTCGAGTACATAAAATCTGAAGGAAGCAATTGTATAGCTAACGGTTGCAACATTAAAAGTGGGCAATAAATGGTGAATTTTGGACTCCCCTCACTTGGCACAGGAGCAGGTGCTCAGATAAAAAATTCAAATGCAAGTCATGATCACTCATAGAATAGTCAGTTGTGTGCCTGGCTCTATCTAGCTAACAAACATTTGAGACAAAACACAAAGGTTTGAATATGTACATCAATTACATGTCTAATATTGACTTTTAGACATATAATACTAATAATACATACAAGGTATAACAGAAGACATATAATACATCTAATACTGATGTATTCTGCAGAAACTGGGAGTGAGACAACGCAAGTCAAAACAGCGAAATGAGATGCCACAAGTATGGAGTTCAGGAGAATACCAAGAAGACTTGCAGAGGACAGGACTACCAGAGTGGACAACACAAGAGAATGAGTGATGATAGAATAGTATGAGTATGTTGACATAATTGGTCAACACAAAGACAGAGGACTGGCCGATCAAAAAAAAGTTTTAAAGCTACTATGCAACTAACAAACAGACTACTTGTCTAACTTGGACAAGGGAGGAAGAAAATTGCTTGAAAGTTAGGAGGTTATGCAAAATGCATATTGTCAATGCGAACCCTACACAAAAGAATACATGTGTAAATCATATTCTGTACAGCAATTAATTACAAATCAATATGATGATAAATAAACTATTATTAATATAAGAAATGAATGTGTTATACAATACGTGTATATAAAACGTGTATCAATTTAATACATACACTAAACAGCAAAAAATATACTTTTATTTTTAAACTTTATACCTTGTCCTCAAATTTGATCTCTTCCATTTTTTAGATGATAGATAAATTGATTTTGTTAACACCTGAAACAAATGAAAACAAGTTGGCAGTCAATGACAGTGTTGGGTGCACCCGAACTATGTAGTTTTATATATGTGACCATCATATAAGTGTATACATGTTCTAATATTGTACATATGTTTTCAATGCAAAAAATTTTAATATTAACGTGACGAAGTATATCAACGGATTTTCTGAGGATGGAGCATTGAAGAGCTCCGAAACGCGTAAAAAGTAACAAACAACAAGAAAAATAAGTCACAAGACGGAAATAAGGTAAATTTATAATTAAATCTGTGACTTGGTTACCGTATAATAATGATATACTTAGACGACTAAATCTACATCACCCACAAGTTAGCACAAGAATAACATCTGATTAAGGACACTTTTAGATTAAATGCACATGTCTTTATTAATAAATAATGTCTTCCCATTATCAGACCTCAGTTTAACCAATGAGGATGCCTTATCTTAGTGTGGGCAAGGTACTTCATTTAATACAATAAAGTGTTCTTGGCTGAAAGGAGATACCGAGACCACTTATGTAGAGGAAAAGTCACATTACTTCTGCACATGTAATTGGAATGAGCTAACGTACAGAAGAGCATTCAACCTACAGTGCTAACTATACTGATGATTCCTGGAAAATGTTCCCCATAAAGGTACACTTTTCTTTGAAGCCATACAAACATGTGTCCACAATTTTTTACTTCCATGTTCCTTAAGGAAATGGAAGTATGGTGATGGCAAAAAAAATCGTGTTCAAGATTATTGCAGATTCTGATTGTACTACACTCAAAACATGAAAAAAAGTCGTTTTTCGAAAACTGTCCGTGCGCGCGTGTGTGTGTGTGTGTTCTATGGCAAACGATAACAGCCGCAAATTCAAACAGAATCAAATAATTTTTTGCATTCAGCCCTGATTTGTAGAGTACTCAAGACCTATTGTTTTTGGTGAAGATCGGTTAAGGGAAAAGGGTAGTTTACCTGCAACGTTTTTTTTTTAATCAAGGGTAATTTGTTTCTATGGCAAACAATAACAGCCGCAAATTCAAACACAATCAAATAATATTTTGCATACAGCCCTGAATTGTAGAGTTCTCAAGACCTATTGATTTTGGTAAAGATCGGTTAAGGGAAAAGGGTAGTTTACCTGCAACATTTTATGTTTTAACAAGGGTATTTTCTATGGCAAACGATAACACCCGCAAATTCAAACATAATCAAATAATTTTTTGCATACTGCCCTAAATTATAGAGTTCTCAAGACCTATTGTTTTTGGTGAAGATCGGTTAAGGGGACGGGGTAGTTTACCGGCATCGTTTTATGTTTGAAAAGGGTATTTTCTATGGCAAACGATAAGAGCCGCAAATTCAAACAGAATCAAATAGGTTTTTGCATACAGCCCTCAAGACCTATTGTTTTTGGTGAAGATCGGTTAAGGGTAGTTTACCTGCCACGTTTTTTGTTTTAACAAGGGTATTTTTTATGGCAAACGATAACAGCTGCAAATTCAAACATAATCAAATTATATTTTGCATACAGCCCTGAATTGTAGAGTTCTCAAGACCTGTTGGTTTTGGTGAAGATCGGTTACGGGAATAGGGTAGTTTACCTGCAACATTTTATGTTTTAACAAGGGTAAATTTTTATATGACGAACGACAACTGCCGTACATTAAAACAGAATCAACTACTCTTCTGCATACCTTTTTGAATTATACAGAACTCAAGGTCTGTTGATTTTGTTGAAGATCGGTTAAGGGAAAGGGGTAGTTTACCTGCAACATTTTATGTTCTAACAAGGGTATTTTCTATGGCAAACGATAACAGCCGCAAATTCAAACAGAATCAAATGATGTTTTGCATACAGCCCTGTATTGTAGAGTTCTCAATACCTATTGGTGTTGGTGAAGATCGGTTAAGGGAAAGGGGTAGTTTACCTGCAACATTTTATGTTTTAACAAGGGTTATTTCTTATATGACGAACGATAACTGCCGTAAATTAAAACACAATCAACTACGTTTTTGCATACCTTTTTGAACTAAAGAGAACTCAAGGTCTGTTGATTTTGTTGAAGATCGGTTAAGGTAAAGGGGTAGTTTATCACCAAAGTTTTTTGTTTTAAAAAGGGAAATTTTTTATGACGAACGATAACTGCCGAAAATTCAAAGAGAATCAAATAATTTTTTGCACACTTGCTTGAGTTGTAGAGAACTCAAGGTCTGTTGATTTTTGTGAAGATCGGTTAAGGGAAAGGGGCAGTTTACCAGCAACATTTTAAGTTGTAAAAAGAGAAATGTTTCCATGACGAACGATAACTGCCGCACATTCAAACAGAATCAAATATTTTTTTGCATGCATCCCTGAATTGTAGAGGACTGAAGGTCTATTGATTTTGGAGAAAATCGGTTAAGAGAAAGGGGTAGTTTACCTGAAACATTTTATGATTTAACAAGAGTAAAGTACTTAATTTTTATAAATAAAGTATCCTGATAAGAAGCTCATAATAATCCACTGTAGAAACGTAGATGAAATATCTATAAATGAAGAGGTTAGGTGAACGGGGTGAGGGTAATTTTCTATTCTTAAAAATTATAGTCGAAGGTGGAGGGGAGAATTTTTTATACGTGTACTACGTTATCGGCAACAAAGAAGTAGTTTTTTGTTAAAATTGCTTCCCGGGCTGTTTAGCGGTAGTCCAATGTTTTCTGTAAAACCAGACTTTTTGGCAGTGCCATCGACTGCCATCATCAGTGAAAATCGAGTGTGAAAACGTGAGGTGGTATATGTTAGTGACCACAGTACTGTGGTTAATGCTGAAGCAATAAGTAGTTTCTATGGAAATATTTCATTTTAATAAAATCATATTTAAAATATGATTTTAAATATAAATCTTAGAACATGGAAGTCATGTATGGTTCTCCATACCGATATTTTTATCAGTTCGTCATACCATGTTACTTATTTTGACACAGACTTTGTTTTTAAATTCCTATTTACCAGAAACTATAAGACTGTCATGGCTAACATCTCCCGAGTGGTAAGGAGGCTACCAAGTATCCTACAATACCCTTTTTAAGTGATAGAAGTGGTGTTACAGACAAATGAAACAACAAGTTAAGATTACTAGTTCATGTGTTTATTAACTTCGTAACTTCTGTTTCTGTCTATTACATATATTAAGATAAATTTCTTTATAAGTTTCAAGCGTTAATCAGTGACTTGCTATACACATTCTTACATCTATACTTGAAAAGTCATTTATTTTATGTTTCTATATGGACTGACTTCTTTAACGTCATCCAATCAAACAAATAATCGTTAACACTTTATGTGCATACAAAGGTGCGATAAGCAATTAATACATTAATTAACCATAATATAAAATCTTTATGAAAAGTTATTTTGATCTCTAGATCAACGAATTAAAGCCATAAATAAAATATATACAAAATCAATATAAAACAATTAATTCAATTAAATCCTTTAAGAGATAAATGTACTTGTTTAAAATACACATAGATATCATTGAAAATATAATAAAATACAATATACTTGTGTGAAAATATAATAAAATACAAATAAGATAGGATTTCTTTCAGATGTCACAAATTTATATTTGATGTTAATACTCTTGTTATGTTTCTCTCTTTATTTCTCTTTATTTCAGAGATAATTAATAAAACAAATTAAACAAAGTGATATACAAAATTTGATATAACGAATAACTTGCTAGAACAATATTTTATAGTCTCTCTATCTTTGAGTTAAGTTTACAATTTTGATTATTCCTTAGTCCTACCTCCCTCTGTTTAGATGTGCCATTCTGTGATATGAGCTGCGACTGAAGAGCAGGCCTACTGAATAGTTTGGTGTGATTTACTATACCGAAACTTAATACTAATTTAAACTTTGTGGAAATTGAATAATTAGACTTTTAAAATTATAAAACTTGTAGATTCACAGTAGTTGAAGACGAAAGCGAAAATTTACAGGAAACACGGCTGTGTCACCCTGGATCACTCGATAGACCAAATGATGAAGGCTTGGGCCTCCAAGAGCTTTTATAGTTTCAAAAAGGCTCTATTCGCGTAACTGGGCTACTCCCTTGCTACGGCCAATCAGAGCTTAGATTGCCACGCGCGGTACAAATCCTTGAAAATCATCAAAACAGGATATTGGTGGTTACCTTGCAACCACAAAAGAATGATTACCATACACTCTTCACTTAAATAGATGTTAGGATATTTTCCATTTCGAACTGTGAGAAACTCGATTTCTTTTTATATGTAAATAATTTTAATATACTCAAAATCACTCTTGATACATCTTAACAAAATAAAAAGCATGATCAGACAATTGTGAGTGACCTATAAGAGGGTCGAAGAACGTACAACTAATGAATAGTTCCAACGAGAAGATAAAAATGTTTTTAATAATTAGAATAGACTAAAATAGACATTTCAAGTTAACAGGATGTCGAATAATCAATTCTTTGTCATACCTGAGGCTGAGTTTGGCCTTGTCAATATCAAGGTAAAATAAACATCAATCACACAATCAGCAAATTACAAAATGTTTTTATACGAGACTCTTGACAAAATTAACATAGAAGAGTACTTCAATAAAGTGTAGGTCATGTTGTAAAGATGAACAACAGCGATTCTCACTGCTAAATAATCTGTACCTTTACAAGATTTATAAAATTGAGAACAAATGTGTTGACATCTTGAGGGGATGAGTTGGATACTACTGTCCATACTCTTAGCTCAGGATCCCGTGGTAGCCAGTCCACGTACTCGCCCTATATGATAAACGAAAGAGAGACAAACTAAGATGGTTGAGCCCCTGGGGGATATCGCGGCACTACAAGAGTTTTTGACATAATTTTAGAAATATTTTGAGAAGGAAACAACAACTGCTTATCAATTGAATGCTAAAATTTTTATGAAACCTCAGAGTCAAAATGTTTGCAGAAGTTATACAGTATACTCTGTTTCACATAACTTCCAAATCAACAGCTGTGGGAATACACAGCAATACTACTAGCAAACTGTTGTTCACAATGGAAGTTTGAAGCATTTGACAGATTTAAAGAGTTGAAATATTTGTTCTGCTTTATCTAGTCTGAAGACTCGTTTCATCTTATTTAGGCTATAGCTTTCAGGGTGCAGTAAATTTAATCTGGTCTTAAACAGAAAATCTTTAACAAATAATATTAGAAATCATACAGATTAAAATTAATTTACCTTTTTTTCATCCGTCGTGTGACTTTCTTGTTGCATTTAATTAAATAACGCGTTTCGAGGCTCAAGGCCTCATCTTCAGATTTCAGTCCCGTGTGGATGTCGTTAACAACAATAAAAATAAACTACTACACATTAAAATAAAACACACTACACAAGTTAACCGATGTCTGGGTGCGCACCCTTTTGCTGGCTCACGACGCACTGCCTCACATCGGAGGCATGCGTCGTGAGCCAGCAAAGGTTGCGCACCCAGACATCGGTTAACTTGTGTAGTGTGTTTTATTTTAATGTGTAGTAGTTTAGTTTTAATGTGTTAACGACGTCTCCAGACGGGACTGAAATCTGAAGATGAGGCCTTGAGCCTCGAAACACGTTATTTAATTAAATACAATAAGAAGTCATACGACGGATGAAAAAAGGTAAATTAATTTTATTATGTATTGAATCGTGACTTGGATACCAGAGAACATGAGTTTAAAATTAGAAATAGTGTAGAAATTATAATTTTTAATGACTTGAAATACCATAATGGACAATGGAACAATATTTCATAGTTTGTAAACTTCATATAAAAAGGAGAACTGGGACTGATTGAATTCATGAACCGCTGAAACCACTTTGAAGAGTTTTCCAGTAACATGAAGGGTAACATTAATGATATTCATGTCGCTGATATAATTTCTGACAGCCCAATAACACATTACTAAAACAAACCGCATACAAAAACAGCTAACAGATCCAAAATGTGATGTGTTATATCACTGAAAAGAGACATTTGTATAAGCTGATAAGAATTGGCAACATTTATTTGTTGGTATGGGAACGACATCTCAACATCAGCTATGAATGGCAAAGTGAAAGAGCACCAAATCTGAATTTCTTGTACATTCCCAAGTGTCAATACTGATGTTATATAAAGATATTGTAGAATTAAAAACAAAATTATATTTTATATTTCTTTGAAAAATGCATCTCAATTTTCAGAATTTAACATAGGCCTAGTGAAAATAGGGATATCCGCCTTGCAATCATATTATGTTTATGTTGAACTGTTTGTTTATAATAAATGGCTGTGCATGGCCAACTAATAATATTCAGTAGTTGGTTAACATACACATTTTTGTAATCGATTTTTAGTTTACTTTGTGTATTTTAATAATATATAATGTCATGTATTGGCTTAATACAATACAGTACTGACCAAACCAGAAATATTATATACAATCCGTTTTGAAAATAAATTTCTTACAAGAAACTATAAAACTACTTTATGCCGCCTCCGCCACAAAGCTATTTCATGCACGCACGACATAACATGGCTCCGTTACTGTTACTGTTCCAGCTGAACTGCACTGCCTTTAGGCTACATTAAACACATTGACTTAAGTAAAAATGGGTAGGCCTATTCATTACATACATAAAACATATACTGACAATAAGTCTAAACAAAAAGTGTTCAGAATCTGAAAGTTTTATTTTGTTTTGGAAGTCTACAAAAAGTTTTATTTACTTTAGTTCAGTTCAATACAAATTATATAATAAATCGTTTCAATAATAATAAAGGCCTAGTGAGCATCATAATTTTCTTGTTTTCATTTGTAAGAATTGTAATAAATTCATTTGTCATTTCAAATTGTTGTTAACCTGAGTAATTACAATTCATTTTTTAATGTGCATTGAATCGTTGTCAAAACATTATCACAAAAGCAAAGTTTTGAGAAATCATCACATATTTACTTATATTCACATGCCTAAAAATATATTCATCTACTGATACTTTCCATAAATGCCACTAACAGCAATTTTCCGTATTCTGTTGAATATCTGTATGTTTTCTTATTTCATACTTATAGTTATTAGTCACCTTATGGTAGTAGTCAGTTATGCAGGCAAGGTGAGGTTATGTTTGCCCAGGTGTGGATTATGTAAGCTATAATAATATTACATTTAGTCTTGAACTTGTCCTCTACGTTGTATAACAATATTTGACTATGCCATTACTTTCAGTACATTTATAATGCACTCTTATACTGGTTAAATCCACATACATTAAATTAGTGGTACCTTTACAGCTACCAACCTCCAAGCTCAGTCTAGACATTGTGTTGTGTTTACAGCATATGCAGGCCTGAAAAAAGTCATACCAAAAAGGCTTACATTTATATATGCTGATGTGAAAGTTGGAATTATAAATTCAGACATTAAAACGGAAATAAAAAGTAAACAGGAAACTTTGGTTAACTTTTTACTGTAACGGAAGATATTTTAACGTACAATCGAGTAATTCTTGTAGCTTGTGGATAATGTCATCAACACACAACGAAGAACCACATCCAAATTGAAATTAATTTTTGATAATGAGTCTGCATATTACAAATGAAATTATTCGTAATTATACTTCATACCCATCAACGACTATTATCGTTACTTCCACCTACCGAATAGAAGAGATTCTTCTATGTCTCTTCTACTCGCTGTTTCCACCTTAACCTAACGTCCAGTTGTCGTTAAATAAGTAAATTACCTTAGACCTTCGTAAGTATACTACGGCTGCTATAATTTAGTTTCACTAACATAAACTATTCAATACACCGCTGCAGGTAATAAACTTTTCGAAAGCACGATAACAATAATTAATTGATGAATACGGTATGTAAATACAAACTATGCTATTCACCATATTAACACATCAATGTAACTAGACAGGGGGGGGCATTCCGGCTTCCCGCGCTAATCTAGCGATCAGCTGTTTTTGCCGCGTGACGTGAAATGGTGGAAGAAATACGCGCGAGTCTTGATTTACCATGCAATCTTAGCTGAGACAATGTCCTACTTAGCATCTCTCTGCTGTTTACACGAAATATTAACAATAATTGTAACGAGCTATTCATATAGAAAAAGGATCAAACAACAGGATAAAATGGTTTGCAGCAAAAAATAATGGAAAAAACTATTTCTACATTTAATAGAAAAGTAAGCAAGTCTGTCCACATACAACATTGACAAAATGGCACAAGATGTAAAATTAAGTCGGAAAGGAGGCGATATTATATATATATATATATATATATATAATTTTTTATTATTCGTTAATTTTATATTAATAGAATTATTTCGATTGTTATTAATTTACTTAGAAACCTCTGATGATACTGATATTTTTCAGTGAAACGTGCGTCAGGTGTTAAAAAGAATATACGAAATTATACTACTTGCAGAAGAAACAAATTGAAAACATCACAAATTTTATATATATATATAATATTATATATAATAACAGTAATATATAATATTATATATATAATATGCCTGCCTGGGTGGGTGCGCGTACGTGCACACGCGTGCGTGTATAAACATTTCTATGTAGTATAATATATTTGAAACAAGCTTCCAATTATTATAATTATAATCAATATCATAATCATTTTCTTTATCTACATTTTCATTGTTATAACGTTAAAAACTGAAGCTAGTACGTTCGGGGATTAGGCGTCTTTTATAATAATCCCACTCCCTTTGAAGTGCGCAACAGAATTCGGCTCTTACTTTTAACGGGTAGCACGGACGATATACCGTTATCTGGAAGTGCGTCTGTGGCTGAGGATGGTAGCATTCATTCCACCGAAGTTATGGAATCAAATGACTCTGACGAGGATTTCATCCAGTTTGTTACCAATGAACTATGCATAGACATAGTTGAACATACGTTAATACCAAGTTCTCCGAATAATGACACCGACGAAGCAGAATTGTTAAAAACAGAGGACTTGGCCCCGTCTGCAAGTGACAACGATGTTCCTCAAGATGCCTTAAAATATCTGGCCGGGTACATCGCATTCAAGTGCCGCTTCATTGATGAAAGTCTAGGTGTGAGAGGCGAAACATTGTGTCTTTCCGGGGAATATAGTCATGACTGGATATCGATTACCGGTATATCAAAGGGGGGGGGGGCTTACCCATCCGTCAGACGAGTGGTTACAAAAACTGATTCAGTTTGAGATAGTTTTTACTTCTTTCCACGGACGTACAGTATCAAAACAAGTGAAAGTTATCTCTTATTTGGTCACCTTACTCAAATCTAAATTTCCAGAGGTGGACGAGAAAGTCATTTGTCTGTACGTCAGGACAAGAACATTCATCAGAATCCGCCATCTGAACAAACAGCTCAAACTCAAGTCACTTGAAAAGTATGCAGCAACAAAGAGTCGGCTCTGGGTAGCTTCGTCTTCAAAAATTTAAGTCACCTATGAAGGTATGTATCAACTAAATAACCATTTTCATTTCGTTGATAAAAGTATTTATGTTTACAACTAAACGTACTAGCTTCAGTTTTTAACGTTATAACAATGAAAATGTAGATAAAGAAAATGATTATGATATTGATTATAATTATAATAATTGGAAGCTTGTTTCAAATATATTATACTACATAGAAATGTTTATACACGCACGCGTGTGCACGTACGCGCACCCACCCAGGCAGGCATATTATATATATAATATTATATATTACTGTTATTATATATAATATTATATATATATAAAATTTGTGATGTTTTCAATTTGTTTCTTCTGCAAGTAGTATAATTTCGTATATTCTTTTTAACACCTGACGCACGTTTCACTGAAAAATATCAGTATCATCAGAGGTTTCTAAGTAAATTAATAACAATCGAAATAATTCTATTAATATAAAATTAACGAATAATAAAAAATGATATATATATATATATATAATATCGCCTCCTTTCCGACTTAATTTTACATCTTGTGCCATTTTGTCAATGTTGTATGTGGACAGACTTGCTTACTTTTCTATTAAATGTAGAAATAGATTTTACCATTATTTTTTGCCGCAAACCATTTTATCTTGTTGTTTGATCCTTTTTCTATATGAATAGCTCATTACAATTATTGTTAATATTTCGTGTAAACAGCAGAGAGATGCTAAGTAGGACATTGTCTCAGCTAAGATTGCATGGTAAATCAAGACTCGCGCGTATTTCTTCCACCATTTCACGTCACAGCGAAGCAACCAATGAGAGAGTAATTGGCCGGAGTGGCCTACCTTATATTCTAGTTACATTGGTAACTAGAATAATAAGGTAGGCCACTCCGGCCAATTACGCTCCCATTAGTTGCTTCGCTCTGACGTCGATGGTGGAAGAAATACGCGCGAGTCTTGATTTACCATGCATTCTTACCTGAGACAATGTCCTACTTAGCATCTCTCTGCTGTTTACACGAAATATTAACAATAATTGTAATGAGCTATTCATATAGAAAAAGGATTAAACAACAAAGTTTGCGGCAAAAAATAATGGTAAAATCTATTTCTACATTTAATAGAAAAGTAAGCAAGTCTGTCCACATATAACATTGACAAAATGGCACAAGATGTAAAATTAAGTCGGAAAGGAGGCGATATATATATATATATATATATCATTTTTTATTATTCGTTAATTTTATATTAATAGAATTATTTCGATTGTTATTAATTTACTTAGAAACCTCTGATGATACTGATATTTTTCTGTGAAACGTGCGTCAGGTGTTAAAGAGAATATACGAAATTATACTACTTGCAGAAGAAACAAATTGAAAACATCACAAATTGTGTGTGTGTGTGTGTGTGTGTGTGTGTGTGTGTGTGTGTGTGTGTGTGTGTGTGTGTGTGTGTGTGTGTGTGTGTGTGTGTGTGTGTGTGTGTGTGTGTGTGATATGCCTGCGTGGGTGGGTGCGCGCATGAGTGCGTGTATAAACATTTCTATGTAGTATAATATATTTGAAACAAGCTTCCAATTATTATAATTATAATCAATATCATAATCATTTTCTTTATCTACATTTTCATTGTTATAACGTTAAAAACTGAAGCTAGTACGTTTAGTTGTAAACATAAATACTTTTATCAACGAAATGAAAATGGTTATTTAGTTGATACATACCTTCATAGGTGACTTAAATTTTTGAAGACGAAGCTACCCAGAGCCGACTCTTTGTTGCTGCATACTTTTCAAGTGACTTGAGTTTGAGCTGTTTGTTCAGATGGCGGATTCTGATGAATGTTCTTGTCCTGACGTACAGACAAATGACTTTCTCGTCCACCTCTGGAAATTTAGATTTGAGTAAGGTGACCAAATAAGAGATAACTTTCACTTGTTTTGATACTGTACGTCCGTGGAAAGAAGTAAAAACTATCTCAAACTGAATCAGTTTTTGTAACCACTCGTCTGACGGATGGGTAAGCCCCCCCCCCTTTGATATACCGGTAATCGATATCCAGTCATGACTATATTCCCCGGAAAGACACAATGTTTCGCCTCTCACACCTAGACTTTCATCAATGAAGCGGCACTTGAATGCGATGTACCCGGCCAGATATTTTAAGGCATCTTGAGGAACATCGTTGTCACTTGCAGACGGGGCCAAGTCCTCTGTTTTTAACAATTCTGCTTCGTCGGTGTCATTATTCGGAGAACTTGGTATTAACGTATGTTCAACTATGTCTATGCATAGTTCATTGGTAACAAACTGGATGAAATCCTCGTCAGAGTCATTTGATTCCATAACTTCGGTGGAATGAATGCGCCGACGAAGTTCGGTGACTTTGAAGTGCGCAACAGTATTCGGCTCTTGCTTTTAACGGGTAGCACGGACGATATACCGTTATCTGGAAGTGCGTCTGTGGCTGAGGATGGTAGCATTCATTCCACCGAAGTTATGGAATCAAATGACTCTGACGAGGATTTCATCCAGTTTGTTACCAATGAACTATGCATAGACATAGTTGAACATACGTTAATACCAAGTTCCCCGAATAATGACACCGACGAAGCAGAATTGTTAAAAACAGAGGACTTGGCCCCGTCTGCAAGTGACAACGATGTTCCTCAAGATGCCTTAAAATATCTGGCCGGGTACATCGCATTCAAGTGCCGCTTCACTGATGAAAGTCTAGGTGTGAGAGGCGAAACATTGTGTCTTTCCGGGGAATATAGTCATGACTGGATATCGATTACCGGTATATCAAAGGGGGGGGCTTACCCATCCGTCAGACGAGTGGTTACAAAAACTGATTCAGTTTGAGATAGTTTTTACTTCTTTCCACGGACGTACAGTATCAAAACAAGTGAAAGTTATCTCTTATTTGGTCACCTTACTCAAATCTAAATTTCCAGAGGTGGACGAGAAAGTCATTTGTCTGTACGTCAGGACAAGAACATTCATCAGAATCCGCCATCTGAACAAACAGCTCAAACTCAAGTCACTTGAAAAGTATGCAGCAACAAAGAGTCGGTTCTGGGTAGCTTCGTCTTCAAAAATTTAAGTCACCTGTGAAGGTTGTATCAACTAAATAACCATTTTCATTTCGTTGATAAAAGTATTTATATTTACAACTAAACGTACTAGCTTCAGTTTTTAACGTTATAACAATGAAAATGTAGATAAAGAAAATGATTATGATATTGATTATAATTATAATAATTGGAAGCTTGTTTCAAATATATTATACTACATAGAAATGTTTATACACACACTCATGCGCGCACGCGTGTGCACGTACGCGCACCCACCCACGCAGGCATATTACACACACACACACACACACACACACACACACACACATATATATAATTTGTGATGTTTTCAATTTGTTTCTTCTGCAAGTAGTATAATTTCGTATATTCTTTTTAACACCTGACGCACGTTTCACTGAAAAATATCAGTATCATCAGAGGTTTCTAAGTAAATTAATAACAATCGAAATAATTCTATTAATATAAAATTAACGAATAATAAAAAATGATATATATATATATATATCGCCTCCTTTCCGACTTAATTTTACATCTTGTGCCATTTTGTCAATGTTATATGTGGACAGACTTGCTTACTTTTCTATTAAATGTAGAAATAGATTTTACCATTATTTTTTGCCGCAAACCATTTAATCTTGTTGTTTAATCCTTTTTCTATATGAATAGCTCATTACAATTATTGTTAATATTTCGTGTAAACAGCAGAGAGATGCTAAGTAGGACATTGTCTCAGGTAAGATTGCATGGTAAATCAAGACTCGCGCGTATTTCTTCCACCAGTCAACGTCACGCGCCAACAACAGCTGATCGCTAGGTTAGCGCGGGAACCGGAATGCCCCCCCCCCTGTTAACACATCATTCAAATTCAGTGCCATACAAATCACATAATACGATACTAACATACAAACAACATATCTTCCAACATAGAAACTAAAAGTCTTTCAGCATAATCTGACACGTAATTATATGAATAAATAACCGAACAATGTCTACAGTCAGATCTAGCTAAATAGTCGTCTAATTGCTTCTGCGTTACAGCATAATATTATTACATCTCACTGCATATAACAACAACGTGTACACAAACAGAAGATGTAGTTCCATTTCTCCCAAACGCAAAATGTTTAACAAACGCATGAAATCAAAATCGAGCGAAATGGCTTATAATGCAAACAAGATTTATTTAGTCACAGAATACAACCAAATATGTAATTAAATAAGTTTAGTTATAATCGAGTTTCGTATTATAACTCCATTCTGAAGCTTTTTAAAAGTGAAAACCGGTTCAGGTTGAAAGGTAAAGCTTTTACGTTTTTACCCATAAAAAGTTTTGTGTTCCGAGTCTGGTTAGTGGTAGTGAAATAATTATATTTAAACTAATTTATGGATTTATGTTCTAAACCATAGTTCTTTAACATTTTAACTTATACGAGGGCTACCTTTTAAGTTTTTACAAAGACAATGAAAGAAAAAACATTTTTTGATACAAATCGTTTTATTGTTTCTCAAAATATTCGCCTTTGAGATTTACACACTTTTGCATGCGTTCGAACTAAGTCTCGAAACATTTTGACATGGAATCCATAGGTATGTAATGTCTTACTCGCACGTTTCGCGAAAATCGACCGTTATGTTTAAAATGTACTTTCGACATACCACTATCTCACGAACCGCTCAACCAATCCCAGCAAACCAGGTGTCAGGTGATCGAGTCACTCGGCCCCCTTCCAACAATAGTACTGAGAATTTTGACAACTGACTTCAGTCGCCTCTAGGCTTTGTCTGCGTGAGGGTGTTTTTGCGCCGAAAATTTCTAAATTGCTCCACTAAAACTTAAATATCTCGGGAACTACAAGTCCGATCGCCAAAATACAAAGTGCGTTGTGATCCTCAGAACTAAATCTCTCCAATAACACCAATTCCGAGTACCAGAAGCACTCACAGAAAATAATAACAACATTTGAACTCAAAAATTTGAAATGCCTCGACCTAAAAATCGCGATAAAACTCGAACCAAAAATTTCAAACCGAAAACCGGCAAATCCTATGCAGAGCGTCAACAGGCCTATCGTTTGAGACTAAAATCAAAGAAATCGGCCGAGAACTTAGAAAATGGCAACCATTTGAAGATTGACGAAACCCCGTCAGCGGCCCGCATCTCCGATTCAGCGTGCCCCGAAAGCGACTCAGATCGAGCGTACGGCTAGCTAGCAAGAAAACAGACGATGAGAACATTAATAACTTGTGCTTCGACAACATTGGACCCTCGATGCTCTGCGCAGAACAGCCCGGTCCAAGTCGCCGCTTCAAAGGAGTCGACGAGGAATTCTCTAAGCACTTTATTAACAATCCGTTCGGCTCGGTGTGTGGGATCTGCGATCGCTTGTGGTTCAAGAGTGATCTAAGACCGTGCGTACCATCATACATAAGTCTCTTGGCCACAGTGTTCGGAGCGGACGAGTACTCAAGTGCGAGTAATATGGAAGGCGTGTGCTCTACGTGTGTTGCAAGTCTCAAACAAGGCAACGTACCGCCGCTGTGCAAATCATACGGCGATATGTAGCTGTTTATTTAAGTTTTATTTTGTTGTTTATTTGAAGTTGTCCTTCCCAAAGCACAAGTCTGCCCATGATTCCATGTCTACCGGTAGTCCCACGACTACCAGGTTTAATTTTTTCCACTCTGATGTTGGTACCTCAGAAATATGGTTTTGGAAGGATTCAACAGCTTCTTGAGGTGATGAAAATCGCTGTCCACGCATTTTTTGCTTGACATTCGGGAACAAAAAGAAGTCGTTTGGCGATAAATCAGGTGAATACGGGCAATGAGACATTAATTCGATGTTTTCCTCCTTCAAATAATCAATTGTTTGACGTGCTGTGTGAGAGCTGGCATTGTCGTGATGAAGAATGATGCGACGTTTTTGGTTGTTTCCTGATTTCATCGATGACTTGTGGCAAACAAATTGTTGTATACCATTCAGCATTAACTGTTCTTCGATCCTCTAAAGCAATGGTCGCGACATGTCCAGTGTAAGCAAAGAAACAAGCGATCATTTTCTTGGAAGTGCTTCGTGAACGAACCACTTTTGTTGGCTTCGGTTCATCTTGGAACACCCAAACAGTTGATTGTTCCTTAGTTTCCGGCTCGTACGAATATATCCAAGTTTCGTCTCCTGTTACGATGTTGTATACGGATTTTGCATTTCCTCGGTCGAATTTTTGGATCATTTCCTTACACCAATTGACACGAGCCTGTTTTTGAGTTTCGGTCAAATTATGCGGAATCCATCGGGAACAGATCTTTTTAACAGCTAAATGTTCATGTAAAATCGAATGTACTGCAGTCTTCGATATGCCTAAGGATGCCTCTATCTCACGGTAAGTCACATGCCGATCTTCTTTAATCATGTTGTGCACAGCATCGATGTTTTTGGGAACAACAACCGATTTAGGTCGACCTTCACGAAATTCATCGCTGACTGAAGCACGACCACGGCGAAATTCCGCAAACCAATTGTAAACAGTCTTTTCTGATGGTGATTGATTACCAAAAGTTGTACGAAGCGATTCGAGCCATTGTTGTTGAGTTAGGCCTTTATTAAAATCGTAAAAAATCATCCAACGAAAACCTTCACATGAAATTTCCATTTTTTCACAAACACGTTTGTTTTAAACGCTCACTGTAAACAAACTACTCGGCCAATATCTGAGCTGCAATTGTTTTACAAATAACATATGACAAATTTTTCAACAATGATAATGTCACATCTCACTAGCGCCATCTAGTGGTCGTTTGTAAAGACTTAAAAGGCAGCCCTCGTAATCTGACAACATTTTTGCAGTTTCTGTACTGACATTGTCAACCTCTAAAATCCTGACCTTAATACCTTATAATTATCTTGTTGGTACATCCTCTTCAATCACTTTTTTAAATATTATATATATATATATTATAAACTTTCTCTGTGAACACTTACTTTTTGCGATATTAATTGATGACTCGTTGGGCACTTGGTGAAACATATTAATACAAAGGTTTTGTAAAATATATAAAAAAACAATCACTAACATCATGGCACATAAAATTAAGCAGTTTTCATGCAATGGTTAATCGTCTCCTTATAGTTCCTTTATCCAAAGAAAATTTCAATAAAGAGGTAGATATTATAAAAGCCATAGCACAAAATAACGGTTATGATGAAAGAATAATTAACTCTTTAATTTAAAAAAAAACAGAAGAAAATTACTTTAAAAGAATTTTATTCCATAGAGCCAGATCAGGGTAACAAAAAATTTCACTTAACAAATTACATTCTGTGTATAACAGATAAGATTAATAATAGGTTAAAAAACCATGGACTTAACATGGTATCAGTAAACAAACGTAATCTTTTTTCACTACTAGTCAATAATAAAGAAAAATCTAACACACTGGAGAAAAATGGAGTTTATGAAATACACTGTGCAGAATGCGATGCTATTTACATCGGACAATGTGGCCGTGCTCTGAAACATCGCATTTCTGAACATAAGAAGGCGATTTTAACTAATATATCTAATACAGGTTTTGCAGATCATTGCTTACAACACAATCACTTCATAGACACAAAAAACATAACACAACATACAAAAAGGTAAAAAAATGGATTTGTTAAAAATTTTAGAAATTAAAAAAGCAATAAAAAATAACAAAAATTTAACCAATGAACAGACTGAATTTTATGTATCCCCTTTATTAAAATCTGTTATTTAGTTTAGTTTATTTTATATTATTTTGAATGTTCATCATTATTTTAAATTTTCCATTCAGTTTATATTTAGTTCAGTTAATTTTATATTTTGCATTCATGATTGTATTTAGTTTTAAAGACACCTGACCTTCCCTTGTCTTATGCACACACTCTCCCCCCCCCCACATCAAACACAGATGTTCCACATACGCCTTAAACAGATGTTCACCACCTACACTCCACTAACATCCTGTGCTCAGTAATTTCATTCACTCGCTCTTTGACAATGGCTTAAGTTAGTCGAAACAGCTGTCAGAGTTAATTAAAAAAAATTTGTTAAACTTTCCAAGTTTTTTTTTATATATTTTACAAAACCTTTGTACTTACTTTTTGGTTTTGTTTCCAAACGTTTCAATGTGGTGTTCGTCTTCCTCAGTGGGATTTGAAATACAGAATGTCTGAACAAAGTAACGGTTATGGGTTGTAGGTGTGTGTGGTGGGGGTTGCTGGTGGGAGGGAACTGGCACTGGGATTCAAAGTGTGTGTTTGAATCAGTGTATCGAAAAGTATGTGTGATCTATAATGTAATTGTTCATTTAATATGTTGTTTGGTTGTAGTGCGTGATATCTGTATATTTCAAATTGTTCTGCTGTGTTTAGTTTTCTACTTTTAGGTAAGTAGTGTAGTATTTCCATGTTGTGCTCTATGTTTGTGTAACTGTGGTTTTCATTTTGTAAACATGTGGCAAATGTGGAATGTATGTAGTTTGTGGTGAGGGCTTTTAAATGTTCAGAATATCTAGAGGAAAAAGATCTTCCTGTCTGGCCGATGTAGAACTGGTGGCAACCATTGCAGTTTAATTTATAAACCCTGTTTTGCTGTATGTGTCTGTGTCTTTGTTAGTGTTATTTATGTGTTTCTTGATTGCAGCTTGGCTAGTGACCTCTGTGCATTCTTAACTGGAATTATTGCTCTATTGTGCAGTTAACCAAATAATGTATACTCTCAAAGTACGTCATTAGGTACTGGTAAATTAACAGTAAACAAATAAATGTATATAGATTATTAAACTTTCACTTGTGAACTTACTTTGTTTTCTCCTGTACGCGTTTTGGCGTGATGTGCGCCTTTGTCAGCGGTGTGAGACAAGTGTCAGTAACTTGTAACGGTTTTTAGTTGGTAGGTTGAGTGGCGGAGGTGTGTGGTGGAAGGGAATTGGCGCGGGGATCCGAATTATTGTTTGTTTTATGTATAATTGTGTCAAAGAGTGTGTGCGATTTATAGTGTAATTAGTTGTTAAGTATGTTGTTTGGTTGTGTTGTGTAGTGTTTGTATATTTCATATTGTTCTGCGTGTTAAGTTTTCAACTTTTAGGTAAGTAGTGTAATATCTCAAGATTAGTATCTATGTTGGTGTAGCTGTGGCTTTTTGTGCTGTCACCGGACAAAAGGCTTGCCGCATGACAACTGGCGCCAATCGTACACACTATCGTTTTTGGTGGCCCTAAAAAGGACCGAGTGGCGAGAACGGTGATGTTGGTCGTGCCGCGCTGAGATGTTCGGCGGCTGCGCCCGCTGATCGTGGCGTACTACAGTCCTCCTCTTCTTTCGGCACCGGTTGTAGAGTCGGCTGCCGGCCCAGCGAAATCCATCGCTGGCGCGGAACGGGAGTGCGAAGACGCAAGAACGGCGGCGGTTCTATTCTTCGGCTGTTCCTTCCGGCTGACTCCGCCCCGATGTCGTCCGAGAGAGGAGAGGAGATGAAGTGCGTTCGATGGCGTGGCGATGAAGAGTGTGTAAAATTTTCTGCCGGCCCGGGTTTTATTAACTAACCGACATCGCTGATTGGCTAGCTCCGAACACGAAGTTGGTCACGTCTCGGCGGCTGCTGATGCCGGATTGGCTCGCTGTGTCCACCGCTGGTACCGGAGAGCAGATGTTCGCATACCGCTGCCGTCACAGTGCGTATGTGTGTGGCAAACGCGGAATATATGTTGTTGCTGGATAGAGCTTTTAGGTGTTCAGAGTAACGTGAAGAATAATGTTAATAATGATAATAATCGTCCTAACTACATACACATAAAAATTAACTAAAATGTTATTACTTGTCCTTAATTAATACACATAAAAAAATACAATTCCTATTCTAACATATAACTTCCAGTAATTGTATCATTCACTAATCTTGCAATAACATTTTATTTTACTTTATTGGGCTAACAATTCAATGCCTCAAAGTTGCAAGCACCATTTTCTGGCTATTTTTATTTTATTTGGCTTGCAATTTTAATGCCCCAAAGTTGCGAGTGCCATTTTCTGGCTATTTTTATTTTATTTGGCTTGCAATTTTAATGCCCCAAAGTTGCGAGCGCCATTTTCTGGAAGGGAACAGGTTATAGCCCAGACCAGACTTGCAGAAAAGAATGCACAATTAGTGTAATTTTATACATTTATTGTCCTTTATTTTACACACTTTTATATTAAAATGTTCTTTCGTTATCTGACACAAAATTAATTTATTGTAGTTCAAAAACCTGCTTTGAAAATATCTTTAAATAAATGTTCTCTTTATTTAAACAGTGCTGTAAATTTTTAATTGTTCAAAGTCTCCTTTTAAACAAAATTATATTTTAAATCAATGTTCTTTTACTTTACACTTTAAAGTTTTATAATTTGATAACAAATTTATTTAAATTTGGTTTCCCTGTTCTGTTGTCTTCATTGTCCTCCCGGTCGATGATCTCGATCAGGCCTCCAGCGATCCGTCGTCGGTTCCACGTTCCAGCAACTGCCTCCAGGAACTGCCTTGCTCTAGGTCTCCGTATCCCAGCCGCCACGATCAGCAAAACGAAGCTCAGGAATGGTAGCCGACTATTTCGAGCTCCGTGTTGGTTTCCTGCTGACACTCGCTACTATCACGACTCTACGGGCCCAAGTACTGCCTTGAATTGATGTTGATTGGAATCGATGCCCACCGCGGCCGCTTTCGCTGAGTACTGTATGACGACTTTCAGAGAGAGAGAAGAGAAGACTGGCTACTGCTTTTATAATACAGCTTAATGTATGCCACTGCGCTGCCGAATGATGTCACCGCCGATATGCGCGTAGGCGTATTTTCTATATACTCTATTATATTCTGGAACGGCCATGTGCTCGCTGCCTTCCTTGTTCTTGAATCTTCTAGAACAATGCTTTATTACACATGAATAAACTTCCATAACCTTCTTTTTGCTACCCACATTACACAACACTTCACTCACATATTAAATTATATCTTCATAGTTTTTACATTGTCTTATTACTAATTTATCCTATTAATTTTAATTTTCTATTAACATTTATTATTTCCAAGCATTCTTCTATCGTTCTGGACACTCATAACAGCTGATAATAATTATGCTCCACATTTACCTATAATGAGACATCTTGTCACGTTGCAATATATTCAATTACTTTCTGCTACAGTTTGTTTCTTGATGTATATAAAATACTTAAAATTTATATTTATTTTACCTCAAGATGTTATTTTTCCCTTATTTGGAACATGTTTCGAGAACTCCTGTGTTCTCATCCTCAGCCTTCGTGATCTTGCGTCTGGTAAAGTACTTCTGTGTTGGCTGGTTGTTACTGTGGTTTCCTGTTGGTCTCTGGTACTTTAAATTGGTATTATTGTGTGTGATTGTGGTGTATGTATTAGTATTTTGTGTATTTTTGATGTTGAGTGCTTTGAAAATTGTGTCATGTTTTGTATTGATTTGTATTTGTTCAGGTATTAGTTTGTTTTGTGTTTTATGTTTGTATATTTGTAAATTTTCCCAAATGTTCATTATGGTGCCTTTGTGTGGTATGTGTTTTATTAGTGTCATGTTGGTTATGTCTGGGAATTCATGTCCAGTCTTTATTGCATGTGTGGCCAAATTAGATTTGTATATTTCTGTTTTTTTTGTATGCGTTTAGGTGTTCAAAATAAAGTTTTTTCAGTTGTTTTTTTGTTTGTTCTACGTAACATTTATTGCAATCTTGGCATTCAAGTTTGTATATACCATTGGTTGTTGTATTATCTTTGTTGTGTGGGTTTCTTAGTTTTTGTAGATAATTTTTGTTAGTTTTGTATGCTATTTTAATGTCTGTGTTTTTAAATAGTTTTGTTAGCTTTGTCATTTTATTATTTATGTATGTGAATGTGGCCCACTTATTATTGTTTTTATTATTTTTGTTTTGTTCATTTTGATTAACTCTTAATTGTTCAGTTTTTATTTTATATTTGATTTTATTTTCTATTTTGTTTACAGAATTTTTATTATATCCATTTTCATAAGCAATTTGGTATATCATATTATTTTTCTTTGTCTGTTTCTTGTTTGTTTAGGGGTATTTTGTACATTCTGTTAAATAGTGAATAGAATGCTGCCATTTTATGTTGTGATGGGTGGTCAGAATGGTTAGGTATAATGATGTTAGTGGAAGTTGGTTTTCTGTATATTGCATATTGTAGGTGGTTGTGGTATCTTGTGATGGTTATGTCTAAATAGTTGATTTTGTTATGATTTTTTTTTCTTCTGTGAATTGTATTTTTGGATGTATGTTATTGATTTGTTTCAACATGTTATCTGCATTTGTATTTTTGTTACTTGATACATATAGCCCATCATCTACATATCTTATCCAAATACCATTTGGATCAAAGGAATTTATAATATTTTGTATTTTGGTGTCTACATGTTGTAAGAATATTTCTGCTATTATGCTAGATAATGGAGATCCCATTGCCAATCCTTCTTGTTGTTGATAAAGTTTGCTATTGAATTCAAAGTAATTTTGTTTTAGTATTATTTGGAGGCTATTTTTTGTTTCAGTTATATATTGTGTATCTTCATTTTGTTCTTTAAGTTTGTTTATTATTATGTCTATTGTTTCATCAATTGGGATGTTGGTGTACATATTTGTGATGTCATATGATGTGAAAAATGTGTTTTCATCTATATTTATTACCTTTAGTTTGTCTATGTCATGTTTTATTATCTTTTATTAAATAATTAATTAAATGATCTCAAACTCCCACTTACCTTTTATTCGTCAACTCTCTGGCCAGATCGTCTAGTGGTGTAATCCCATTTCGTATAGCGAATTTACCAGCACAGAAAATGAAATTAGGTACTTGAAATGATTATTCTAACACATTTATATCAAGTGAAATAATGTAATGGATTTATTCTTTTTAATACATTTCTTTATATTCTCTCTTTTCAAATTTCTACCTCTTTATCTTTTCTTTGAACAAATACTGATACTGTTACATTGTAAATTTAATATAGCTTTCCTACTTTAGTTAGCTTAAATATTTCTTTCTTATATCTATAGATAAGACAGCCCAGTATCTGCACATTCTCTCATTCACACACATACCATATTTAATTAAGCGCTTTTTTATTTAATTTTTCATAATTAATTTGTTTGATATATGGTTACGTGGTATCGGCGTCCCTGCAGGTCACTTATTGATCTTCACAAATTTTGTTCACTTTTGTCCGAATATTTCTCACTGTTAATTTTGAGTACTAACGATTTATTACAGTTTCACTATTGTATCACATTATTTCTCCAACCTTTTATTTTTTGCATCATCAAATTGTAATTGTTCGTACCTCTAATTCATTTTAGGTTATTGTTAAACTGAACTCACACGTTTTGTATAACTCCGTGTTTTGTTATTCAATCACATTATAAAATTTTTTTGGTATAAAATGAAGTTTTAGGCTGATGACTCTATGTGTTAACGCCCGGCTGGGGATAGGTTTCTCAATAGCTGCGGAGGTTTTTTGCGCACACACAGCGAAAGAATTTCTTAATACGTGACTAAACTCTGGAAAGTTGGCCGTCCGAGTGCGCGGTTGAAAGCGCGGGTGCGCCCTCTTTGCAATCTGCACATACCAATGCCAATTCACACCCGTCTCGACGCTACAGTCTATTCACCGTAATTTCTTAGTTGCAAATAATGTTGAAAAGATTTCACTTACAAAACCCCATTGGTCTGTACCGTTACAATACTTCCCCAATGAGAGGTTTTCTGCTAAAACAGAAAAACTCTCATTGCTAACCCCTAAGAGGATCGGTGAGGATATGGTGCCAACAACCCCCTTTAATTTCTAAACACTTCATGGGTAAACTACCCCCCTATCTCGGCGACTATGGCTGCACCTGAACGAGATTACTGGACTTCTCTGTGCATGATCCCAACACCATAAAATCGGGCAGGTACTCACCATAGTAGCACCTAACCTTGTATCATTCCGTCAAAAAATCAAAACCTGGCCTTATACCATACCAGATCCTCAACCGGTGTGTTCCCCCTTTACATTCATACTGGGCTGCCTTAGCAAATACTGGGTGCATACACATTTTCATTATTGACTACATACTACCTCCATTTATATTAAAATAAACTTCACAAGCATTCTGTAATTGCTTCTACACAAAGTAATTCTCCCTTTCCAAACAACAAAATTTTTTCTGGTATTATTTCAAATTAAATTCAATTAATTAAATTTTATTCCACTAGTGAAAACAATCTAGGTCTATTATCAAAACCCACATCCACGTTAGTCTACTTTATTTCTTTCCATTCCTTAATTTCATTGCAAATTTTAAATTTTTTCAAAATTGTCCAAAATCTTTCAAATACATTTACTTTATTCTTCTTATATTACTCACACTTATAATATACAAATAAGCAATATAACATAATAATATAATAAACAATACATTAATAAACAAATTTATTATAATAAACTATAATAAACAACCTACTTCTACCATAAATTCAAAAATAGCTACACTTGATTACAAAGATAACATAAGATATACATCATGAATCAGCTGACCTCTTTTCTACTGATAGTGAACCTCAAAATTTAACATAAACTCTTTACTGAAAAAAAAATTTTTTTTTTTAACTAATTTCCAAAAAGAATTATCTTGTTATTAAAATTTATTATTCTCTCCTTTACTTATATAAAAACTACAAATCAATTATGGGGCATATATTACATATCTAACCCCAATCATCAGCTGATATCTCTGGGTCAGGTGAATGACCTAACCCTAGATACACTTCAAAATTATACAATATAAAATACATGACATATGTTTATAATACTTACACTCTAACATAGTAAAATAATAACATAATAAATTCCTTCTCCCCTAGAAATAATCTTTTCAAAAACCAGTAGTCATCTATAAAATATCATAGAAAGCAAAACATATGATAAAAGTCATTAATTTCAGTCAAATACTTTCGTACAAATCATATACTGTAATAATCTGCCCGTGGGCATAATATCTCTTGATTCAACATAAAATCGTTTGATCAGCCTATCAGCTCATTCAGTTTAAGGTTTTAATTCGTTACTCCCCTGAGTAATCTCCCTACCACACACACTATGGCCCCCCCTGGACTGTGGCGTCTAGTTGCTTCCACAAGGACTGAATTTGAGGAGGAATTTTGGCATCTCCTGTACTTGCTTCGGCCTTACATGTTAAATGCCAGATATCAAAATATCCGATTTTACATATTTATAACCTTAATGCGAATCTATCACCTTTTTTACTGTTCCTACGCGAACAGAGTGATAGCCGCTGTTCCATAGTTTGGTGATTCCCCTGATTTACCCCCCTTTCAATTTCTGAATTCACCTTTACAACGATAACAGCTATGGCCAGTTAAGGCAGAACATGACGCAATGAGCCCTGACCATAGCTGTCAAAGCTAAACCAATTCCACGGTCAGGGTTCGGTGAGGCCGTGACCGCCCGAAAAGTTGGGGAATGCAAGTAAAAGATATGTTTGTTTATGACATAGTTATACTTTAAAGTTACAATTTTTATTACATTACATTTCTAGTCTTCGTTGTGTGTTTTAACATCAAACATTTCTTTCTTAACTTTCCCTACTTTGACCTTCATTAACCTAAAATAGTGAGTACAACAAAATATTTACTTAGTCACTCAAACTAATTGATTCATACTTAACATTGTTGTCATTACATGAAAATAAACAATTCACATTTAAGATTTACCAAAATTACACAACTTACAATTTTAATTTTATTTTCAAATTCTATTAAATTTTTCACTTGTTTCATCCATTATTACAATTTAACTATGATTTTCTATTTAGCGTTTTCATCATTTATTTATTTGGGTGATTTTCAGTTATCCACAATAATCTAATTTATCGAAGGGGCATTTAAATATATAACCTTACTCCCTTCTGCCTCTAACACTCACTAACAGATTTACATAGCATGACACCACTCCCTCAAAATATTTATCTCCACTACCTTACTACTCTAACTCATTTCGAATCATTCTACCCTTATAACAAAATACCTGCTACCCTCTTTGTACTTAGGATGTGTGTTCCCTCCCTCCGCAATTCCATTCATAACCGTTTGCCTCTCCACCAAATGTCGGCAAGCACTCTACTAAAACCTCTACTACCCACCACAACGCCTATCGTTGAGGACTCCTTATCACACCACCCACCTTACAAAATTCCACCATCTGTTTATTGCCTAAATATACCACTCTCATTACTCTACCTATAATCACTCTCGCTACTGTGTCACTACTAATACTCAGTTTTCTATCTTACTTATATTCCCAAAATCTTATTTCTGTTTAACACCCATTTAAACTTAACTCTGACCAACTTAAATGCCTTATTGAAATAATTATTGTCACCCAAACTCTAACTTTTGTTACCCATTGAAAATTCCATTAGAAAACACCTAACTACCTCAAACTAGTTTTATCACTTAATTTAAAACCTTTTAACCACATGTAAACATTTTACTTTATTTAACTGTATTATAAAATTCATACTTACAGTACATCACTCATATACTGTCATAGACACAAAATATAAACATTTGTTACCACCAATTCATGTACACAACTCCCTTTGTCTTCTGAAACATTTTAATAACCATGTTACTCCACAACTAAATACATTTTACATTTATTCATTCACTATTTATTATCAAGTTTAAATCTCCTAAAATCATTTAAATTCATTAGCAGAATTCAAGTATACAACATTTCAAATTAATTAATTAATTCATCTCAACTTATTTTAATTCCATCAAGTATTGAAAACACAACATTTTTAATTACATTACTCCAAAACAATTACAATTCATTTATTACCTTTATAATTATTCTCGTTACTTATTTAGTCAGTCAAAAAATTATTATTTTTATTAAAACAATTTCTACTACCTACACACATTGTTTACATTAAATACATTTTACAACACAAACACAATTAATTTCACTATGAATTTATTTGCCATTTCTTGTCATTATTTTTCTGTTTACCACACCTCATCTCATAAGTTAGCAAGGTCATAACCATAAACTAAAATATTCAAAATGTCCATTCTCTTATTTTTATTTTAACCACCGTCATTATGTATTAGTCTTATATATTTATAACACAAGTCATTCTTGTCAACATACATTACATTGTAATGATCATTATCATGACTACTTTCGTTAATTACATTAACATAATAATTAACTACATTTGTGTCTACCATTAATTCATAAAACCTGTCTACATTGGTAATTCTAGTTCTGTCTCCGTCAGTATTTTTGGTTAACATAAGGTACGTTATTTTATCATTATACTCCTCCACTATATCAATTACAACATCAGGTAAGTTTTTATCATTTACAACAGTATCATCAAAATATTCATCTATCTCTATTTCACAATGTAAGTCACTTTTTTCACCTCTCCCAATATCTAAAACCTGCACTAACATTTCATAACCTCTATTAACCTCAAAAATCTCTATTTCCCTCTTTCTCTTTCTCTCATCACAATACCTCTCATAACCCCACTGACCTATTTCATACCACGCAAAGGGCCACACAAAATACTTATTACCTCTCCTGGCTTTACCAGAAAAAACACAAAAAACCAAGGGACCATTTTGAGACACCATGTCTCCCACACAACCACCGGAGGAAACTCTGTCCTCATAAAACCACTGTGAAAACCCTGTTTCACCATATACTTGGGAAAAATCTGCCCTTTGCCCACCTAACTTTTCTTCACACACACTCCCCATTTCATCCACACTTTCTCTACTCACCACTTTACTCTCTAACACCATGTTTTGAATTACACCACTGTTATCACTCGTTAACCCATTATTATAATTATCGTTATTACTCACCTTGTCTACCGCCATCTGTTTTGCATCTAAATTAATACCATTACCATTAGTACATATATTTCCGTCACTTTCGTTTATTTTGCTCTTACTTGTATTTCTTGTAATGTTATCTACATCATCTTGTATTCGTTTTATAGCTGTCTGGAAAAGTTCATCAATACGTTTACATAATGCATTACTTAGATCATCAAACTTTACACTTATACTCTGCTCAAACTTAATATTTTGTTCTTTAAAATTAATATCATTTTTAATATTCTGTTGTTCACATTTTATTTTCTGTTCTTTAATGTCATTACTTAATTGGTCAAATTTGGTATCATATTTTTCGTCATTTGCATCAAAACGGCAATTTATTTTATCGAATTTTTCATTAAAATCATTACTTTGTTTATTGAAATTACTATTTACTTTACTGAAATTGGCTTTCATGAAACAAATATGTCATCTAATGACAATTCTTTTTCTTTTATATTTGTTTTTATCACTACAGGAGTAGATTTTGCTTCTGCATTATTTATTGTAACCGACTCGGTTAGGTCAGCGTTAGTTACTGATTGAACGCTCAAGTCAGCTGTTGGCATTGACTGACTTAATTCGCCCACACTTGGTGACGGGTTCATTGATCCAAGGCCACTCTCACTTATAACTGAGTCTATCAGATTAATTTTTCTTTTTCGTTATCAGACATTTTATACTGTTCTATTAAATAATTATTAAATTTTACTTGTAATCTAACATGCACAATTTATCAACACCTCGTAATTTTATTTTGCGTGTTACGTAAATTTTACGTAAGTTATTTCCGGCTTCCGCCAACCCTATTCCATTCTCTGTGCTTTAAAATAGGCCAATTTGGAATAAATATATTATTTATTCCAAATCCTGGTCACGCCGCGCCATTTGTCGTGTTTTATTATCTTTTATTAAATAATTAATTAAATGGTCTCAAACTCCCACTTACCTTTTATTTGTCAATTCTCTGGCCAGATCGTCTAGTGGTGTAATCCTATTTCGTATAGCGAATTTACCAGCACAGAAAATGAAATTAGGTACTTGAAATGATTATTCTAACACATTTATATCAAGTGAAATAATGTAATGGATTTATTCTTTTTAATACATTTCTTTATATTCTCTCTTGTCAAATTTCTTACTCTTTATCTTTTCTTTGAACAAATACTGATACTAATGTTACATCGTAAATTTAATATAGGGGTCTTGGGGAATAGTCAGCGGCAAAATGAAACTTCCGTCACCGCGCGTGTACTATATTTCGGTGTCCGATGTGTACATCCTACTGTTTTCTTCACAAGTAACTAATGCCAGCTTATGGAGGTTATGTACGACAATGTAACTTAAATAAAATTTACTTTGTTAGTGTACATTAAAAGGGTGTATTTATTGGAAGTACAGAAATTAGTTTACATTTATCGCACATAATTACGGTACAGAGACGATTATGGGAGGAGGTTGTGGCTACGTTTAACAATATAACTTAACCTTTTACATTTTTAAAATTAATTAGACTTAACAAACGTTTCCTTAGTTAGTGTACATTCAAAGGCTGTATTTATTGTATGGATAAAAGGCTGTATATAACATTAACGGCTGTATTTATTCGAAGTAAGTAATGCCAGCTTATGGAGGTTATGTACGACAATGTAACTTAAATAAAATTTACTTTGTTCGTGTACATTAAAAGGGTGTATTTATTGGAAGTACAGAAATTAGTTTACATTTATCGCACATAATTACGGTACAGAGACGATTTTGGGAGGTTGTGGCTACGTTTAATTATTTAACTTACCCTTTTAGATTTTTAAAATTAATTAGACTTAACAGACATTTCCTTAGTTAGTGTATATTCAAAGGCTGTATTTATTGTATGGATAAAAGGCTGTATATATTCGAAGTAAGTAATGCCAGCTTATGGAGGTTATGTACGACAATGTAACTTAAATAAAATTTACTTTGTTCGTGTACATTAAAAGGGTGTATTTATTGGAAGTACAGAAATTAGTTTACATTTATCGCACATAATTACGGTACAGAGACGATTTTGGGAGGTTGTGGCTACGTTTAATTATTTAACTTAACCTTTTAGATTTTTAAAATTAATTACACTTAACAGACATTTCCTTAGTTAGTGTATGGTACATTCAAAGGCTGTATATAACATTAAAGGCTGTATTTATTCAAAGTACTGGAATTAAGACGTACAGTACTTCCAATTTAGAACCTAGTACAATCTAATGTATAACCAAACAAGTACATTAAAATCCTTTTTTCAACATAATGCAATAAAAAGCAATGTGCAGTTTCTGTTAACATGCAAATGATTAAGTATTAATAATAATGGGTTACAGTGGAATTTAATGTTACTGCGGTCTGAATTAATGCAAATAAAATTGGGAGAATCTCGTAAACATATTAAAGAATGCTTGTATATTACACACAAAATTATTACACTACGGACCTTTGTTAATGAATAGAAACAAATTTGACTCTATACTTTAGTATGTACCAATAAAATTCACCTTTTTTCAAATACCAATATCTGTTGTTGTTTTTCATACCCTTAAAAAAAGGTCATTAACAACATACATTATGAGAAAACGTGATTACAAATAACCAGCCATTGTGAAGGAAAATAGATATAACATTTAAAAACATCAAATCTTCAATTCTCTCCCTATTTGTTTTATAAAAACTGGAGTTTCTACTGCAGGTTTTAAGTCCACTAACTACTTAATTAAATATACATAATTGTTCCTGTATCTTGTTGGGTAACATATTATATTAATACATCTGCTTCCTACTCATATGTGCAAACAATGTTTTTAGTGTACGGTCCTAAAATCTTTATCAACACTTTATATCTTTAAAATTTAGACAAAGTCTAATGAGCAACTTGGCCTAACCTGAATTTACATGACCTGGCTCAGAACAACTTTATTTTGGCAAATACAAAGATGAAGACTGGTTGCAATTTCTTCAGGGCTCACACCTGCTGCCAGGCTTAGTTCTATAACATGATAAGGAAGAAAGAAATCAGCCCAAACCTGCAACCGCTGTGGGAAGGCTTTTACACCATTACCAATAAGATTAATGATGTCATCTAAGAATAACTCATTAGCTATAATAACAATTATCATTAAAACACAACAGGACTGATCCTCTTTTGCAAGATCACAAGTATGTTTTTAATTTTTTTAATTGTATGCAATGTGGACACATACAGAGGAGTGTCAGTTTTTTATGTTTTTTCAAAAAAAAAAATGAGAGGAGGAGAGAGAGAGAGACCAAAAATAACACGTACAGAAATTACATCAGAACTTTTCCTGACAGTAAAAAAATAACTAAATAATGAATGGTAAAGAACATTAACAAAATTAATGGAAATTATAGTTATTATTTGTTGTCTAATGAACAGGTACTAGTAAAGGCTTCATATACTTCACATCTTAAATTATATACCTATTACAAACATATTTGGTATATTCAGCTTGAACAAACGTTTAGACCAATAAAAATGGTTTAAATTTTGCCATGCTTCATTATTAGTACTGTTGAAACAGCAGTTTGATTATAATTGTTTTTAGAACAGACTTCTGGAATGATGTGTGCAAAATGATTAAAACATACCTCCTTAAAGTGTGCCTTAATAAGTTGTTGATTATTCTAACTGATACTTATTTTAACTTACTTTAACTTAATTAGGCCTATAACTGATATCTTATTTTATTGTGATATAGTTTATTTATTGTTATATATAATTTTATGTGTTGTTTTAATCTTTAAATATCTGACGAGATGCATATACATCGAAATGTTTTAACTTAATTCATATTCTGATCTGATGATGACACCAAATGGTGTCGAAACTCGAGTAATCCTAAAAGGATTTTAAGAAACGTCGACAGAAGGTAAATAACCTATTTTATAGTCTTAATCGTTTCTGGAGGCAAGAAAAATGTTTAAATTGAATGCCAGTCAGGTAAAAATTGCCTTTCAATATATGAATTTAAGGTTGAAACTACTAAAAACGGCACTGAATATTAAGTATAACAAAACATGTTTAAGTTTGCAAATCGTGCCGAGTTATGTCCAAATAAAAATAAAATCTAGTTCTTATAGTGCTAAAAAAACTAAAGAAATGGCCACTAAATTATGGATAAAGAACGAAATAAAACATTTGCATAGCAAAAAGAACTTACTCAATACGATGCTCTTGAAAAAACATCCCGAACTTTTACAAAACCTACACGCCTCACAAGTCCACAATGTAACATATTTGATTGAAAGACAAATAAATAGTACCATTATAAAGAAAAAGAAGACACAAAATAAAAAAATTCGTAACTTATTGAAAAAACAGAACGACACGCAAGAGAACAATGTAATAAATCACCAGTTTTACCCACGTATTGTTAATCTTACTGGAATACAGTTCAACAACGAAGAAACCAAATTAATGAATAAAGGCTTAAAATACAATCTTAAAAACAATAGTTCCAAACAATCACTCTGTAACGAAATATTGAACGCTGAAACCGCAATAAACTCCATACCCGATGAAGAAACGAAAACAGTAATAAGACATGCAATTGACAATAAAATAAAAAACGTTTTAAAAGCCGAAAACATAAAGAATACAAAAACTATTTACCATAGCGAAACAAGGGTGTTTAACGAGATAAAGACGAAATTAATAGACCATAACGCAATCGTCACCAAAGCGGACAAAGGTCAAACTCTAGTAATTTTAACTTATGATGATTATAAAAATAAGATACTGGATTTCATTAAAAACAATAACATTATTGAAATTCATAGCGATCCCACTCTTACATTTAACAATAAAGTGAAATCAATATTGAATAAATCAAAATATGTCATTACGCATGATGAGAAAAAACACCTAAAAATGATAGACCCCAAGGCCCCTAAACTTAAGGGCCTTCCAAAAATACATAAAAATAATATGCCTATCCGTCCTTTAGTTAATTTTATGTCTGCACCTTCATATAAAATTGCCAAAAAACTTGAAAAAATTTTTAGACAACACATAACGTTTAACAAAAATTATAGTTTAAAAAACAGCTTAGAATTGGTCGAACTTACAAAAACTATTACAATCGAACCGAGACACACTCTCGCCTCATTCGACATAGTAAATCTATACACGAACATACCTATTACCGAAACGTTAGAAATAGCTAAAAATTTATTACTATCTAAATCCACATTAAATTATGAAGCAGTTGATGAGTTAATCAATTTGACAAAAGTAATATTAGAACAAAATTACTTTACTTTCGAAAACAAATATTATTTACAACGGGATGGTTTAGCTATGGGATCCCCATTGTCAGGCATCCTAGCTGAAATTTACCTAAATCATATTGAAACAAACGAAATCTTATCGACTAAAAACAAACATTATACAAAAATCTTATTTTATCGACGATATGTGGATGACACAATAATGATTTACAATGGCAATTGCAGACAATTAGAAATGCTTAAAAAATATATGAATACCATTACAAATAATTTACAATTCACATTAGAAACTGAAATGAATAATAAAATTAATTTTTTAGATTTAGCTTTAACTAAAATAAATAATAAAATTAGCTTTAATATTTACAGAAAACCAACAACCACAGATCATGCTATTCATGCCTCATCGTATCACCCTATGTCACATAAAATGGCTTTTTTTAACTGCATGATTCATAGATTGCTGGCATTGCCCTTATCTACAGATGATTATAACAGTGAACTAAACATTATCAAGCACATAGCATTGGCCAATGGATACAAAAGTCATATAGTAGATAGATTAATTAATAAAAAACAAAACAAACCAATAAATATTGATGTATCCAAAGAAAACAAATACATTGCTATAGAATATGGCGAAAATCTATACCATACTTTAAAAAACCTATTAAAAAAGCATAATATTACATTGGCCTCAAAGGCAAGTAATAAACTTGAGAAAAAACTCACTTTTACTAACAAAAATATACCCTCCGATATATTTGATGGTACTGGTGTATATAGACTTAATTGTTCTGATTGCACACAGTTCTATATAGGACAAACAGGTCGTTCTTTCAAATTACGCTATAAAGAACATATCCCAAGCTCCAAATCAAATATAACAAGATCTACATTTGCAGAACATTTGAGCTCATATAACCATAATATAAAAAGTATCAATGATAATTTAGATATCCTACATAATTGTAAAAAGTCACTAAAGCTGGACACCCTTGAAAGATTCGAGATATACAAAGCCATAAAGAAGGATCACAATCGTGTCCTTAATGAAAAAGCAATATATAACAATAATGTTTTATTTAATAGAATCGATCTTATGGAACGAGAGATTGGCGATATCAGATCGAAAAATTGAACCGAGGTCAAACCGGCATTGATTAATTTTACCGTGGAGTGCGTTCCTGTGCAGGTTCGTTGCGGCCGCGTTGTTTTTTATATTCTTTTATTAATGTTATTTTATTGTGATATAGTTTATTTATTGTTATATATAATTTTATGTGTTGTTTTAATCTTTAAATATCTGACGAGATGCATATACATCGAAATGTTTTAACTTAATTCATATTCTGATCTGATGATGACACCAAATGGTGTCGAAACTCGAGTAATCCTAAAAGGATTTTAAGAAACATCGACAGAAGGTAAATAACCTATTTTATAGTCTTAATCGTTTCTGGAGGCAAGAAAAATGTTTAAATTGAATGCCAGTCAGGTAAAAATTGCCTTTCAATATATGAATTTAAGGTTAAAACTACTAAAAACGGCACTGAATATTAAGTATAACAAAACATGTTTAAGTTTGCAAATCGTGCCGAGTTATGTCCAAATAAAAATAAAATCTAGTTCTTATAGCGCTAAAAAAACTAAAGAAATGGCCACTAAATTATGGATAAAGAACGAAATAAAACATTTGCATAGCAAAAAGAACTTACTCAATACGATGCTCTGAAAAAACATCTCGAACTTTTACAAAACCTACACGCCTCACAAGTCCACAATGTAACATATTTGATTGAAAGACAAATAAATAGTACCATTATAAAGAAAAAGAAGACACAAAATAAAAAAATTCGTAACTTATTGAAAAAACAGAACGACACGCAAGAGAACAATGTAATAAATCACCAGTTTTACCCACGTATTGTTAATCTTACTGGAATACAGTTCAACAACGAAGAAACCAAATTAATGAATAAAGGCTTAAAATACAATCTTAAAAACAATAGTTCCAAACAATCACTCTGTAACGAAATATTGAACGCTGAAACCGCAATAAACTCCATACCCGATGAAGAAACGAAAACAGTAATAAGACATGCAATTGACAATAAAATAAAAAACGTTTTAAAAGCCGAAAACATAAAGAATACAAAAACTATTTACCATAGCGAAAGAAGGGTGTTTAACGAGATAAAGACGAAATTAATAGACCATAACGCAATCGTCACCAAAGCGGACAAAGGTCAAACTCTAGTAATTTTAACTTATGATGATTATAAAAATAAGATACTGGATTTCATTAAAAACAATAACATTATTGAAATTCATAGCGATCCCACTCTTACATTTAACAATAAAGTGAAATCAATATTGAATAAATCAAAATATGTCATTACGCATGATGAGAAAAAACACCTAAAAATGATAGACCCCAAGGCCCCTAAACTTAAGGGCCTTCCAAAAATACATAAAAATAATATGCCTATCCGTCCTTTAGTTAATTTTATGTCTGCACCTTCATATAAAATTGCCAAAAAACTTGAAAAAATTTTTAGACAACACATAACGTTTAACAAAAATTATAGTTTAAAAAACAGCTTAGAATTGGTCGAACTTACAAAAACTATTACAATCGAACCGAGACACACTCTCGCCTCATTCGACATAGTAAATCTATACACGAACATACCTATTACCGAAACGTTAGAAATAGCTAAAAATTTATTACTATCTAAATCCACATTAAATTATGAAGCAGTTGATGAGTTAATCAATTTGACAAAAGTAATATTAGAACAAAATTACTTTACTTTCGAAAACAAATATTATTTACAACGGGATGGTTTAGCTATGGGATCCCCATTGTCAGGCATCCTAGCTGAAATTTACCTAAATCATATTGAAACAAACGAAATCTTATCGACTAAAAACAAACATTATACAAAAATCTTATTTTATCGACGATATGTGGATGACACAATAATGATTTACAATGGCAATTGCAGACAATTAGAAATGCTTAAAAAATATATGAATACCATTACAAATAATTTACAATTCACATTAGAAACTGAAATGAATAATAAAATTAATTTTTTAGATTTAGCTTTAACTAAAATAAATAATAAAATTAGCTTTAATATTTACAGAAAACCAACAACCACAGATCATGCTATTCATGCCTCATCGTATCACCCTATGTCACATAAAATGGCTTTTTTTAACTGCATGATTCATAGATTGCTGGCATTGCCCTTATCTACAGATGATTATAACAGTGAACTAAACATTATCAAGCACATAGCATTGGCCAATGGATACAAAAGTCATATAGTAGATAGATTAATTAATAAAAAACAAAACAAACCAATAAATATTGATGTATCCAAAGAAAACAAATACATTGCTATAGAATATGGCGAAAATCTATACCATACTTTAAAAAACCTATTAAAAAAGCATAATATTACATTGGCCTCAAAGGCAAGTAATAAACTTGAGAAAAAACTCACTTTTACTAACAAAAATATACCCTCCGATATATTTGATGGTACTGGTGTATATAGACTTAATTGTTCTGATTGCACACAGTTCTATATAGGACAAACAGGTCGTTCTTTCAAATTACGCTATAAAGAACATATCCCAAGCTCCAAATCAAATATAACAAGATCTACATTTGCAGAACATTTGAGCTCATATAACCATAATATAAAAAGTATCAATGATAATTTAGATATCCTACATAATTGTAAAAAGTCACTAAAGCTGGACACCCTTGAAAGATTCGAGATATACAAAGCCATAAAGAAGGATCACAATCGTGTCCTTAATGAAAAAGCAATATATAACAATAATGTTTTATTTAATAGAATCGATCTTATGGAACGAGAGATTGGCGATATCAGATCGAAAAATTGAACCGAGGTCAAACCGGCATTGATTAATTTTACCGTGGAGTGCGTTCCTGTGCAGGTTCGTTGCGGCCGCGTTGTTTTTTATATTCTTTTATTAATGTTATTTTATTGTGATATAGTTTATTTATTGTTATATATAATTTTATGTGTTGTTTTAATCTTTAAATATCTGACGAGATGCATATACATCGAAATGTTTTAACTTAATTCATATTCTGATCTGATGATGACACCAAATGGTGTCGAAACTCGAGTAATCCTAAAAGGATTTTAAGAAACATCGACAGAAGGTAAATAACCTATTTTATAGTCTTAATCGTTTCTGGAGGCAAGAAAAATGTTTAAATTGAATGCCAGTCAGGTAAAAATTGCCTTTCAATATATGAATTTAAGGTTAAAACTACTAAAAACGGCACTGAATATTAAGTATAACAAAACATGTTTAAGTTTGCAAATCGTGCCGAGTTATGTCCAAATAAAAATAAAATCTAGTTCTTATAGCGCTAAAAAAACTAAAGAAATGGCCACTAAATTATGGATAAAGAACGAAATAAAACATTTGCATAGCAAAAAGAACTTACTCAATACGATGCTCTTGAAAAAACATCTCGAACTTTTACAAAACCTACACGCCTCACAAGTCCACAATGTAACATATTTGATTGAAAGACAAATAAATAGTACCATTATAAAGAAAAAGAAGACACAAAATAAAAAAATTCGTAACTTATTGAAAAAACAGAACGACACGCAAGAGAACAATGTAATAAATCACCAGTTTTACCCACGTATTGTTAATCTTACTGGAATACAGTTCAACAACGAAGAAACCAAATTAATGAATAAAGGCTTAAAATACAATCTTAAAAACAATAGTTCCAAACAATCACTCTGTAACGAAATATTGAACGCTGAAACCGCAATAAACTCCATACCCGATGAAGAAACGAAAACAGTAATAAGACATGCAATTGACAATAAAATAAAAAACGTTTTAAAAGCCGAAAACATAAAGAATACAAAAACTATTTACCATAGCGAAAGAAGGGTGTTTAACGAGATAAAGACGAAATTAATAGACCATAACGCAATCGTCACCAAAGCGGACAAAGGTCAAACTCTAGTAATTTTAACTTATGATGATTATAAAAATAAGATACTGGATTTCATTAAAAACAATAACATTATTGAAATTCATAGCGATCCCACTCTTACATTTAACAATAAAGTGAAATCAATATTGAATAAATCAAAATATGTCATTACGCATGATGAGAAAAAACACCTAAAAATGATAGACCCCAAGGCCCCTAAACTTAAGGGCCTTCCAAAAATACATAAAAATAATATGCCTATCCGTCCTTTAGTTAATTTTATGTCTGCACCTTCATATAAAATTGCCAAAAAACTTGAAAAAATTTTTAGACAACACATAACGTTTAACAAAAATTATAGTTTAAAAAACAGCTTAGAATTGGTCGAACTTACAAAAACTATTACAATCGAACCGAGACACACTCTCGCCTCATTCGACATAGTAAATCTATACACGAACATACCTATTACCGAAACGTTAGAAATAGCTAAAAATTTATTACTATCTAAATCCACATTAAATTATGAAGCAGTTGATGAGTTAATCAATTTGACAAAAGTAATATTAGAACAAAATTACTTTACTTTCGAAAACAAATATTATTTACAACGGGATGGTTTAGCTATGGGATCCCCATTGTCAGGCATCCTAGCTGAAATTTACCTAAATCATATTGAAACAAACGAAATCTTATCGACTAAAAACAAACATTATACAAAAATCTTATTTTATCGACGATATGTGGATGACACAATAATGATTTACAATGGCAATTGCAGACAATTAGAAATGCTTAAAAAATATATGAATACCATTACAAATAATTTACAATTCACATTAGAAACTGAAATGAATAATAAAATTAATTTTTTAGATTTAGCTTTAACTAAAATAAATAATAAAATTAGCTTTAATATTTACAGAAAACCAACAACCACAGATCATGCTATTCATGCCTCATTGTATCACCCTATGTCACATAAAATGGCTTTTTTTAACTGCATGATTCATAGATTGCTGGCATTGCCCTTATCTACAGATGATTATAACAGTGAACTAAACATTATCAAGCACATAGCATTGGCCAATGGATACAAAAGTCATATAGTAGATAGATTAATTAATAAAAAACAAAACAAACCAATAAATATTGATGTATCCAAAGAAAACAAATACATTGCTATAGAATATGGCGAAAATCTATACCATACTTTAAAAAACCTATTAAAAAAGCATAATATTACATTGGCCTCAAAGGCAAGTAATAAACTTGAGAAAAAACTCACTTTTACTAACAAAAATATACCCTCCGATATATTTGATGGTACTGGTGTATATAGACTTAATTGTTCTGATTGCACACAGTTCTATATAGGACAAACAGGTCGTTCTTTCAAATTACGCTATAAAGAACATATCCCAAGCTCCAAATCAAATATAACAAGATCTACATTTGCAGAACATTTGAGCTCATATAACCATAATATAAAAAGTATCAATGATAATTTAGATATCCTACATAATTGTAAAAAGTCACTAAAGCTGGACACCCTTGAAAGATTCGAGATATACAAAGCCATAAAGAAGGATCACAATCGTGTCCTTAATGAAAAAGCAATATATAACAATAATGTTTTATTTAATAGAATCGATCTTATGGAACGAGAGATTGGCGATATCAGATCGAAAAATTGAACCGAGGTCAAACCGGCATTGATTAATTTTACCGTGGAGTGCGTTCCTGTGCAGGTTCGTTGCGGCCGCGTTGTTTTTTATATTCTTTTATTAATGTTATTTTATTGTGATATAGTTTATTTATTGTTATATATAATTTTATGTGTTGTTTTAATCTTTAAATATCTGACGAGATGCATATACATCGAAATGTTTTAACTTAATTCATATTCTGATCTGATGATGACACCAAATGGTGTCGAAACTCGAGTAATCCTAAAAGGATTTTAAGAAACGTCGACAGAAGGTAAATAACCTATTTTATAGTTTTTAAAAAGACTTTTCATTAGTAAAGTTACTTATAAGTAGGCATACATTTGTACTCATAATATGAGGTTAAGAATTAAGAAAATTAAAGAATGATATTTACTTACTAACCATTGAGTGTAACATTATTTACAGTATTTAATAATGTCCCAATTTGTAAAAGTCATGTTTGGCTAACTAGGCATAACCCAACCTGTGTTCCTGACATCCTAATTCTCTTTCTTCTAATAATATTACTTAACGTTATTGTGATATAACTGATCACAATTGTTCCTTATAACTCCCTACAACTTTTACAACAATACTAATGACAAAAATCAATAATAATTTCTTACAATTAACATACATAATTAGTCTAGGCATATTGGTCTATTATAGTTTGAACATTATTTTTTCATATTTTAACAATTCTTGTTTTTAATACAAGACAACTATTCTAAATTGTTCTTGATCCTTGGCTTTCACTTTTGTTACACTAATAATGACAATTATTAGCAATAATTGTTTACAAATAGTAGAAATAAGTTATTCAGGTATAGGGGCTACTGGCCCATTGTAGTGGACACCTTAGTTTCTTTCGTACGTTTAAAATAATTACTTTTGCTATCAGACAATTACTTTACATTGTTCTTGATACCCTTATTCAACTTTCACTACAATAATAATGACATAACTCAACAATTATTTACTATGAATAACATACAAATGTTCTAGGCTCATTTGCCTATGATATTGACCCTTAATTTCATTCATACCTTGAAAATACATGTTTCTTCCTATTACATCATTATTCTAAAACATTCTTCACAATTTACTGAAGCTTTGACAACATAGTTTGTCCTTTAATATTGTTTTCTTACTTATTCTAGTTGTTATTATCTTCAGTATCAGTATTCTGAAGGTTTAGTCCATGTATCTTGTTTCATTATTTACTTTGTTTATACTTATTGGTTAATCATATCTTCCTTACTAGAATATTATTCTAATAATAACGATTCTAGTATTATTTATACAGTATAGTTTGTTTAATAAGTTTACATTAAAACTGTTCTTTTTACATACAATTATTGACAAGTTTTAGTTTCTCATATTTCTTCTTCTTCATGTTATAATTCAAATTATAACCATTATTATCTAGCTATTATAAGCTTATTTACTACTTCATCAGTAGTTTTCACCTTCTGTTTACAATTCATAGATTTTACAATGCTTTTTTGTTCTTTCTGTTGTTTCAAACATTATAATGTTACATAACCGTACTTGTAGGCTTACATTTAGCTCTTTTGTTTTATTATTACATTTTTGTAATACTCTTTTTGATTTATATTATTCTATTCATAATCATAAATAAAATTTGATTTCATTATTTTAGTACTTAGAAACTAATTATTGAATTAATAATTTTCTTTATTGAATATCCAGTTTATTACTGCAGTATGGAGTATATAGGTTTTATCTTTTTTAACAATTTTTAATGCAGTTTACTGGAGTAAAATCTTCTTATTGATAATGTTCTTATCAGTTTCATTACATTATTCTTATCTCTTTTTATTACCGTATCTCATTTTGTTCTTCATGTCTCATGGTCATGAAATGGTTTAAGTTGAGGCCTATTTTATGTAAGGGGAAAACAGAAGTTACAATATTGTAATTACTTTTATTTCTATAACTTTTTATAAGTATTACTTGTACAAACAAAACTGGCTTAGAAATGGGTCTACTTAGGATTTCTCATATTTCTTCTTCTTCATGTTATAATTCAAATTATAACCATTATTATCTAGCTATTATAAGCTTATTTACTACTTCATCAGTAGTTTTCACCTTCTGTTTACAATTCATGGATTTTACAAAAAAATATCACATACATATATAACATATCATAACACATCCAACCACCCAAATCAACACAAACATGCAGCATTCAACTACATGCTCCATAGGCTCACTTCAATACCCCTAAACACACATGACTACCAAGATGAATTAAACACAATCAAATACATAGCAGTCAAAAATGGATACAACCCCGAATTAATAAATAAACTACACAAACGAATCCTAAACACAAAAAGTAAAACACATCAGACCAACAGCACACAACCCAGCAAATACATAACACTTACATACTACAATTCCAATACACACAAAATTGCAAACACAATTATAAAGTAGCCTACAGAACCAACAACACCATTAGAAAACACATAAATAATACTAACAAAGACAATGACACATACAGCAAAACAGGGGTTTATAAATTAAATTGTAATGATTGTCACCAATTCTACATCGGCCAGACGGGAAGATCTTTTTCTTCCAGATTTTCTGAACATTTAAAAGCCCTCACCACAAACTACATACATTCCACATTTGCCACACATTTACATAACGAAAACCACAGTTACACAAACATAGAACACAACATGGAAATATTACACTACTTACCTAAAAGTAGAAAACTAAACACAGCTGAACAATTTGAAATATACAGACATCACACACTACAACCAAACAACATATTAAATGAACAATTACATTATAAATCACATACACTATTCGATACACTGATCCATACACACAATTCGAACCTCAGCGCCAATCCCTTCCCACCATCAACCCCCACCACACACACCTAATTCCGTAACGGTTATTCTGTAATCGACATTCAGTATACTCCCACTGAAGAAGAGGTACATCACCTTGAAACGTTTGGGAAAGTGACAACGAATAGTAAGTTCATATGTGAAAGTTTTATATATATTATTAAATTAATAAGTGAACGAAGAGGATGAATCAACAAGATAATGATAAATTTGGATAAAAGGCTCATTTCCAATAGAAAGGATAGCTGGTGTGATCAGACATAACAAATTTGTTGTATTAGTTTTTTGAGAATTTATTCCTATCAAACTGGAGTAACCATATTTTCCAACCTTTATGGACATGTGTCATGGAATTTACAGATTGCACCAAAAGAAACAGTTAAAATATATCTTTTCAATTAAACAAAAATTGGTCTTGTAATATGATTCGGTAATACAGCAGGAACTAATCAGTTAATTGCTATTACAAAGTGCCTTATTCCTTTTCCATGATGATCAGATTTTGCTATATGCCTGCATAAATAAAAATTATTAAAATGCTTAACTCCCAACACAAAGTTGAACACACGATGAAAGTTCATCATGTCACATATTCTAGTAACAAGGTAAGTTTTTGGAATACTGTTTTAGCTGAATTTATACACTAGGAGGACACTCAGCAGTTTGTGTGTAACTCTGGTTAATCAAAGAGAATTATTTGTGTAAATTCAAATTTAGTAATACAAATCTACTACTGTAAATGCCTGGAATGCTATGCATTAATGAATTTTAATTACCTTTATATGGGTAAAACTGGTTTACATACATTATTTCTGAAAATAATAATCCTGAAATGTAATCAGTACTTATATCAAGTTAAGTGCAATAATTAAATATACTGTATTCTTCAACTTGCACGTTAAATATATCCCTTCTCCTTCACTTACCAGGCACATAAGGGAAGCTCTACTAAATACAGGATTTCTTGGAACTGTGTAGAGTGGGATCAGTGGAGTAACTTGCGGATGGGGGTTATCAGGGGATCAATTCCCCTCCAGAACTATTCGAAATTCCAGCAGATTCCATAATTTCCTAAGTAGACCCATTTCTAAGCCAGTTTTGTTTGTACAAAGTAATACTTATAAATAATTATAGAAATAAAAGTAATTACAATATTGTAACGTTATGTTTTCCCCTTACATAAAATAGGCCCCAACTTAAACCATTTCATGACCATGAGACATGAAGAACAAAATACTAAGTCATTAACTAAATTGTATACTATAAATATTGTCTGAGATACGGTAATAAAAAGAGATAAGAATAATGTAATGAAACTGATAAGAACATTATCAATAAGAAGATTTTACTCCAGTAAACTGCATTAAAAATTGTTAAAAAAGATAAAACCTATATACTCCATACTGCAGTAATAAACTGGATATTCAATAAAGAAAATTATTAATTCAATAATTAGTTTCTAAGTACTAAAATAATGAAATCAAATTTTATTTATGATTATGAATAGAATAATATAAATCAAAAAGAGTATTACAAAAATGTAATAATAAAACAAAAGAGCTAAATGTAAGCCTACAAGTACGGTTATGTAACATTATAATGTTTGAAACAACAGAAAGAACAAAAAAGCATTGTAAAATCTATGAATTGTAAACAGAAGGTGAAAACTACTGATGAAGTAGTAAATAAGCTTATAATAGCTAGATAATAATGGTTATAATTTGAATTATAACATGAAGAAGAAGAAATATGAGAAACTAAAACTTGTCAATAATTGTATGTAAAAAGAACAGTTTTAATGTAAACTTATTAAACAAACTATACTGTATAAATAATACTAGAATCGTTATTATTAGAATAATATTCTAGTAAGGAAGATATGATTAACCAATAAGTATAAACAAAGTAAATAATGAAACAAGATACATGGACTAAACCTTCAGAATACTGATACTGAAGATAATAACAACTAGAATAAGTAAGAAAACAATATTAAAGGACAAACTATGTTGTCAAAGCTTCAGTAAATTGTGAAGAATGTTTTAGAATAATGATGTAATAGGAAGAAACATGTATTTTCAAGGTATGAATGAAATTAAGGGTCAATATCATAGGCAAATGAGCCTAGAACATTTGTATGTTATTCATAGTAAATAATTGTTAAGTTATGTCATTATTATTGTAGTGAAAGTTGAATAAGGGTATCAAGAACAATGTAAAGTAATTGTCTGATAGCAAAAGTAATTATTTTAAACGTACGAAAGAAACTAAGGTGTCCACTACAATGGGCCAGTAGCCCCTATACCTGAATAACTTATTTCTACTATTTGTAAACAATTATTGCTAATAATTGTCATTATTAGTGTAACAAAAGTGAAAGCCAAGGATCAAGAACAATTTAGAATAGTTGTCTTGTATTAAAAACAAGAATTGTTAAAATATGAAAAAATAATGTTCAAACTATAATAGACCAATATGCCTAGACAAATTATGTATGTTAATTGTAAGAAATTATTATTGATTTTTGTCATTAGTATTGTTGTAAAAGTTGTAGGGAGTTATAAGGAACAATTGTGATCAGTTATATCACAATAAAGTTAAGTAATATTATTAGAAGAAAGAGAATTAAGATGTCAGGAACACAGGTTGGGTTATGCCTAGTTAGCCAAACATGACTTTTATAAATTGGGACATTATTAATTACTGTAAATAATGTTACACTCAATGGTTAGTAAGTAAATATCATTCTTTAATTTTCTTAATTCTAAACCTCATATTATGAGTACAAATGTATGCCTACTTATAAGTAACTTCACTAATGAAAAGTCTTTTTAAAAAAGAGACTTGTGTCCATGTTAACAGCAAAGATGGCTATTACTGAAGCTCTGAGAACTGTCATATGATAATGGGATGACAGTGTATCAGTTAGAATAATCAACAACTTATTAAGGCACACTGTAAGGAGGTATGTTTTAATCATTTTGCACACATCATTCCAGAAGTCTGTTCTAAAAACAATTATAATCAAACTGCTGTTTCAACAGTACTAATAATGCAGCATGGCAAAATTTAAACAATTTTTATTGGTCTGAACGTTTGTTTCAAGCTGAGTATACCAAATATGTTTGTAATAGGTTTATAATTTAAGATGTGAAGTATGTGAAGCCTTTACTAGTACCTGTTCATTAGACAACAAATAATAACTATAATTTCCATTAATTTTGTTAATGTTCTTTGTCGTTCATTATTTAGTTATTTTTTTACTGTCAGGAAAAGTTCTGATGTAATTTCTGTACGTGTTATTTTTGGTATCTCTCTCTCCCTCCCCCTCTCATTGTTATTTATTGATAAAACATAAAAAAACTGACACTCCTCTGTATGTTTCCACATTGGATACAATTAAAAACATACTTGAAACATACTTGTGATCTTGCAAAAAAGGATCAGTCCTCTGCGTGTTTTAATGATAATTAGTTAATTATCATGTCATGGACAACGAAATGCAAAAATTTACAAATGAATAATGAAAACACAAAGATTAAAAACTAATAAGAAATCATTAAAGACATAAAGAAACAAATTAGTAAGATTTATTAATGAATCAAAGGAATTCAGAAATTCAACTGATAATCACACATTAGTACATAGTGTTACTAATTTCACAATTCCAAAAAATTTGTAATTATTGGATAGTGAACATTGGATTTCAATATAGTAAGCATACACATATTAATTTTAAGCACGTTTTACAAATAGTGAATGGAAAAGAAAATGAATACACAATTTCAACTTTCTTAAACTGAAAATAAGAAATTCTTTTGAGTTAGTATATGGTAACGTGTTTTGTTACTATAAGACAGAGGAGTGCTGTTAGTGTACTAATTAAGATGCATTAAATGTATAAATAAAGCTAATGAGTTATTCTTAGATGACATCATTAATCTTATTGGTAATGGTGTAAAAGCCTTCCCACAGCGGTTGCAGGTTTGGGATGATTTATTTCTTCCTTATCATGTTATAGAACTAGGCCTGGCAGCAGGTGTGAGCCCTGAAGAAATTGCAACCAGTCTTCATCTTTGTATTTGCCAAAATAAAGTTGTTCTGAGCCAGGTCACGTAAATTCAGGTTAGGCCAAGTTGCTCATTAGACTTTGTCTAAATTTTAAAGATATAAAGTGTTGATAAAGATTTTAGGACCGTACATTAAAAACATTGTTTGCACATATGAGTAGGAAGCAGATGTATTAATATAATGTTACCCAACAAGATAGAGGAACAATTATGTATATTTAATTAAGTAGTTAGTGGACTTAAAACCTGCAGTAGAAACTCCAGTTTTTAAAAAACAAATAGGGAGAGAATTGAAGATTTGATGTTTGTAAATGTTATATCTATTTTCTTCTAAGTAACTAATGGCTGGTTATTTGTAATCACGTTTTCTCATAATGTATGTTGTTAATGACCTTTTTTTAAGGGTATGAAAAAAAACAACAGATATTGGTATTTGAAAAAAGGTGAATTTTATTGGTACATACTAAAGTATAGAGTCAAATTTGTTTCTATTCATTAACAAAGGTCCGTACTGTAATAATTTTGTGTGTAATATACAAGCATTCTTTAATATGTTTACGAGATTCTCCCAATTTTATTTGCGTTAATTCAGACCGTAGTAACATTAAATTCCACTGTAACCCATTATTAATACTTAATCATTTGCATGTTAACAGAAACTACACGTTGCTTTTTATTGCATTATGTTGAAAAAAGGATTTTAATGTACTTGTTTGGTTATACATTAGATTGTACTAGGTTCTAAATTGGAAGTACGTTTTAATTCCGGTACTTTGAATAAAGACAGCCTTTAATGTTATATACAGCCTTTGAATGTACACTAACTAAGGAAATGTCTGTTAAGTCTAATTAATTTTAAAAATCTAAAAGGTTAAGTTAAATAATTAAACGTAGCCACAACCTGCCAAAATCGTCTCTGTACCGTAATTATGTGCGATAAATATAAACTAATTTCTGTACTTCCAATAAATACACCCTTTTAATGTACACGAACAAAGTAAATTTTATTTAAGTTACATTGTCGTACATAACCTCCATAAGCTGGCATTACTTACTTCGAATAAATACAGCCGTTAATGTTATATACAGCCTTTTATCCATACAATAAATACAGCCTTTGAATGTACACTAACTAAGGAAGCGTTTGTTAAGTCTAATTAATTTTAAAAATGTAAAAGGTTAAGTTATATTGGTAAACTTAGCAACAACCTCCCAAAATCGTCTCTGTACCGTAATTATGTGCGATAAATATAAACTAATTTCTGTACTTCCAATAAATACACCCTTTTAATGTACACTGACAAAGTAAATTTTATTTAAGTTACATTGTCGTACATAACCTCCATAAGCTGGCATTAGTTACTTGTGAAGAAAACAGTTGGATGTACACATCGGACACCAAAATGTGGTACACGCGCGGCGACGGAAGTTACATTTTGACCCCCGCTGACTATTCCCCAAGACCCTAATATAGCTTTCCTACTTTAGTTAGCTTAAATATTTCTTTCTTATATCTATAGATAAGACAGCCCAGTATCTGCACATTCTCTCATTCACACACATACCATATTTAATTAAGCGCTTTTTTATTTAAGTTTTCATAGTTAATTTGTTTGATATACGGTTACATGGTATCGGCGTCCCTGCAGGTCACTTGTTGATCTTCACAAATTTTGTTCACTTTTGTCCGAATATTTCTCACTGTTAATTTTGAGTACTAACGATTTATTACAGTTTCACTATTGTATCACATTATTTCTCCAACCTTTTATTTTTTGTGTCACCAAATTGTAATTGTTCGTACCTCTAATTCATTTTAGGTTATTGTTAAACTGAACTCACACGTTTTGTATAACTCCGTGTTTTGTTATTCAATCACATTATAAAATTTTGAAAGTATAAAATAAAGTTTTAGGCTGACGAGTCTATGTGTTAACGCCCGGCCGGGGATAGGTTTCTCAATAGACTGCGGAGTTTTTTGCGCGCACACAGCGAAAGAATTTCTTAATACGTGACCAAACTCTGGGAAAGTTGGCCGTCCGAGTGCGCGGTTGAAAGCGCGGGTGCGCCCTCTTTGCAATCTGCACATACCAATGCCAATTCACACCCGCCTCGACGCTACAGCCTCTTCACCGTAATTTCTTAGTTGCAAATAATGTTGAAAAGATTTCACTTACAAAACCCCATCGGTCTGTACCGTAACATCTATTAATTCATACGTATTTTTGATGTTGTGTTAATCATTTGTTAGGTGGTTACTTTTTAGTTTTTGTGTTATTATTTTTGCTATTTTGTATGTAGGTGCTTTTTTTGAAGTTGATTAATGGTTGTATTGGGTTGTTTAATTTGTTTATTTTTATTAGGCTATTCGGGTCTTTCACTATAGCCTGCGGCGAAAGGCAACTTCCGTCTCCACATTTGTATTTACTTTCCGTGTTCGATGTGTACAAGAACAGTTTTCTTCACAAGTAACTAATGCCAGGTTATGGAGGTTATGTACGACAATGTAACTTAAATAAAATTTACTTTGTTAGTGTACAATAAAAGGGTGTATTTACTGGAAGTACAGAAATTATTTTCCATTTATCGCACATAATTACGGTACACAGACGATTTTTGGAGGTTGTGTCTATGTTTAACAATGCAACTTAACCTTTTAGATTTTTAAAATTAGTTAGATTTAACAAAAATTTCCTTTGTTAGTGTACATTAAATTATTGTATGCATACAAGGCTGCTGTACATAACATTAAAGGCTGTATTTATTCGAAGTACCGGAATTAAAACCTAGTTCCAATTTAGAACGTAGACCTATAACCTATTTGCATATTTTATTGGGATTTATTGGCACATATTTTATTAAAAGGGTGTATTTATTGGAAGTACAGTACCTTATTTTCCATTTATCGCTCATAATTACGGTACACAGACGATTTTTGGAGGTTGTGTCTACGTTTAACAATGCAACTTAACCTTTTAGATTTTTAAAATTAATTAGATTTAAGAGAAATTTCCTTTGTTAGTGTACATTCAAAGGCTGTATTTATTGTATGGATAAAAGGCTGTATATACATTAAAGGCTGTATTTATTCGAATTAAAACCTATCGGTACTTCCAATTTAGAACGTATAACCTAGTAAGCTACGTTATTCGTACATACAGTATTTTATTGGAGTTTATTGGTACATATTTTATTAAAAGGGTGTATTTATTGGAAGTACAGAAATTAGTTTCCATTTATCGCACATAATTACGGTACAGAGACGATTTTGGGAGGTTGTGTCTACGTTTAATTATCTAACTTAACCTTTTAGATTTTTAAAATTAATTAGACTTGTAGGGGTGTGCATGGCAGAACTACTGGTAGGGGTGTGCACCCACTTTATAATCATATTTTTGGTAACACTGAGAACTTTAAGCCTTCTTTTATGCTTAAACAAATTATATATACACTTAATTATAGAAAAGCAAAAAGCAAATATGTAATTCAAAAGACTAATTTGCTCTTATAAACACATGCTGAAGTTAAAAACAAAAGATTTTTTACTTGCCTAACTAATCATTAGTTACTAATGTGACAGTTGGAGCTGCTTTTTCTGCAAAAGCTGGGGTATGTTGGATTCAAGAGTGGTTAAATTAAGTCATAAATCTGAGTGTGCGTCAAGTCTATTTGTGTGCTTGCTTTTCGCTTGAGATGAAAATCCCATTTCACTCAAGAATGAGGTGGTGAATGGGATGAGCAACTCCGAAAGTTCAGGATATTCATCTCTTAAAGATATCCAGAACTTTGTTAAGTCAGAATCTAAAAGTTTATGGATTTTGTTGTCCATGACATGTCTCATGTTATCACTAACTATACAAAATAATTTACTAAAAATTTAGTTTTAATCCCAGCATCACAGATTATATCACACAATTGCTCATTTAGTTTTACTGACAACATGTTAGAACTTTCAAAATACAAGAATGGGTCTTGAATCCAATTGAATTCACTGTATCCCTCTGGGAAGCAACTTTCAATCTGGTTATAGAGAGTTAAACATCAGAGCTGGTAAAAAACAATGGTAGAGCATGAATAACAAAAATGTACAGTTTAGACTATGTACAAAACAGGTTGAATTTAAATTGTTAAAATGATATATTAGTTATTTACATGTAGTAGCTTTTTAAGACACAGTAAATAAATTTCCGAACCTGACTTTGCAACCCTCCAAATGCCCTCTCGGGACCCTGCAGTGACTCATGCCCAATAGGTTAAGAAATGCTGAACTAAAAGCATGTTTGTGGAGTGAAACATAAAAGATAACCCAGACTTCTAAAATGCTCTTAGTGAAATGGGATTTTCAGGAGTAACAACACACTATTTGGTTAACAAGCACATTTTACTAATATTCTAATACCAAGTCAATTAGATAGCTTAAATGTGTAGTACTCTATGTGATGCTGATCACATACTGTTAATCAGCAGCACTGCAGAATATTCTAGATCCACACTCTTGGCATTCATCTGGAACTTTCTCACATTAGCCTGATAATTAGGATGTTGCCACCAGCTGAGTTTTAGAAAGTTGGTGTAGTAGGTTGTGCATTCATATAGGATGATATTAGACAGCAGTTTTTAATAAAAGTGACAAATGATGAATTGTTTACTTGTGTTGTAAACTATTGTGATTTTTTTATTACTGTTTGTAGGCTATACAGTGTGTCCTGGATAATTATATAAAGAGAACTGTTGTAATATAAGTGTGTTTGTTTTAGCAATTGAGAGTATCTGGTATTCAGTAATTCATTCCACTGCTTTAAGTTCATAATTCTTGTCACTGGTTGTAAGAATATTATTCTCATTAATTTTCCAATTCTATGAAGTCTTCAGTAGTTTTACCACGATGAGACTCAACTTTATCACTGAAGATGCCACATCACTGAATGAGCAAAACTTTTCTTTAATAATCTCAACAAAGCATGGTTATCAGCTGAAAAAAAGTTTTAGTATTAAAAGTTTTGATCATGCAAATCTATAAGGGATACTAAAAAGAAATAATATAATAATTGTATTGGACATAAAGTTATGTCCACAAAACAGATTTTGTTTGAAATAAATAAAACACAATTTGACACAAATATTAATTTTATGAATACTTGTTTGGCACATATTACAGAAGGTTACACCATTAAATGAGTTTGCCTAAGTATAAAATTCTTGTCAGATGAAAAATGTGTACAGTCAGAATACTATTTGTTATGTACAATACAAATGATTCACTATGGGTAGCAGTGACACATAAACACTAGACATTGACACTGAATTGTACTTGTTTTGAATGATTCATTGTGTGCTACCTGACCATAGTACAGGTATTAACCAAGAGATGTTTAGTATACTGCTGTGTAACTGCTACAATGATGAATTATAAGTAGTACTTTTTGTTTTGGTCATCAACCTTGAAAAGGATAATAGAAACTTTGTATACCATGCTTCCAGCAGTTTTACATGATACATTCCTAGCACAAATAAGAAAAGTTTAAATCTGCTGATGATCTAAAGGAGTGATAGTTATTCGCAGACTGACAGGGTTATAAAATAATTCTGAAAGAATTGTTGCTTTTACAATACCATCCTTTATCAAGTGGCTACTCAAATCTGCCAGCTTTTCACAGAAACTGAAGTTTGATTATTAGATCCATCATGATGACCTAGTGATGCTCCAAACATTTCAAGGATTCTCCTAGCCTTAAAAAACTGGACTGGCCTCATTTATTGACATGATTAATGTTAAATTTACTTTGGGATACTTCCAAACATAATACAGTTTAAAATAAACAAAAAAAATTGTATTTCTAATTTTTCCAGAACTGTATACACATAATTTGATCTGGATAGAACTTGTATTAAACAATAATACTATTTGATGCAAATAATGAAAATATCCGTGTGGAGAACTATACATGACTTCCATGTTTTAATATTTATATTTAAAGTCGTTTTAGAAATGAAATATTTCTACAGAAACTACTTCTATCTTCAGCCTCAACCACACACACACACACACACACACACACACACACACACACACACACACACACACACACACACACACACAACACAATTCCTTTTTTCTTTATTTAATTTGAATTCAGAGTATTGGCACATATTTTCTTAAAAGGGTGTATTTATTGGAAGTACAGAAATTAGTTTCCATTTATTGCACATAATTACGGTACACAGACGATTTTTGGAGGTTGTGTCTACGTTTAACAATGTAACTTAACCTTTTAGATTTTTAAAATTAATTAGATTTAACAAAAATTTCCTTTGTTAGTGTACATTCAAAGGCTGTATTTATTGTATGGATAAAAGGCTGTATATACATTAAAGGCTGTATTTATTCGTATTAAAACCTGTCCGTACTTCCAATTTAGAACGTATAACCTAGTAGGCTACGTTATTCGTACATACAGTATTTTACTGGAGTTTATTGGTACATATTTTATTAAAAGGGTGTATTTATTGGAAGTACAGAAATTAGTTTCCATTTATCGCACATAATTACGGTACAGAGACGTTTTTGGGAGGTTGTGTCTATGTTTAATTATCTAACTTAGATAGTAGGCTTCGTTATTGGTGCATATTTTATTGGGGTTTACTGGCACATATTTTATTAAAAGGGTGCATTTATTGGAAGTACAGAAATTAGTTTCCATTTATCGCACATAATTACGGTACAGAGACGTTTTTGGGAGGTTGTGTCTACGTTTAATTATCTAACTTAGATAGTAGGCTTCGTTATTGGTGCATATTTTATTGGGGTTTACTGGCACATATTTTATTAAAAGGGTGTATTTATTGGAAGTACAGAAATTAGTTTCCATTTATCGCACATAATTACGGTACAGAGACGATTTTGGGAGGGTGTGTCAACGTTTAATTATCTAACTTAACCTTTTAGATTTTTAAAATTAATTAGACTTAACAAACATTTCCTTACCTAGTGTACATTCAAAGGCTGTATTTATTGTATGGATAAAAGGCTGTATTTATTCGAAGTACCGGAATTAAAACCTACTTCCAATTTAGAACACAGTACAATCTAACGTAGGCCTATAACCAAACAAGTACATTAAAATCCTTTTTTCAACATAATGCAATAAAAAGCAAGGTGCAGTTTCTGTTAACACCCAAATGATTAAGTATTAATAATGGGTTAGAGTGGAATTCAATGTTACTATGGTCTAAATTGAAGACAAAAAATAAACATAATCTGTGTTTATCAACACATAAGTGATACATAAGTCAGTTGTTACAAAGATAAACAAAAACATGTCTAAGAGTAGGCTATAACCAATTATAAGTGAGAGACCCGTTTCTAAAACGGCTTAAGTAGTGCAAAGTTTTTTTCTTGCTTTCATTTGAGCAAACTGGTCAATAACATCTGACTGATAAATTAATACTGTTAGCCAATTCATTTTTAATAGCTAAAATTGCCAAATTATTAAGCCTTTCTTGGTAGGTAGTGCTTCTCTGCCAAGTTTTCAGTGAATTCGCTATACTGCTCAAAGATTTTTCAGGAGACGAAACTGTAACTGGAATAGTACAGAAAAGCCTATAGGCAAGACAGAAGTTCACAAATACAGCTTGAAGGTTTTTGGAGTAGGCTTAGTGGATTCTTTTCTGATTCAAACTCTGTTTTATAAATGTTCTTCAAGTGTAATATTTCTTCAAATAGATCCATTGCCAATTCCTTTTTAAACTTGCTAATGAGAACTTTTACTTTCAATTCTAATTCATCATTTTCCATGTCCGTAAAGTTCAATACTGGTGGAAACAAGTCACGAATTGAACTAATTGCAGTGAATCGTGTTTTTATGTTGCCCATTACAAACTCTAATACTGGGTACATGACTGAGGTTTTAAATTTATTTCTTGATTTGTTTAAAAAAACTTGTTAAAAATTTTTTTTGTTTATTTTAAACTGTATTATGTTTGGAAGTATCCCAAAGTAAATTTAACATTAATCATGTCAATCAATGAGGCCAGTCCAGTTTTTTAAGGCTAGGAGAATCCTTGAAATGTTTGGAGCATCACTAGGTCATCATGATGGATCTAATAATCAAACTTCAGTTTCTGTGAAAAGCTGGCAGATTTGAGTAGCCACTTGATAAAGGATGGTATTGTAAAAGCAACAATTCTTTCAGAATTATTTTATAACCCTGTCAGTCTGCGAATAACTATCACTCCTTTAGATCATCAGCAGATTTAAACTTTTCTTATTTGTGCTAGGAATGTATCATGTAAAACTGCTGGAAGCATGGTATACAAAGTTTCTATTATCCTTTTCAAGGTTGATGACAAAAACAAAAAGTACTACTTATAATTCATCATTGTAGCAGTTACACAGCAGTATACTAAACATCTCTTGGTTAATACCTGTACTATGGTCAGGTAGCACACAATGAATCATTCAAAACAAGTACAATTCAGTGTCAATGTCTAGTGTTTATGTGTCACTGCTACCCATAGTGAATCATTTGTATTGTACATAACAAATAGTATTCTGACTGTACACGTTTTTCATCTGACAAGAATTTTATACTTAGGCAAACTCATTTAATGGTGTAACCTTCTGTAATATGTGCCAAACAAGTATTCATAAAATTAATATTTGTGTCAAATTGTGTTTTATTTATTTCAAACAAAATCTGTTTTGTGGACATAACTTTATGTCCAATACAATTATTATATTATTTCTTTTTAGTATCCCTTATAGATTTGCATGATCAAAACTTTTAATACTAAAACTTTTTTTCAGCTGATAACCATGCTTTGTTGAGATTATTAAAGAAAAGTTTTGCTCATTCAGTGATGTGGCATCTTCAGTGATAAAGTTGAGTCTCATCGTGGTAAAACTACTGAAGACTTCATAGAATTGGAAAATTAATGAGAATAATATTCTTACAACCAGTGACAAGAATTATGAACTTAAAACAGTGGAATGAATTACTGAATACCAGATACTCTCAATTGCTAAAACAAACACACTTATATTACAACAGTTCTCTTTATATAATTATCCAGGACACACTGTATAGCCTACAAACAGTAATAAAAAAATCACAATAGTTTACAACACAAGTAAACAATTCATCATTTGTCACTTTTATTAAAAACTGCTGTCTAATATCATCCTATATGAATGCACAACCTACTACACCAACTTTCTAAAACTCAGCTGGTGGCAACATCCTAATTATCAGGCTAATGTGAGAAAGTTCCAGATGAATGCCAAGAGTGTGGATCTAGAATATTCTGCAGTGCTGCTGATTAACAGTATGTGATCAGCATCACATAGAGTACTACACATTTAAGCTATCTAATTGACTTGGTATTAGAATATTAGTAAAATGTGCTTGTTAACCAAATAGTGTGTTGTTACTCCTGAAAATCCCATTTCACTAAGAGCATTTTAGAAGTCTGGGTTATCTTTTATGTTTCACTCCACAAACATGCTTTTAGTTCAGCATTTCTTAACCTATTGGGCATGAGTCACTGCAGGGTCCCGAGAGGGCATTTGGAGGGTTGCAAAGTCAGGTTCGGAAATTTATTTACTGTGTCTTAAAAAGCTACTACATGTAAATAACTAATATATCATTTTAACAATTTAAATTCAACCTGTTTTGTACATAGTCTAAACTGTACATTTTTGTTATTCATGCTCTACCATTGTTTTTTACCAGCTCTGATGTTTAACTCTCTATAACCAGATTGAAAGTTGCTTCCCAGAGGGATACAGTGAATTCAATTGGATTCAAGACCCATTCTTGTATTTTGAAAGTTCTAACATGTTGTCAGTAAAACTAAATGAGCAATTGTGTGATATAATCTGTGATGCTGGGATTAAAACTAAATTTTTAGTAAATTATTTTGTATAGTTAGTGATAACATGAGACATGTCATGGACAACAAAATCCATAAACTTTTAGATTCTGACTTAACAAAGTTCTGGATATCTTTAAGAGATGAATATCCTGAACTTTCGGAGTTGCTCATCCCATTCACCACCTCATTCTTGAGTGAAATGGGATTTTCATCTCAAGTGAAAAGCAAGCACACAAATAGACTTGACGCACACTCAGATTTATGACTTAATTTAACCACTCTTGAATCCAACATACCCCAGCTTTTGCAGAAAAAGCAGCTCCAACTGTCACATTAGTAACTAATGATTAGTTAGGCAAGTAAAAACTCTTTTGTTTTTAACTTCAGCATGTGTTTATAAGAGCAAATTAGTCTTTTGAATTACATATTTGCTTTTTGCTTTTCTATAATTAAGTGTATATATAATTTGTTTAAGTATAAAAGAAGGCTTAAAGTTCTCAGTGTTACCAAAAATATGATTATAAAGTGGGTGCACACCCCTACAAGTAGTTTTGCCATGCACATCCCTACAAGTCTAATTAATTTTAAAAATCTAAAGGTTAAGTTAGATAATTAAACGTAGACACAACCTCCCAAAATCATCTCTGTACCGTAATTATGTGCGATAAATGGAAACTAATTTCTGTACTTCCAATAAATACACCCTTTTAATAAAATATGTACCAATAAACTCCAATAAAATACTGTATGTACGAATAACGTAGCCTACTAAGTTATACGTTCTAAATTGGAAGTACCGATAGGTTTTAATTCGAATAAATACAGCCTTTAATGTATATACAGCCTTTTATCCATACAATAAATACAGCCTTTGAATGTACACTAACAAAGGAAATTTTTGTTAAATCTAATTAATTTAAAAAATCTAAAAGGTTAAGTTGCATTGTTAAACGTAGACACAACCTCCAAAAATCGTCTGTGTACCGTAATTATGTGCGATAAATGGAAAATAATTTCTGTACTTCCAATAAATACACCCTTTTAATAAAATATGTGCCAATAAACCCCAATAAAATATGCAAATAGGTTATAGGTCTACGTTCTAAATTGGAACTAGGTTTTAATTCTGGTACTTCGAATAAATACAGCCTTTAATGTTATGTACAGCAGCCTTGTATGCATACAATAATTTAATGTACACTAACAAAGGAAATTTTTGTTAAATCTAATTAATTTTAAAAATCTAAAAGGTTAAGTTGCATTGTTAAACGTAGACGCAACCTCCAAAAATCGTCTGTGTACCGTAATTATGTGCGATAAATGGAAAATAATTTCTGTACTTCCAGTAAATACACCCTTTTATTGTACACTAACACAGTAAATTTTATTTAAGTTACATTGTCTACATAACCTCCATAACCTGGCATTAGTTACTTGTGAAGAAAACAGTTCTAGTACACATCGAACACGGAAAAAAATACAAACGTGGAGATGGAAGTTGTCTTTGGCCGCAGGATTTAGTGAAAGACCCGGCTATTCATTTTAGGTGGTTCTGGATTATTATTTATATATATATTGTGACAGTGCGTTTCATCACCATAGACATATAATCTGATATAATAGTAAAACACCAGTCATGAGTACTAGTATAAACCATGGATGATAAGAAAACTAAAAAAATAAGTGTATAATAAACATAGTATGTCAATCCCAAATTAAAACAAAAGCAGTCGATGAAGAATAAATAAATATTGAAAAAAGTGCAACACAGTAGTTATAATGAAAAATTAGAAGAGAAACACAAAGAAAACTATAATAACGTGATAAACCCAATAGATATGGTAAGTGAGGGGTACAAATAAAACAAACCACGAACTTCAGAATGAATAAAATGAAACATGCGACAGGCTACAAGAAAGTGGAGTCAACATTGAATAAATAATGATATGAAGAGGCAAAGAACTAGGGTAAAAACCATTGAGAAAAGAAGATTAAACCTAAATACCTTACAATTAGGTCCAGAATCAAATAAAACCACTCAAATTAATTGATGATACCATAAAAGATAAAGATCAAATAACAAGCAAACTAACTTAAAAATTCAATGCAGTAGAGTCAATAAAATGAAATGCATGTGTTAGTATAGAAAAAGATTGTAATTAAACGATATTAAGACAAGTGCAGTGGGGGTGTAATACAAAAGAAATCAGTGATGATCAGAGATCATGGTATAAACCAGTGGGGGAGGAGTAAAAAGTGAGATAGTGGTCTTATGAAACAAATAACAGGTAGTAAGAACCAGAAAGTAGTAGTAATATATAGTTTAAGGATTTTCTAAAAGAACCATGTTTATTGTGTAGTAATTAGTAAATAGAATAGGCTAATAGATTTAATAAGTTAATGTATTAGACACCCATGTTTGTTGTGATATAAGTAATTAATAGAAAGGGTTTATATACCCAATGATTTAAGGTGTTAAACGCCCATGTTTTGTTGCATTGTAACTAGTTGATAGAAGGGGTAGGTATACAACATAATTTAAGTTGTTATAACCATTTGTTTAAAAGTTTGATAATTGTTTAAGAAATGTTAGTTTAGAAAAATATTTAAAATGTCATAACCAGGTAATTGGATCATATCATTGTGTATAAGAAAATATTGTATAAAAACAACTAAATGCTGGGCCTATAGATCAAAAGAACTGAGTCAAACTCAAATAACACTAAATTATCCAGCATAAACATCACTAAATTAAATAAAAATGAACACAAAGCCTGACAGTAATAAAACAGGAAAGGTAGTTATAAAATTATATGTATAAACCTACCATAACTGTAACAAGATAGATAGGAAGCATAATTATAGCATATATGACAGGCCATTGAGTTGATATGGTACCAGTATTATTGTTATCATAGGAAATGTATGAGTAGGTATATGTTATATGTAAAGTAAGGATACCTAGAATTGTTTTTAGTAGTAAGGATAATCATATTAGAATATATTAAATTAGCAAAACAAACAATAACAAATGTCAGGCAAGATTAGGTCAAGTCCTAAGAAACACAAAATTATAAACATGTCAAGACAGTAAATAATGGGTCGAAATGGGGCACATCTGGTATCAAAATTATTTAATTTTACCAAGCAATGACATGGTGTAGATCAAATATAAATTAAAATCAAAATAAACAAAAATAATATGAGGTGACAGATATGAATTCCCTAGATTCAAATAGTGTAAAGTCACGTGATCCGAGGTCATGGAATTTGAACCAATCACAGAACACAAAAACAGGGTCATCAACGGAAATTAAACGTATTTTGTACTCATTCAATTGTTAAAACGTTAAACTGAAAAGTTCAACAGCGTGTAGCTGAGAATCAAGTTTTAATATTAAACCAGGAAATTTCATACCAAGAAACAAAAATATGCAATAAACAGATAACTGAAGAGGCATTCAACACAATACACGAATCCGAAAATGAGAAAAAAATTAACACTGATGGGAATTTGATGAAATTAACCACCTCTCACGTGAGCGTCATCTTTTATCGTAAGCACAGTTGGTGAGGATTTTGGTTAACTATACAACGAATCAACTACATCACTTCACAACACCGTTTCAACTTAAAAACACAGTTAATCCAGACACTTATAAACCTCAATAAACTATTTTTCCAAGAGATTATGAACATTATATTACTTAAACCAATTTTAATCTGACATTGGAAGGAGCATCATCTCAAATACAGGACAAAGGCAGTCGGCCATTTTGAAATTGTAGCGAGATCGCTGTTTAACGTGTAGGCAACTTCTGAATATTGTAATAAAACAACTTATTGATTTTATTATTGGAAAGATTATTAAAATTGGGTGATTGTAAGTTATTGTTGTAGTTTAAAAGAGTATTAGGCTCGCTATTAGTTCACTGTATTTACCTCCCCACTTACCATCCGTGGATAACTTCACTCTTCTCGATGGGCGACTTCTCTTACTGTAAGCACACTTGACATACACAGATATTCCTTTTGAATATCGAAAAAGTGCACATAAACAATAAAATAATTCAAATATTCAATTGTAAGTTGAATAATATCAGTAATTCAAATATTACTGCCACCTTATGAGATAGTTGTTTCTAAAAAAATTAAACTATTGCTTCTATTTTATATAAATTAAAACTCTGTGTCCACTGATAATAAACTGAGGATTTTATTGACAATGGTTAAATTCAGCAAAACTCTTTTAAAACAATTAATATGATATCTTCATAAACAACAACAAATTAAACAAATATTGAGATCTCTGCAGCTCAAGGCTGGTAACACTGTTGCAACGTACGATAGTATTGTGAACTAGGTTAGGTTCACTTTGGTTAATTATATTACCAATTTAGTGAATTCTTTTAAGACACATGATACAAGATATAAAGATGTGGTTTTGAATAACAATGTTTACTTATCTACTATTATAAAAAAGAACAAAAATTTAAAATTATTAATCTTGATACGATAGTCGATAATATCGTACTATCGTATGTTATGCAGAGGTCTAGAGAAACTAATGTCAACACGTACTTTGAACGTTGCACTGTTAAAATATTATTATTAATTCATTAGTTATCACAACTATGTACTGGAAAGAGAAAAAATTTTAAAAACTCTTATTATTGCTTTCATTTCACAAAAATCATTTAAGGACAGAATTGTTTCTTTGTGACAAAATATATGTTTCAGTTCTAGGTTAGTTTGCCTAGAAACAAGTAAGTGGTTATTTATAATAAGTAATGTTATATATATAAGATTCTTAATATTATTGTTACAAACACTTTATTTATTATTCATATGATGTGTAATTATCAGTCATGAAAATATTCGCACAAGAAAATTATTATTCATTAATTCAAAAGTTATAGTCAAGTAAGCGACTATATTCACATACTACTGAGCGGTATTTAACTTTAATTCCGCCGTTCTCAATTATTCTTTAAATATTAAATAATTATTTTTTAATTAATTATTGCCATTAGATTGTGCTATAACTTCGTTCATAAAATTCTGATAATTGTTCATCGCTATTTATTAAAGCACTCAAGCGTTACTTGACTAGTGCAGTCAAAACAATAACTTTCGTTAATCAACGAGAATTATTCCTTTTATCATTTTCTTTAAAATTATTAAAATATTGTACTCCCTGGTTATGTACACTGAACATGACCCTTATTATACACTGGTCATGTTAATTCACTATTCACTTAATTCACTGACACTCGGTAATGTGGTGTTTAGTATAGGTTAATGTCTGTCTATGTATTACTGTAGGTGACGCGCACATTTCGAAAAATATCTTGCTGACTTTAACACAGTCCTCTCGCCGTGAATGTTGCAGAACGATTAAAACATTTCGCTAAAGCGTCTCCTTTTGTCTGGTCATTTTAAGCTATTTGATTGGTTTAAAAGGTCATACTCTCAACCCCAAACCCTCTGGTAAAATAAAAATTTTAATTTTTAGCGTCACTAAGCATGGGTTCGAGATTATCTCTGACGTATACATGGATATTCAAAAATAACTGAAAAACTTATAATGGTTATAAGTTTCTTATTTCTTGTCATATCGTTATTTGGATAGTGGCATTAAATCGCAGACACTTGCGGCTTTATTTTAAGTCTAAACAAGCACTAATTCCGTTCATTAATAATTCACTTGATCTTCTTGAAAACTCATATGGTGGTTCTTAATACAAATAAGTCTTTTTCACCATACTTCGTCGTAATTACACTTTAATACTTATTACTAAACATTTTGAGTCCATTTCTCCTTCATGTTAGTACATAAAATGGTTATATTTATAGTTTAAACAAAATCTGTTAATGGCGTCTATACCAACTATGTACGATTGTTTACATTTACTTGTAACGCCATTATTCCTTATTCTACTACATATTTTTGACATCATAACACTAATAGGTATATTTATTTACATTTGTTCATACTTTATTTTGATAAAAATGTTATTTTGTATACACATATAATATGATTCAAAATACATTCTGTTCTCATCTCTCCATTTTGTCACTTACTTAGTTATTTTAGTACACATGGGATATATTGTTAGTAATTAAAATTGTGTACAATTGTTGTACATGGTTAGTTCAATGTATTCATTAACTTTTTGTTATCTGAAAGCTCTCTAAGTTGTAGTATGGTGGTTATTTACACCTGGTTCTATGATTGCAGTTAGTTAGTTTATTATATTTCAATTATTAAACTACTAGTATAATATTTGTGAGATGTTCTCATAGCAGTATTGAACATTTCTCTAACTACTGGTCACATTTGTCACACTCTCTTTATAAGTTTTGATAATGTCTTTTGACTAACTCTCTTGTCACATTGGGGTTCTGTCCATTTAGTTTAATGATATTGTATTCAATCTGATTCATTTGCTGTGTCCTTCAGTTCATATGGTATTCATTGGTTTGCATTTTTATTCTTATTTAGTCTCTGTTTGAAACAATTGTGGATAATTGCTTGGTTTAATTAATGTACATGATTTTATGTTATAGGTTCTACTCTTGTGAGGTTATGTGTCAGTTGTCTGACAACAATGTGCTACATACCTTTTGCAGTATTTAACTCAACTATTGCCATCTCATTATGGCATTCTACTACAATGGTTTATTATTAAGTTTTACACATTTTGTACACATTTTTACACTATTTGTTGAAACAATAATATGGTATTCTTAGTCTAATTATGTTACATGTTTTGGTGGATTGTACCTAGTCTTTGGTGCATTGACTGGTTTATACTCAACAAATTAGCTTATTTGCTACTATGTGTTCTGGTATTCATTTACATTTTGTCCTGTTCTGCTATGGCATTCAGGCACATTTCATATCAAGGCTTACAAAGCTTTTATTATTACTCTCGTTGAACAATTAATTTACTTTGCTGTCTCATATTTTTTGGTGGTCTTATTGTTTATCTCTGTGATTTTACAATCTTGGATTAAACTTGTTACACTAATTGTCTGTGCATTTCACTAGTTAATCGTGGATTCTTTCACTTATAATGGTTAATCACTTTCCTCCGTTATAAACATTTTCACTGGTATTGTTTGTGCTGTTTACTTGGGGTAAAAAGGTTATCATATCACATGTTGTTACACTTATATTAAGTATTCACTGTCATTGTTTGTGATCACTTATTGATGCTCAACACTTGGTTTCTTTATCATTGGTATCCGAATAATCATTACACTGATTCTGGTCACTATATGGATTTTAACTCCTTGCATATCTCGTGAATGTTGATGTCTTGTACTGTTCATACATAATCTTCATTCTTCATGGTACATTTCTTTTCCTCTTCTTCTCCTTTTCTTCTCCTGGTTAGTTGTTTCTCACTGTCGGTGGTCTCCTTGGTTACACATTATTTGTAATAATTCATGTTCCCTGAGTATTGTCATACTCTTCCATATTTTTATCCATTATTATGGTAGTCATTGTCCTATATTTATTTCACACTCATAACACATTAGTTTGTTTTATCACTATGGTGATTGTACTTGATTCGTCTCCTTTTTATGTTGATAATTATTTTCGGCATATCCCCTCACTATTTTGATCTATTGGGCCTGGATGCTAACGTATTATATTGGCTCATTGGTATTTTCTCTCTCTGTCATACTCGATGATACTCTTATTACTCTTCTTTCATCTTCGTTGGGTTGGTTCAATATTATTTATTCATAGATATACATTTTATTTGTATTCTCCTGTCCCTTCTTCTACGCTCGATGAAATATTTTCATGTTATCCTTTTATTTGACGTATTAGATATTTATTTTATGTAACTGCTATTTTGGTACGTTACAATATGAACAAATTTAAACCAACACTAATACAGATATACTTTGTTAGTTATTAGGAATTAGATTTATAACATTGTGATGCATTGTATTTTTACTTTAACCCATTTTTCCGATCTTTATTAACAACTCAAAGAACCCCATTACCTGTGAAAGAAACATTATATTGTAAATCTTTTTTAAGTACTGTTTGTCACAGTCGGAAGCAGTGAGAGAATTGAATCAAGTTGTAACCGTTCGACTCACGAGTCGGCAGACCGGCACATGTTAAAAAAAACAACAACAGATAATAAATTAATTTGTTAATCATATCAGTTTCTTTTTTATTTGTTAGAGTGGTTACAGGAGTCAGTAATTACAGGTGACAGAGGAGAGAAGTTGCGGCGAGAGCAGGGACATCGAGTACGTCGCCACTAAAGCGGAATAACCTCACAAACAGACGCGAAAATAGATCAATTGAAAAGAAACAACTCGATCAGATTATCTATTGCAGATTTAATTATATCTCTCGGCGCCGATTCAAACGATATGGCTGCGTACGATACTCTCGCTATTGTGAAGCCGTTAATAATTGAAAAACTAACGAACCACTCGACAACAAATATAATATTATAAAAGTCAATTGCTTATTTCACGAATAAACAAACAAGACACACTAATAAGAAATATTATTACAAAATTGCTGCTCCTTGCGGGGCTTCTAACATATCTAAACGACGAATAAAAATATTATTGTTATAAAATGTCTGTATTTATATTGTTGAAAATGTTTTTAGCTGTTTTTATTAGTTTTATTGTTTGTTTAAGATATTTTTCTGTTGGGGCTTTATTTAATTGTATGAAATCATTATTGTTGATGAAGTCTTCAGTTTTTCTGATGTAGTCTGTTTTGTCAATAATTACTGTTGCCTGGCTTTTGTCTGCTTTAGTTATGATTAAATTGTTGGCATTTGCTTTATTTTTAATTTCTTTTAATGTTTTATTATCCTGCTTTTGTTTAAACGTGGGTGTCAAAGTTGTCCACACTTGTCTGGGACTAACCTGGGGTTTGGTCTTTTTGGGCTCCTAAACTGTCCTCCTTCTAATTTTTCTCCCTCCATTGCGATACGCGATAACGTGCAAATAGATATTCCAGCTGGAGTAAAAATTAATTGGAATATTTATTCCTTCAGCTGCTTCTCTTCTCATAAATTGTAAAACATTAAAATTATTTCCCGTGCTTGACTATGAATAACTTTCCTGTCTTTGCTAGTTGAAGGAGAAATATCCATTTTAACAAATCTCGTTACTGGGTGATAACACAAATAATTACAATAATATGTAATTACAGAATAAAAACTACCAATGGAAATTAACTAAAAAAATTTAATAACTAATAAAAACGAATTACTGTAAAACAACAATACAAATAATAATAAATTGAGATAATAATAACAAATGCAAGACTGAGATAGTATGCCACACAGTAACTAACAATATATGGGTAACTAAAACATCACACACAAGTTGGCACCACCTTCACTTGCATACCGGCTGATTTTCCGTTACCCTCCCTCCATTCACAATTTCAAAGTGGACTCGTCCATCCATAAATTGGTTTCACATATGCCCTTAACTTTCAATTTCACTGTACTAAAAATTTGGTTGTAGGTAAGTTTTGATTTTGATTACAACACGACCAGACAGTGGATATTTTGTAAGACGAAACAAACATCAGACACAACAGAAAGAGACAATGTAATAAAAATTTCACGGAGTTATAAAATGTTTAATACTGCCATTATTTTGTAAACAGTAACTTAGCGTGTTGTGTCTGTTGCAATGTTTCTCCAAAGTCAAACCTAGACATCAACAATTATTGTATATTTTAGATGTGTACACGTTATGACTCACAAAAAAACGTAGTAATATATGATCCACATTGCTCTGGCATCTTAATTTGTTTGAATAAGTAACATCAGTAACAGCCTCGCATGTGAAATGATTGTATGTGTATGTGTGTTTAAAGCAGATGTAAACTATCCATAAAGAACAGGAGAGGCAATATTAATGCAACAATTAAAAAGTAATATAGAGCACATTTATGTAGGTCTACATGCAGTTACAATTATTTAGGTCAGTTCTTCACCCTACTAATCTTTCCATCACTGTTATCACCGCTAGCCTACTATCACTATCACTCAAATCATCTTCACTGCTGCTATCCCATCTTATATTAATTTATAAATGATCTGTTACAGTATACATTATTTGGTCCGATCTCATGTAGTCATTTTCAGTTTTCATGACGTCACATCTTTATCTCCAGTCTGCAGGAGAAATACAATAAAATTCCTTTTTCGCTAAGTTTATGACACTGTCTACAGAAAAATGCACATTCTTTTCTTCTTTTAACGCTCCTTCATGGTTGCCCAAATCAGTTCCATAGGATTAAAATCCAGCTGATAAGAGTGGAAGTCGTAAAACGTAATTTCCATGGATTGCCAAAGTAACATCTATTTTAAAAGTTTTGTATATTGGTTTATTTTGTTTAATTAGTGCATAGAGCTCAGGTTTTAACATATATGGACTACAAGGAATGTCATGGTTCTGTAACCAATGATGTTAGAGGTGGATTTATTTGTATATTATGGTAGGGGGCCATTGTCTATTACTATTACGCTATTCTTATTCAAATGAAATGAAACTAAACGCTTCACTTTTGATGAATACTGATGCATTCACCGACTTGGAGAAAACTAAGCTATTATTCTCTGTTGATGCATTACATAACCTGCATCTTTAGCACGAAAACGGTTGATTTATGTCTACTGAATCTTACTGTACTTGTGCAGTTATGTGCCCAACCACTGATATCAGTATCATTTTTTATCGATATCAATATGTTTCATGTTGTCATAAAAATAAGGAAAACAGGCAGCGTGTTCAGTAGATGCGATGGTATAAACTAAAATAAAATAAACAATTTAGACCATGAAACAAGTACATCCAATAGCAATTAGATTAGATAAAATGTGTTGTATTATTTAATGTACTTAAGCAGAAGGTTATGAAAGTGGTTTCAGTTCAATTCGTCTGTACCTATGTGTCAAAATCCTGAGCCTATTGTACAAGATGTAGGCTGTGTTGGCATAGGTCAGTGGGGTTAGGTAAGTAGGTATTGGTTTTATTTTATCTTGTTGTTGCATCCTCTTCGTTCACTTTATAAATTTAATAATATATATACTTTCACTTATGAACTTACTTTTGTCACTTCCCAAACGTTTCGAGATGTTGTTTCTCTTCTTCAGTGGGTTTAATACTAACTGTCGATTACAGAATAACCGTTACGGAATGGAGTGTGTGGTGGGGGTTGATGGTGGGAAGGGATTGGCGCTGAGGTTCGAATTATGTGTGTGGATCAGTGTGTCAAATAGTGTATGTGATTTGTAATGTATCTGTTCATTTAATTTGTTGTTTGGTTGTAGTGTGTGATATCTGTATATTTCAAATTGTTCAGCTGTGTTTAGTTTTCTACTTTTAGGTAAGTAGTGTAATATTTCCATGTTGTGTTCTATGTTTGTGTAACTGTGGTTTTTGTTATGTAAATGTGTGGCAAATGTGGAATGTATGTAGTTTGTGGTGAGGGCTTTTAAATGTTCAGAAAACCTGGAAGAAAAAGATCTTCCCGTCTGGCCGATGTAGAATTGTGGGCAATCATTACAATTTAATTTATAAACCCCTGTATTGTTGTATGTGTCAATGTCTTTGTTAGTATTGTTTATGTGTTTTCTAATGGTGTTGTTGGTTCTGTAGGCTACTTTATAATTTTATTTCCTAAATGTGTTAGCAATTTTATGTGTATTGGAATTGTAGTATGTAAGTGTTATGTATTTACTGGGTTGTGTGCTGTTGGTCAGATGTGTTTTACTTTTTGTGTTGAGGATTCGTTTGTGTAGTTTATTTATTAATTTGGATACACCCCCGAATTAATAAATAAACTACACAAACGAATCCTCAACACAAAAAGTAAAACACATCTGACCAACAGCACACAACCCAGTAAATACATAACACTTACATACTACAATTCCAATACACATAAAATTGCTAACACATTTAGGAAACAAAATTATAAAGTAGCCTACAGAACCAACAACACCATTAGAAAACACATAAACAATACTAACAAAGACATTGACACATACAACAATACAGGGGTTTATAAATTAAATTGTAATGATTGCCCACAATTCTACATCGGCCAGACGGGAAGATCTTTTTCTTCCAGGTTTTCTGAACATTTAAAAGCCCTCACCACAAACTACATACATTCCACATTTGCCACACATTTACATAACGAAAACCACAGTTACACAAACATAGAACACAACATGGAAATATTACACTACTTACCTAAAAGTAGAAAACTAAACACAGCTGAACAATTTGAAATATACAGATATCACACACTACAACCAAACAACGTATTAAATGAACAGATACATTACAAATCACATACACTATTTGACACACTGATCCACACACATAATTCGAACCTCAGCGCCAATCCCTTCCCACCATCAACCCCCACCACACACTCCATTCCGTAACGGTTATTCTGTAATCGACAGTTAGTATTAAACCCACTGAAGAAGAGAAACAACATCTCGAAACGTTTGGGAAGTGACAAAAGTAAGTTCATAAGTAAAAGTATATATATATTATTAAATTGGTTTTATTTGTTTATTATTTTTCTTGAGGTAGAAGGTTTTCAACTAAAGCAAAACCACCTTTCCTAATATTTAAAACCTTATTCTTGAATATTTAAAATTCATTGCTCCCATTTGTCCAAATTCAGTGCATGTAATATATAGTAACATTTGCTGCTGTTTTTTATGTGTGGAGGTTATGTATATAAGCTGGTTGTGGTTTTATTTATTATTTTTCTGAGTGGCAGTGTTTTAATACACCCAAAACCAACTTTCCTACACTTTTAGGAATTAGTCTGGCAAATCATCATCTAGATGGAATGTACCAGTTGCGAGGGGGGGATAATGCACAAGTACAAAAAATTAAAGTTTAATTTAAATTTATCATGTTTCTAGTAAAATTTGATAACTGAATTAAAATTTACTTAGAATATTTAAACAAAACTATTGTTGGAACCAAAGACCAGACCCCAACCAATGAAAAGATTAGTCACTAATGTGGGGTGTCAAGCTCACATCACTGTCATTAAAGTGTTTGCATTGATTTCACTAATAAGTAACAGACTATACAGTGGCCACACTTACTTTTCCTGTGGCTCTTGATTTGAATTCAGAATTTTGTTTGTAATAACTACAGAAAAGGACTTTCTCACTAAATGTGACTTCTGTTGAAGTTAAGAAAATTCTCTTTTATATCATCTATAGTATTATTTACATCAAAATGTAACTTTACTAACTATTGATTTTTTAAACTTTCAAAATACCCAAAATACCACCTACCTTTGACATTCCATCTCTTACCTGTTGTGATATTACTCACTTAATCATTATAATCTATTTTGATTTATACATATAAATAGTACCATAATATGGCACGTGTGTACTTACCAACTTTAATTATTGCCGGGCTCATACTCTTCTTATGTAATATGCTTTTTTACCTAAGGGGTCCAGGAATTCGTTACAGCAAGATTCTTGAGTCAAAGAAGGTGACACAAATGATAACACTGTTTTAGAGTGAAAGTAATTATCGAATTTTAATTGCCAATGTAACTTCATTATATAAAACCATGTGCTCAAAATGGCGTCGTACAATGTTACAACGAAAAAACAAAATGGTGGTTGTTTTAATTAATTCTATTCATTTTAAATATTTTCCTTTGGTCTCTAATCAAGATCATTAAAACTGTTATTTTTATGCTGCAGCTTGAATTAATTATTAATTTGTATCTGAGGTTGTACACAAACCAATGTCCTTGGCAGAGATACTCATGGCCATGAGCTCACTCACACACGCTCACATACATTCATCTGATTACAAGTACATTGTTTAATTAGTTTGTTTTTCAATTAATGAGCTCATTGAATTAATAGAAAAATGACAAAAGGTTGACTTCTCTTAACGGTGATCTGCGTTGCTCCCTCGCTGTGTTTGGTTGATTCCCCAATGCATGGCTGGTGTTCGCCTAATAATTCTTTTGTTTTAATTACAACATTAGCACTGATTTTACATGTTTTGATTTTAATTGTTATCAAATTTGAGCAACTATCGCTCCACCATCACATTTGCTATTAAGAGTCTGGTTATATTAAACTTTTATGTTAAAACTGAACAGACAGCGATACATCGCTGCTGCACCCTTGAAGGACTACGTTGAATTGAGATGGAGTCAAATGTAAATTTTCGCTTGTGTGCGTGTGATTTTACGTCATCAAGCTTTTTTTTATACACTACAACGCCTGGTTAGACTGCGTTGTAGTCAGTGCGTCATTGTTTTGTTATGACGGAACAGTGTTATTGTCCAATCATAATTCATATTGTAGTCTTTTCGTCACAAACACCGCCATGGTATATTTGGAGTTCAGCACGTCCATCGGCGATCTTGGTGTCTTACTCTGGCTGAATTGGCGTTGTTCCTCTTTATATTGGGACAATGGACCTAACAATTCTGTATGTTCATAATTACACAATAAAACATTGAAAATCGCCCTTATAACCCATAATTGTGGTATGGGGTCAAGATGTAGCCTACTGTTACAAACCCCCTCAAGGAAAAATTTTGTGTCGGAACACAAAAAATTTCCTTGACTCATTCACACTTTCCTAAAAGGATCAGTCTAGATATGTTACCACAACCCCCTGTATTGTTATTATATAAAAATTTTATCATCACTTACCCTTGGTCCTATGATGTTGGTCGCACCCTCTGACCTTACTGGACTTCTCCTGAGAGATCCCTACACCATAAGGCCATGAGGCACTCTACACTCCTGTTCTGACGCTCCAGCCAGCCCAGGACTGCGGTCACAACACCACAAAACTCTGAAACATTGCATACAAAAAATTAAAATAGTGGTCCAGTACACTTACATATCTACAACTGATATGTTCCCTTTTAGACGCATTGGTTTGTGTTTTTTGGGGCATTGGTTTGTTTTTTTTTTCAACAGGTTTAACCTCACAACTACAAGACTTAGAATACCTTGATTTTTTACCACCACCAAACTCAATTTCTTCCTTATAAGAAAATAAACAACCTATATATAACTACACATAACACAATATATCCACAATTCTTTAATATACCCCCTAAATACCTTCACCTAATTATTTCTACAAATTCAGCTTACAACTATCATGGCAGACACTTTTATTTAAATTTTGTTACTCAACTTAGACTCACTTCTTCTATTCTGTACATGGCAGCTTACTATAATATTTTATCAACTTCATTTGTAACTTTAGATTTTCAACTTTAAAATATACTATCTCTTAACACTTGTTATCGTCATTACCCCTGTAACGACCTCCTAACCACACACTCTATTGCCCCCCAACCGAACTGTAGTGCTCGGGTGCCTCTGCAAGGACTGTAACTGTGGAGGAACAATCATCTCCTTTGTCCTTGTGTTGGCTTCACATTTAAACAACAAGATATAATAATATCTAACCTACATAATTATACGCCCTTAAACGGTTCTACCACCGGTCTTCGCTGTTCCTTCTCGAACAGAGTGGCAGCCGCTGTTCCATAGTTCCGGGGAATTTCCCCTTAGATATACCCCCCTGTTAATTTCTATTTTACACCAATTTCAAGACAGCTATGGTCGAGGGACTTAAATAATGGCCATAGCTGACCGCTCGCCAAAACCACGATTAGTGCTGGTAAGGCAGTAATCGCCCGAAAAGTCGGGGAAATTAATTTCATTTACATGTTTTACTTTAATAATATTGCTACACTGCACAACCAAAATCACATATAATATGAATTACATTCAAAGTGTACAGTGCATTTACGCCCACATGAGGCCTCCGATGATGGCAGCATTCTATGTGTTGCTCATCAACCCATTTCGCTAGCCACAGTAGTACATGTCACTACTGTCCTAGCCCATTACTTATACTTTACTTCTTTTACATGAACTGTTCTCACAGTTCAATTTTGACTTATAATTCACTAACACCACTTAACTACAAAATACTCTTCACTCTTGCTCAAAAACAAGTTCGTTAATTATTTAAAATTTACACATAGACACTGTACAAGTTCGAGCTTTACCTTTTTCACAACTATATTCACTGCTATAACAAGATAGGAATGACAACAATGGATCACCTGCTCTGCTTACCTTACATACACATATTTCTTTGTTTCAGATGGAAAACCAATAATACTCATTTCTATAATTATAACAAATTTAACATACTTTACTTCACATTTTCAAAGAAATGATTTGTTACTGGGACACATATATATATATATATATATATATATATATATATTGTTATAGAACAAGTAACAACAAGTATAGATTCTGTAGTATAGTATAGTATAATGTACTATACAGTGTACAGTGTACTTGTATTTATAGTTGTAGTGTGCTTGCAGATACGCTCCGGTATCTGCTATTATGTTGTTTCTATAAAAACTGCTCCAATTATAATTATTAGGAGTTATTAGTGTGATTGTATAATCTGTATAAATGTTTATGAAGATTTCACTCTTTCAATTTAAATAAGTTTCGCGCACTTTTTGTTGTCTGCCTCCCTCACTTACCACAAGTATCCGTTTCAGTCCTGTTCTGTGACGGTTGTTGCTGAAATACATACATTCAAAATACGCACAAATATTCAATTTGAATATTTAAAACAGTTAGTACACACAATATGAATGAGTTAGCACATATATGTAATACTTTAAATTACTCTCTGTTTGAATTCTTCCGCCACCTTTGGTAGAACTGATTTACAAGAAATAATTTAATTTCTATTTGAAATGATACTCTTGTTCATTGGTAAAGAAGTGTAGGTTTATTAACAAATTTTAAAATGGCAAATTTCAAAAAAAAAAAAAAATTAACAATCATTTAGGCTAATAACCCTTTAAATAATAATTACAATTGATTAATTTTAACATAAAACTCTATCCAGGCTCAATGCTGGTAGTCCTGTCTTTAGTACAATAATTCGAATTTATAAGGTTATGTTTTCTCGTTAATATATTATCAGGTTGTTAGGTTCTTTGAGGATACATGATATCAGTGTCAAGATGTAATATTAATAGAATCAATAAAATTAAACAATGGTTAAAAAATAACGAATAAATATAAAACAATGAAATTTAATACCATATGTATGGTAAGTATGTAATTATCGTACGTCTGGATGCGCACGCACCTTATAACATTCTATAGCCAGCGTCAGACTCGTGGCTTGTACAGTTCCAATGTATCGTTTTATTTTCAACAATGAATTTGATAAATATATATTTTCAAGAGAAAAAATTAATAAAATACAAAAAAAAAACTCTTGATATGATTTCTATTTAGTTTGGAAACTATTTGAGAACAGATGCAACAGTTAAATTAATAAGCTACCGCTACCAATTTGAGGTTAGCGATCACAGGTAATGCTATTACAGAAAATGATTTCTTACTGGTTAATATTTCTTAATTTATATTTTTGAACATAATATTAGTAACCTTTTAACATGTTACTATTAAAATTACTTCATACTTTTGTACGAAAGTTAATGTTATTTATTTCAAAATATCGAATAATCAAAACAAGTTTAGTCAAAAGAGTGACTAAATGTAAACTCTTGTAATTAGTGATAGTTACTCTAACCATACTTTGATAGTTATAAAAATTAATTAAAATATTTATTTAATATTTTAATAAATAAAAATTAACATTTCTTGAAATTCTAATGATTCCATCATAAGTTTGATGCTGCGCTAGTAATGACTCGCGTAGTATCAAAATGTCTATTTCAAAATATTATTTTTAAAATCAAAGTTATTTAAATAAAATAATGTACTCCCTGTTTATTATCACAACACACGCGAGTACGATCGGGATTATACACTATCGTACTTATATTGTTCGGTAATCCCGCACATATCACTCGGAAGTGTATTTGTTGTGTCAAGGTTAAGTCTGTATATTAACTTAATGTCAATGTACGCGCACAAATTTTAAAATAATACTTTTTCATGGCGTTGAGTGGCGTGACCTATTCGTCTGGAAGCTGTTCTTAGACTGTTACAATTTGCCAAAGCGTCTCTCTCGTGTCTGACAAAATGCGTTGATTTGATTGGCTGTAATCACTATAATCTTCACCCCAAAGGCCTATGTTTTATTAAAATATTTGGTGTTTTACCAAATTTCGACTTTGGGTCCTGGTTTATGTGACGTAAGCACTAGTGTAAAAAATACTTGAAAAGTTAATAATTACAATAACTTCCTTATTGAACGTCCTATCGTTACATGAGTTATGTCATTGAATTATAGACATTTTCCTCTTTAATTTAAGTCTAAACAACACTATTTTATTTACATTGCTTCTCTTAAAATAATGTTTTTATTAATTATCTTGGTGTTTCTTATTTTTATAAGTTTTTGACACCAGATTTAATTATTCTTAATAAAAACACTTTCTAAATAAACACTTGGAGTCCATTTCTCACTTGGTTTGATTGGTTATTTGGAAATAATTATTTCCTTAACAATAGCTTACTTTAGCGTCATTAGGCGTCCATCTTGGTTTTCATATAAAAGTATTTAAAATGAATTTCCCTTATCTAATACAAGTAATCTTATAATCTAATAATACTAAAACGATTATTTACATGATTTCACATTTAAATATCCTTACATGATTGTATTAAACATAATACACATACTGTCTTCTTCCTCTTCTACCTTTCTCATACAATTGTCAATATAATTTTAGTCTTTTTCTAAGTGAATTATATTAAGTATGAAACGTCATTAGTGTACATACATTGTACTTAATGTATTACATATATTGGTCAGCTTCTAGCTAGTTTAGTACCCTTCAATTTTCTAATAATGGGCTTGTTCCTATGGTGTTTCAACATAATGGTCATTTATTTTTCATAAAAACAATACTTAAACTGTTATTGTTACATTATGTTTGTGTTTCTACATTGGTATTAGACATTACTCCTACTTTTGGTAATGTTCTCATTTACTCTTAGATAAATTTATATGTCATATTTTACCTAAGTAACTTACTTAACATGGTTGGTTTATTTGTGATTTCTGTCACTATGGTCAGTTGGTTTCTAATTATTTGCATATATACTGACTGTTTTTATAGTTCTAATCTGTTCTCAAAGTTGTATTGATTTTCCCTCTAACTACTGGTAATATTGTGAACAATCTGTGTTTAAGTTTTAATACACTATTTTCCTTAACGAATGCGCCATACAGTGGTCCATCTTACATCTGATTGTTTGTACATGGTTAGTTAGTTTACATTATTTTGTTTATAATACTGTTGTTATTATGTTAAAGATCTGTTCTCAAACCATTACCAGATATTAGTCTTACTACTGGTAATATGGTTATTCACTTTAGTATTGGTTTTGATATTGCACTTTGCCTATTTGAATTGGCATATTTGTTGCATCTTTGCTATAGCTGTCTGCCATTGCATTTGATTGGTTTTATTTACATGGTTGCATTTTAACGTATTGTCTATTAGGATGTATTGTTATTTATAACAATTCCTTAATTGATATCACTGTTGATAATCATTTATTTTCATTGATATTTTTGGTTTTCTGTTTAACAGGTACTTTCTCTATGGGTTATGTAACAATGTACCATCTGTTTTAATGCAGTATGTCTCTACTACCTACATGGTATCAGTATGGTCTTTCACAATAATATTTTACTTATTTTGTGACACATGTTTACACATTCCTTCTTAAACATTAATACATATCTTATTGTATTATTTATGATATTTTTCTAGTCATGGGTTGAATTCAATTCAATCCCTTTTGTTTGATACAATGGTTTTTTATATTGTTGTCAGTTCTTTACCAAAAATAAAACATAGTTATATTGTTCTATTTTGTTTCATTTTGGTGGACTTATGATTATCTGTGTTAATCACAACTTTATTAAACGCGTCACACTCATTGTTCGTGTCTATTTGACTTATTTAATATTTTGTTGTTTTCATCATGGAATTAACATATTTTCATATACTTAAAACTTCCTCACTATAATTGTTTGTGTGGTTTTATCAGTAGAAATAGTTGGTTATTCACATGTTTCACATCTATTAAGTACGCACTGTTATTGTTTGTGTTTCCTTAAATGCTAATCACTGTTTTTCATCCTCACATTTGATAATCATTATTTCACTTGTCACTTATATAGTCTTTGGTGCACGTGGTTTATGTTGATTTCTGGTATGATTTATTCATCTTCTTCTCTCTTCTGAGTCAGCTTTCTTGTCCTTCTTCTTTCTTCTTTCTTGTTATTTTCATTGTAGTCATTATTCTTTAGTCGTTTCCCCTCACTTTTGGAGTTTGTTAAATCCTTATTTCGTCGTTTCCCCTCACTTTTGGAGTTTGTTAAATCCTTATTTCGTCGTTTCCCCTCACTTTTGGATCCTATTGGGTCTATTATTGGTATTTGGTTTTGGCTCACTTCATTTTCTTTCTTATTTTTCGTAGTTGATGTCACTAGATTGATATTATCTTATTCATAGTTGGATTTTCATATTAACACATTTGTAGATACACACTTTATATACATGGATTTACTTATCTAGATTTACATTCATATTTTTTATCTTACTTGCCGTCCTTTAGGCTCATTTTATGTAACTGCCATATTTGGTTATGTTACAATATATATATTTTTTTTTTCAATACCCAATTAATTCTCATTCACACCTCTAATCAAGTACCCAATGTTATTTTCTATGCTGTCCAGTACAACTTCAAATTGCTAGCATTTTGTGTACCCACTATTTCTTTAGTCTCCCTATCCTGTAGTACATAGGCATTCTGCATTTTAACTTTAATTACCTCATAAGGTCCTTCGTACAGCAGAAAGAACTTCTTAATTTCCTTCTCCTGTGCATTTGACAAATCGTGCCTCTTCACCAATACCAACTGTCCTATTTCATATTTCATCCACTTACCTCTTGTGTCGTGCCTACTCTTCCGTCTTTCTCCTTTGCTCAATAAGTTTTCATTTGCCAAACGAATCTTGATGCTCACGTCCGTAGGTGTGTTCTCAGATGGGTAATCGAATAACTGTTCCAATATTCTCGGAGGGCGTGTCCCTTTGATCAGCTCGTGAGGTGTATAGCCGGTGGACTCGTGGGTGGTACTGTTCAGCCAACTCTCTACCTTCTTAACATACAACGGCCATTCGCTGTGTTTAGCGTGACAATAGGCTCTAAAGATCCTGCCTATCTCTCTCCTTACACGCTCAGCCTGGTTGGACTGGGGATGGTACACAGTCGTATGCTTCGTGATGATTCCTTCCCATCCTAATGTCTGACGCCATCTGCCACTGATAAATTGCGGTCCATGATCTGATAAAATTATTTTCGGCTTACCCACTTGTATCATGTAATCTTTAGTCACTTTCTCACTCAATACCCGACTGGTAGCACTTTTAATACTATACAGCCTCACATACTTAGAAAATGTATCTAACATTACAAACACATACTGCACTCCACCTCTACCCTTTGGTAACGGTCCGAACAAATCCACTGCAACCAAATCAAATGGTCTCTCCACTTTTATAAAATTCATCTCCCCTTCGACTCTATAGTTGACCACTTTTGATTTCTGGCATAAATCACAACTCTTTAACAACTTTCTAACCCTTCTCTCCATATTTCTAAAAACACAAGACTCTTTCAATACACTCACACACTTCTTCGCTCCAAAATGTCCATACCTTAAATGACAATCCCAAATAACCTTATCCACTAACACTTCTGGAACTACTAATTTCCAAACACGCTCACCCCCTACTATCCTCTTAAACAATAACCCATTATGAACTTGAAAATACTGACTATACTCTGATCCACTTACCTCTTTTTCTAAACTCTCTATAACCTTACCTGACCTGTCCTCTGCTCGTTGCATGTTCCGGATGTCTCTCATCTCCGCTCCAAAATTTCTATCCTCTCGGCTGATCTTAAAAATCTCGATTTCCTTTAAATCTCTCCCTGTTCTGTTGTGCAGCATGTCTATCCTTGACAGAGTATCCGGTATCTTGTTCTCCGATCCTTTGATATATTCCCACTCAAAATTATATTCTTGTAATATCAGTACCCATCTGGTTAGACGGCTATGAGCAAGCCTACATGTGTTTAAAAATGATAAAGCTTTGTGGTCCGTCCTAATCACTGTGCGATTTCCTAGAATATGTGTTCGAAACTTTCCAACGGCGAACACTATGCTCAATAACTCCTTCTCCGTCGTCGTATAGTTCCTCTCTGCCTGGACCAATGATCTACTTGCAAATGCTATTACCTTATGCTCCTTGTCCTCGCCTTCTTGGTATAATTCTGCACCGAGGGCCACATTGCTCGCATCCGTTTGTAAACAAAATACTTTCTCGAAGTCTGGGTGGTTCATCATTACCATTTGACTGAATTTCTTCTTTATCTCTTCAAATGCTGTGCGCTCCTTCTCTCCCCATTTCCATTGTTTGGTTTTCTGGAGTACTGTGGTTAACTCTGCATAATTCGGCTGAAATTTCCGGTAGAAATTACATAACCCAAGGAAACTTTGTAATTGTTTCACATTCCTCGGTTCAGGGAAACGCATGATTGATTCGACTTTGTCGGGGTTCGCTGATATTCCTTCAGGTGTGATAATAAATCCTAAAAACTTTACCTGTGTCTGCAGAAACGTTGACTTATCCCAATTCACGGTGAGTCCTCCTGCCTCTATTTTGGCCAATACATATTCCAAGTGATCTAAATGGTCCTCGAAGGTCCTGGATGCAATCAAAATATCGTCCACGTAGACCGTCAAAAAGTCTAAGTCTTTGGGTCGCAAAATTTTGTCCAAACACTTTATAAAGCTGGCGACGCTGGTGTTCAATCCGAAAGGTAGACGTCGAAACTGGTAGTTCTTACCATTAAATAAAAATGCTGTATACTTTCTACTAACCTCTGCTAGCGGAACCTGCCAATATCCAGATGTCAAATCCAACGATGTCATATACTTTACTCCACTGAACTTCTGGAAGATCTCGTTGATAGGCTCTGGTGACTCTCTGTCGGGAATTATGATCTGGTTTATTCTTCTTGCATCTAGACACAAACGTACGCGTCCATCCTTCTTGATTACTACTACGAGTGGATTAGAATAATGCGATACTGACCGTTCGATTATACCTGTTTCTACCATCCTGTCGAGTTCTCTCTGCACCGCTCTTCTTTTTGAGTAAGGGACGGGGTAGCTCCTTTGTAGGAACGGTGTGTGTTCCCTTATTTGTAATACGCATTCATACTCTCTTGCCCTTCCTGGAACCTCGGCAAACACTCCTCTGTACCTCGCTATCACCTGCCATAACGCTGCACGCTGGCCACTCCTTACCACCTCACCTTCACTAAAAAATTCATCCGCCCTTAACTCCCATACAGCATCATTAATATTACTCTTTTCACTCTCCAATTCACTCATACATTCTGTCTCTATACATGCACTTACCATGGTACCTAAATTATTCTCACTTACACCCTTCTGTAGTATTTTAACTCCGCACGTTCTAACTCTATCTAATATTTGCTCAAATTTTACTCTTACCGACCGGTCACCCCCTTCTAACTCTATCACCTTATCTCTAAAATTTATAACAGCTTTTGACCTTTGCAAAAAATCGTTACCCAGTATGACATCTAAACTTAACCCTCTTACTACCAAAAATGTGTTTACAAATTCTACATTATCTATTAGAAAACCTAACTGTATCTGTTTAGTTACTCGCTTGCTGCGTACCCCCGTGACTCCTATTACCGTGACTCCTGCTACTGGTAAGATTGGAATATCTTTGTTAAACTCTCTTAATTCTGCTAAAATGTTCTCTGCTATCGCGGAAATTTCGCTACCCGTATCTATCAACGTTTTAAAATTCTTAATTCCTACAGTTACCTGAATCTCTGTCAGTCCTGCTCTCACCTCGCTGTTGGCATTGTTTTCTTCTTCCATCAGGTCAGCTTCAATATCTGCTTTTATTACATGGCTGTGTATCTCCTCGACTGGTTGGACCTCCTGCGTTTCCCTGAACAGTGGTCGGGTCCTGGCTACCACTGTCGTTTCTAGTTTTCCTGGTGTCTGCTGGTGGAGGGGCCTCGGTGTCCCTTATCCAGCCTCTGGTTGTTGTTCACCGCTCCTCTAGTGTCGGGTGTCTCTCTGCCTTGTGGTTTGTCTCGTCTCGCCTCGTCTCTCCTCTGTTGTCCTTCTCTAGGCGTTCTACATTTGAAACACTGTCGCCGGAATGGGAAATTCTCCTGCTGACACCTATAACATCTCCACTCACCTGGTTTATAATGTTTATCTCTACTCCCCACATCATGTTCATAGTAATTGTTTCTTTGTGAATTGTACTCTACCTGGTTTGATTTATAGTTACCCGGTGTTAGTCGCCTATTCACTTCCCTATCCCTAATACTCTGCAAAATGTCAAGGACTTTTTCAAGTTCGCTTAAATTCGATATCTCTTTAGTCATTAATGTTATTTGGACTTCTCGAGGTAGATGCTTACTAACGTACCTTACAAAAGAATTAAAAGGAATTGGAGGTTCTAAATATTTAACTTCATTGTACAACTGGGTCACATATATTGTTATGTTATTGTTTGAGTGGCTCCCGAAATTACCCGTTCCCATTATTTTACTCCTCAACGCTTCTTGTTCCTCCTCGGGCCAATACTTTCCCTTAAAAGCTCGTTCAAACACCTCATAATTACCCCACTCTATTCTGTGTGCTTCTGCCCATACCGCGGCACTACCCTCAAAACACCTGATTATTTTGGTTAACTGGATCTCCCAATTACTACTACTAAAATGGTGGTACTCCCTGGTTTGGTTAATAAATCGCATGGGGTGTATCGTGCGGTTTTCGTAACTGAATAATTCTAACTCAATTTCATTGTACAGATCTCTCGCAATAACAACTCTTTCCGTATTTCCCGTTAAATTTTTTCTAATCTCCCCCCGCAATTCATTTTTCATTTTGGTTAAATCACTCTCAACTAGGTTATATCTATCATGCACATCGTTATAATTTTGCACACTTAAACTATCTATTTCTTTAACTCTATTCTGCAACATACTTATTTTGTTTGTTGTATCGTTTTCATGTTTTGATATAGTGCTAGCTATTGTCTGAATACTTTTGGTTAGGTCTACTACATTTGATTCACATTGTTCTACTTTATTTTTTAAAATGTGAGTTCTCAATTCTAGCTGCTTGTCTACTTCATTCTTAGTTTTAATTTCTAATTGTTCTACTGTCTCTACATATTTATTTTCTACTTCTCTATTTTGTATTTCTATTTGACTTTGAACGGTTTCATTGATTTGTTTGACTTTGTCATCTAAATTACTTATCTTAGTTTGAACTTGCTCATTTATAATTTCTGTTTGTCTTTCAACATTATTATACTGTGTCTCTATTTTACTAATTTTCTTGTTAACTTCAACGTTTTGTTTATACATTTCATTTTCAAATTCTTCAAATTTCTCTTCTACTTGGTTTAATTTGACATTCTGTAAAGTATTTTGCTTTTTTAACTCACTCTCAAAACTATCTAATTTTGCATTAAGCGTACCATTCATTTGATTGAATTTGTCACTGATTAATGTGAATATATTTTCTAATGAGATTTTATTTTCAACTACTTTGGGCGTTGAGCTAATGTGTCTTTCCAATAAAATGGATTCTGTCTCTGTGTTTTCCATTTCCATGCTATTATTATTTTCTGCCATTTTGTATTTCAAATGTTGGAATTATTATTTCGTTCTACTTATAACGAAATTATACAATTACTATTTACTCTATTAACATAACCTCCATAACCTCTCTTGTTAGGTTCTGGATTATTTCGTCACCCTCTATGTCTCTGAATCTGGCTTATTTATATAAAATAATTTTTTATATAAAGTCAACTGTTCGGGGCCATTTGTGATATTACTCACTTAATCATTATAATCTATTTTGATTTATACATATAAATAGTACCATAATATGGCACGTGTGTACTTACCAACTTTAATTATTGCCGGGCTCATACTCTTCTTATGTAATATGCTTTTTTACCTAAGGGGTCCAGGAATTCGTTACAGCGAGATTCTTGAGTCAAAGAAGGTGACACAAATGATAACACTGTTTTAGAGTGAAAGTAATTATCGAATTTTAATTGCCAATGTAACTTCATTATATAAAACCATGTGCTCAAAATGGCGTCGTACAATGTTACAACGAAAAAACAAAATGGTGGTTGTTTTAATTAATTCTATTCATTTTAAATATTTTCTTTTGGTCTCTAATCAAGATTATTAAAACTGTTATTTTTATGCTGCAGCTTGAATTAATTATTAATTTGTATCTGAGGTTGTACACAAACCAATGTCCTTGGCAGAGATACTCATGGCCATGTGCTCACTCACACACGCTCACATACATTCATCTGATTACAAGTACATTGTTTAATTAGTTTGTTTTTCAATTAATGAGCTCATTGAATTAATAGAAAAATGACAAAAGGTTGACTTCTCTTAACGGTGATCTGCGTTGCTCCCTCGCTGTGTTTGGTTGATTCCCCAATGCATGGCTGGTGTTCACCTAATAATTCTTTTGTTTTAATTACAACATTAGCACTGATTTTACATGTTTTGATTTTAATTGTTATCAAATTTGAGCAACTATCGCTCCACCATCACATTTGCAATTAAGAGTCTGGTTATATTAAACTTTTATGTTAAAACTGAACAGACAGCGATACATCGCTGCTGCACCCTTGAAGGACTACGTTGAATTGAGATGGAGTCAAATGTAAATTTTCGCTTGTGTGCGTGTGATTTTACGTCTCAAGCTTTTTTTTATACACTACAACGCCTGGTTAGACTGCGTTGTAGTCAGTGCGTCATTGTTTTGTTATGACGGAACAGTGTTATTGTCCAATCATAATTCATATTGTAGTCTTTTCGTCACAAACACCGCCATGGTATATTTGGAGTTCAGCACGTCCATCGGCGATCTTGGTGTCTTACTCTGGCTGAATTGGCGTTGTTCCTCTTTATATTGGGACAATGGACCTAACCATGCTGTATGTTCATAATTACACAATAAAACATTGAAAATCACCCTTATAACCCATAATTGTGGTATGGGGTCAAGATGTACTGTTACACTGTATCCAGAAAACACCCAGCATCCGTTAAGCGAGGATTGATTGGCGAAAACAGATTGAGGTAAGTTTTAACAAATTACACTACATGTGGTTGTTGTGAAATCGACATTAGTTTTCTTTTTCACTTTCGTTTACTTTTTTTTTATGACTGCAAACATATTACATCTTTATATTGGTAATGAATCAGTCCTTACTGGACATACATAAATGGTTATATAAACAAATAAAAAACTTATCTGCTATAAGACTCACCAGTACTCATTCTTTCTCTCTCTTTCTCTCTTACATACATTTTGCCCACCAATTTTAGATTTGAGATCTCATTTCTTTAAAAAAAGATTTAGAAAAGGATAATTGCATCAAAAGGCTGATCTATCTGTTTCTGTACTTAACTGTCTCTGTTACTCCTCGTGGCAGTCATTCCTCAGATGCACTTTCCTTTTACACTCATTAAAACGGTCCAAACTGTTTTTCAGTGCTTAATTTATTTGTCACTCACTGTCGACACTTGTTGATACTGAAATTTTCTTTATTTGAATCACATTTGCGCTGTTTAAAGTTAAAATTTATTTGTCCGCGGACTTTAGTTGCACAGAGACCCGACCGAGATCAGATTTCAGTTGAAACAGAGAGAGCTTGAGCAAAAGGCGGCCAATATAAAACCCGGTCACGTGTTATTCCCCTCTCTGCTGAATGTTCCACGCTGGCGAAATTATACGTCTCAGCGGCACCAGACTACAATCCAATATTACAAAATGAGGGATCGTTCTGTGACGTATTTGTGAGTCCTTTAATAATTAAGATTCTGTGCCGTATATGGCTATGGCGAGTGCTGTTTTTGTTGGTTCAGCGATTGGTACGGCTAAAAATAGCTGTTGACTCAGCCACACGTGTTGCTAGCTTCTACTCCGAAAGTTAGATTTGATTCTCTTTTACATAACTTGTATTATTGCCCAATATCGAACAATGATTAAAAGTGGTTTTAACCCATTCTGTACTGTTACAATACCCCCTCAATGAGAAGTTTTATGCCGAAGCATAAAAACTCTCGTTGACACAACCTAAAAGGATCAGTCCGGATATGGCGCCTCGACCTTCCATGAAATTTTATTAACCATGAGTAACTTATCTCCCTGATCCAGTGACTGCGGTCGCACCTGCATGACTTTACTGGACTTCTTGTTAAGATCCGAACACCGCAAAGCCAGGCAGGCACTAGATGCCCCAGCCCTGACACGCTGGTGAGCACAGGGTCGCCCCACAGTATCACTAGATGCTGAAACAATTAAATTACAACTACTACTAATAGGCCTTTCGTTTTCCAGATCCTGAACTGATTTGTTTTCCTTTTAATCGTACTGGTTAGTCTTTTTATGAAGTACTGGCTTTCTTAACTGCTAATACACACATTATAGGTTGACAGAAATCCTTAACCTAACATAATATTTTTTAATTCAATTATTTTATTTGAACACCTTCTTAGAAATTCTCATTCCAAATTCAAAATATTTTCCTGATTCCAATCAGAATTTAAATAACCACTTCCTATTACTCTTTGATTTCAACATCTCATTTTATCTCTCAACTTCAATGATTTTTTGTTCATTTGCTAATGCGAACTCTATACAATACAAAACCTGGTTATCCAAAAATCAAAAATTATACAATACAACTAATACAGTCAATCAAATGTGTATTTTAACACTATATTATTACTCGTTATTGTGATTTAATCATCACTCTTATTTTTCATTTTACAACTTAAACTCCTCCTTCCACACACACTATTACCCCCCTGGACTGTAGCGCCCAGTTGCTTCCACAAGGACTGAGGCGGAAGGGGTGAACATTTTTTCTTTTATTTCATCCTCATCCTTGCTTTGGCGTTATACAAAATTCGGCATTACTGATATCCCGGATACCAGTAATCCTACTAAAATAATATTCACAATTCCTTAAGTGGCTAACACCCTTCCAATAGGTGTATAGCTGTTGTTCTAAAGTTACATTATATTAGATTCCCCTGATTCTACTCCCAGTTGTATTTCTACGTTCACCAATTTAGAATAACAAGCCAAATCCACGGTCTGGGTCCGGTGAAACCGTGACCGCCCAAAATTGGGGAATCACATTTACCATATCTTATATGGTTTACATCTACACAATTACTACATATTCAAAGAAACTCTTTATGTTTTCTATAATAAACATAATACAACATAATAAACACTCAAATTGAACATTACCATTATTACATTAAAACAAATCTTTCACACTTAAATCTGAATAAAAATTACAAACATTACAACTTTAATTTCAAATTTTCAATTAAAGATTCCACTTGTTATATCATTATTTCAACTCTGCATTTCCATTCAACATTTTAATCATCTACCATTGATTATTCAATTCAAATCTCAACCAAAAATTTAAATTCACTACCAAAATTCATCTATTACAACACGTTTAATTAACTAAATCATCACAAATCAATTTAATTCCATCTTTTTCAAAACACTGTAAATTACTTCAATTACTTTATTCAAAACAATTTAAATTCATTTAATTTGATCAAAACTAAAAATTGATCATACAAATACAATGTACATACCAACAACATATCCTTAATACAATACATTTAACATAAATACCAATTTATCTGCAATTTTCGTCATATTATGTTATTTTTTACCACACCTCATTACATATATTAGCCAAGTAATTACACCATAAACTAAATTAATTAAATGTTTTTTCATTATATCTCTAACCACCATCATTGAAATTTACTCTGATTTTCACATAACAATTTTCATTCTTAATTACATGCATTATATTCTTACTTTTTAATACAATGTCCCGTTAAATCTATGTTATTCATTATACCATAATAATCTATAGGATTATTCCTTATTATTATCTCATAAACCTTGTCAACATTTGTTATATTCAAGTCGCTCTTAGTATTATTCGTTGTCCCCAGGTAAGTTATGATCTCATCATCATATTCATCTACTACATCAATTACATCGCAAGGTAAGTGCTTATTACCAACAGTGGTATCATCAAAATAATCATCAACATTTACTGCACAAGGTAAGTCTTTCATATAGTCTACTTTCTCAAATTTTAACCTCTTAAATAACCTCTCATAACCTCTATTTAACTTGAACATCACTCTCTCTATAATCACCTTCCCAAACCCATTTTACACTTTCACTCCACGCAGAGGGCAATACAACTTTGTTACAACACCATCTGGCCTTACCAGAAACACCAAAACTTAAGGGACCCTTTTGAGACCATTCATCCCGTTAGACTCATTCTTAACTCTCATTCTCTAACAACAATTGTGATGCCTCTACTTCACATTTAACCTGGGGAAAATTTGCCCTCCACTCTCTTTCTAATTCATAAACACTGACTACTACCCCCTCAATAAGCTCTACTAAATTTACACTCTCATCATCACCGCTATTACCCACCGTAAACCTCAACTCCCATTATATCCTCATTATCACTAATATTATTCACCGTATCATTCTTAGATACCCCGATTTCAACTACTCCCTTATTATTATTATTATTATTATTATTTTCACTTTTAAAATCGCTTACCTGTTTTAATTCACCTTCCCTACTCTCTCTTCTTTTTCTAATTTCACTGACATCATCTTGCATTTGTTTTATGACGGTACTACAACTTTCATTAATTTCGCGTAATATATCACTCTACTCCATTGAATCGAGTATTTACTTCGTTAATGTCACTACTTATTTCATTGAACTTTGCATTTTGTTCATTTAATTTGACATTTACTTCATCAAAATTACTACTTAGTTCATTGAACTTTACATCAAACTTACTGTTTTGTTCATCAAATTTATTGCATAACATTGTATTTTGTTTTTCTGAATTTTCTTTCATACTGCACATCATGCTACATAGATACTTCATCATGTTATTACCATCAGGTTTTTACTTTGGATTGGCATTGAATGACTTACAATGTCATCCATTACCTTGGACTCGGTTAAACTATGGTCTGTATTGACCACAGTAGTTGACTGTGTTTCTATTTTGTTAATGACTGTTATGTCAGTCAAGCTGACTCCCTCCTCATTACTCTCCATGTTTTAATTACAATATTTATTACAGTTTAATTTAATATTGAGATAAATATAAGTGTTTATCTTTTTAACTAACAAATTGTTTAGACCACGTGTTTTTTGAACATCTTAACTTAACATTTTAACTTCTGCTTTTTCTCAATCTGTTCCCATTCATTCAATCCAAACTTATTCCACATAAAATTTACGCAGAAATCCTGACGTCACGGCACCACTTGTAACTTTACTAACTATTAAATTGTTTCAAAATACCACCTACCTTTGACATTCCATCTCTTACCTGTGTCCAGAAAACCCCCAGCATCCGTTAAGCGAGGATTGATTGATTGATTGGCAAAAACAGATTGAGGTAAAGTTTTAATAAATTGTAATGTTGGTTGTTGTGAAATCGACATTAGTTTTTATTTTCACTTTCGTTTATTTTTTTTATGACTGCAAACATATTACCTTCTTTATATTGGTAATGAACCAGTCCTTACTGGACATACATAATTGGTTATATAAAAAAATAAAACTTATCTGCTATAAGACTCGCCAGTACTCATTCTCTCTCTCTCTCTCTCTCTCTCTCTCTCTCTCTCTCTCTCTCTCTCTCTCTCTCTCTCACATACATTTTCTCCACCAATTTTAGATTTGAGATCTTATTTCTTTAAAAAAAGATTTAGAAGAGGATAATTGTCTTGTTGATACATCCTCTTCATTCACTTATTTAAATATTATATATATTCAAACTTTCACTAGTGAACACTTACTTTTGGTTTTATGTCCCAAACATTTCGACGTGGTGTCCGTCTTCCTCAGTGGGATTTGAAATACAAAGTGTCAGTACACCGTAACCGTTATGTATGGGTTGTAGGTGTGTGTGGTGGGGGTTGCTGGTGGGAGGGAATTGGCGCTGGGATTCAAAGTGTGTGTTTGGACAAGTGTATCAAAAAGTATATGTGATCTATAGTGTAATTGATCATTTAATATGTTGTTTGGTTGTAGTGTGTGATGTATGTATATTTCATATTGTTCTGCTGTGTTTAGTTTTCTACTTTTGGGTAAGTAGTGTAGTATTTCCATGTTGTGTTCTATGTTTGTGTAACCGTGGTTTTCATTTTGTAAATGTGTGGCGAATGTGGAGTGTATGTAGTTTGTGGTGAGGGCTTTTAAATGTTCAGAGTATCTTGAGGAAAAAGATCTTCCCGTCTGGCCAATGTAGAACTGGTTGCAATCACTGCAGTTTAGTTTATAAACATCTGTTTTGCTGTATGTGCCTGTGTCTTTGTTAGTATTATTTATGTGTTTCCTGATGGTGTTGTTAGTTCTGTAGGCTACTTTATAATTGTGTTTCCTGAATGTATTAGCAATTTTGTGTGTGTTGGAATTGTAGTATGTGAGTGTGATGTATTTACTGGGTTGTGTACTGTTGGTTTTATGTGTTTTACTTTTTGTGTTTAGGATGCGTTTGTGTAGTTTGTTTATTAAATCGGGATTGTATTCATTTTTGACTGCTATATATTTGATTGTGTTGAGTTCTTCTTGGTAGTCATGTGTGTTTTGGGGTATTGAAGTGAGCCTATGGAGCATGTAGTTGAAAGCTGCATGTTTGTGTTGAGTTGGGTGGTTGGATGAGTTATGTATGACCATGTCTGTTGTGGTGGGTTTTCTGTATATTTTGTATGTGTGTGTGTTGTTTGTTTTGGTAATTGTAAGTCCAGGAAGTTTATGCTATTGTTTTGTTCTAAATCTAGTGTGAATTTTAATTTTTGGTTAATAGTGTTAATGTATTTGTGGAAATTTTCAATTTGTCTTTTGTTGCTGTTGTATAGGAGTAAAATGTCATCAACATATCTGTGCCAATATATGAGTTTGTTGGTGTATTTGTTATTGTTTAATATGTGTTCTTGTTCTATGGTATGTACGAATATTTCGGTTAATATTTCTGATATAGGGGAGCCCATGGGTAGTCCATCTGTTTGTGTGTAAACCATGTTATTGTGTGAGAAATAATTTTGTTCGGTGATAATTTTGGTGAGATGGATGATCTCTTTTATGTGTGTTTCTGGTGTGTTATTTAGTTTTAGTAACTGTTCTAATGTTGTTATAGTTTCTTTTATGGGTACATTGGTGTATAGGTTTGTTATGTCGAAACAAACCTACACACAAACAGATGGACTACCCTTGACAATCCTGGTCAGTCTGCAACAGTCTATTATACCTAATGGTAGATTAAACATGATTTATTTGTTAATTATTGTTTTGTAAAGTTAGTTTTATGAATATTGTAATGTTACATAACCCCTGCCCAAATATGATAAATAAATAAAGGAGGATTAATATAACCACCAGAGTAAAAAATCAGTAATCACCCATTTTAAAAGTCAGAAATGGGGATTATGTATCAAACTATGAGAACCTTTGTACTTAAAACACTGTAAACATTGAAAACAATACTAAGTGTAATCATAAAAGTACAGTGTACAAAGTGGAACATAGTATGATAGGTGAAAGTGTCAAACATTTAAAAAGAGCATCTCACAAATTTGTGCTGAAGATGAAAAAAAAGCAGTATTATAGCAATAGACTATGATACTGTTGACAAGTTTTATATTTTTTGTATTTGTTGTAGTTTTGTATTGTGTAGGCCACCAAGGCATTATAACTAGAATTAATACTTGTGTTTACTATAATTATTTTATTATAGAGTAAGAATACCTGGACCACAGTATAAGTAATAAATAAACTCAATTAAAAACTTATTAAATTATAAAATGCCTACAGCCAAGCTTAAATAAATCCATGAAGGAAAATCTTATATAAATTAAAATTAATAATAACTAAGATTTGTAAAGGAGTATTTTTAAAAAAGAAGAAATGTAATAATAATATTATATACTAGCCTATTTACCTAAAACGGTAACTACGTAGATTAGCCAATAAAAAACCATTAACTTCTTGGTTACTAGGAGTAACTAGCTAACAAGATTGGAATTAATTGTTCAGATATATTGGAAGTGAGCAGTTGAAACAAATGTAATGTCCTGTAAAAATTAAAATGATTATGACTACTATTCGGAACTAACCATTTCAGAGTTGATAAATTAAATAAGTGATAGCCACTACATCCTAGACATCCTTGGAACAGAATAATTCATGCCAGCAAATTGATGGAAATTGTAAAGTCAGCTATCCACTTTCGAGCCTAGTCTACAGAAATTCAAAATCGTTGGGTGAGATCGGTTCCTTTTAAAATTTATCTAAATTACACCTCAACTATAAATCTAGAACACTAGAAACAGCACCATCTCTCTAAATTCATCTGAAAACAAGGTGAACATAAACTTTATTGTAATTAACCAAAAAACAGTAAAATGTGGATTTTCGAATAACGTTCCGGCAGCCATTACTCTTAGTGTTTCTTATTTTCTTACCTTTGTCTTGTGACTTTTATCTTTAGAATAATATTAGCATGACGCGTTTCAGGTCATCAGACCCATCCTCAGACACTTGCTCAAAAAGAGGTCGTCATATATTAAAATCCAATTAAAATAAAAACACACATATGTAAACTCATTGTCAATAATTAATGTTCAAAAACATGAATAACACTGTTGTCGTGGTGCACCACGCGATTACCGATCGATACTGAGTAGTGTAACTTTTCAATGTTTTGTTTTGCGAGCGCTAGTATTGCTGTATCATATAGCAGGTTGCTCTTGAAATTCAATTTATCATTCAATATGTTGTTCTTATATACAGGGTTGTTATGACCCCTGTATATTTCAAATTCTTTAAGTGCATTCATCCTGAGTCCTTTGTTACAAAAATGTAGGGGTATGAAGTTTGTGTCAAAACTTCTATATGAGTGATTATTATCTATCAAATGTCGAGAATAATTGGATTTAATATTATCTAGGGAGCCGATATTTTTACTAATTGATTTGTGAGGGGTATGTTCTTTAAATCTTTTTATAAATGGGCGCTCCGTTTGACCCACATAGTAACAATCACAATCGTCACATGTTAATTTATATATACCTGTTCTTGTCTTAATGGGGACATGACGTTTATGTCGTATTAGATTTGATATTTGATTGCAGGTCTTGAAAACTATATTATATCCTATTTTATTATAACTATATTATAAACTATTAGATGACCTGAAACGCGTCACGCTAATATTATTCTAAAGATAAAAGTCACAAGACGGACCTAACAAAGGTAAGAAAATAAGAAATTAAAATACGTGACTTGGACCGTTAACAAACAAAAATGTTTAAAATCTTAGTGTTTGTTTTTCAGTGAAGAAACGTAGTTTGCGCTCTGGCGGTCAAAAAATCAACTGAATGATACAGATTATACAAATTATAAAAAAAATTTATGTAAAGTTTGATACAGACCCATATGCATTTCTGACTTCCTCAAAGTTCAAAGAACCTTAAATAACCCTGGGAAATTAATTAATTATTTCTTTTTCTTTATTAAAACTGTAATAAAAAACATTTGTTATGTGTTATATGTTAGTAAACTTAAGATCGAAGTAACTCTGTGATTTGTGAAGTAATCGATTGTCAATTCATGTTTTGGGAGACCATAGTGCCCCGTAAATATTAAATAAATTCAAGGAATGCCTTGCGTTTAAATAATTAAATGTGTATTATTTCTAGTAGATGGTAGTTGATTACAGGTAATAAGAAAATCGAGAAGAGAAAGGGAATCAGTCCGGTCATCAAGAAATTATTAAGTACGTACTACAAAAGTAATTTAACCTCAAATGGGTTCGTAAAAGGAGAAAACAGCTGATGCCAGGAGTGGAAAAAAATTTAAAATACTCGATTGTACACAAAGAGAGTAATTCTCTTTGACTCTCTTTACTCTTTCTCCTACCTATTTTCAAACAACGGTATTGATTTAATACAAACAAATTTACGAAAATCATTCAATATTCTTTCATAATCACACACACTCGATTTTTGAAGGCATATAATACCAAAAGATAACAAATTTTGTAACGAAAGAAGACGCGAACAAGCTGACGGTCGAGAGAAAGACGAGGAGGAGACGTTACAATATTCAAATACAGATTTAAGAAAAACACACAGACATAGATTTGGAAGACAAGTAAATGACTGTTATTAGTCGACCTGAAAGGGTAGAAAAATAAAAACTTAACTCATTTGATTTCCTTGTAGTCATTACAGACCTGTATATTATTAGTCTACTTCTATCACTTGTTTCCACAGGAATGGATCTGTCTTGACAACTGAACAAGGAAGTGTATGCGTTTTAAATTGTAGTGGAAATACGGCTAGACATAAACAGACATACCCTGAGTTGTAGAAAATTCTTTGATACAGTTTAACAAATATCTGATTATATTGGATAAACCCTATCAAGAAAAAAAAGGAACAAAAGTATGACTGGGACAAAGAAAATGAAGAACAGCTTTAAAGTGTTTGCATCCTATTAATATTAAAACCAACCAATATCCAAGAGAATTACAAGTCTTAAATAAAAGATCACAGTGGAGGTGATAGATGTTTATGGATCACAAGTGTGGAATGTACATAAAAGAAATAGGGGAAAGGTTAAGTTAGGTTAAAATTGGGTGCTGGAGGAGAAGTTGTAACTCAACAAGTGGCTAGTCATGGTTGGAAATGATGAAATAAGAAGGTGAACTGGAATGGATATAAATATTACAGGAACAGTCGAAGTAAAGAAATAAAATTTTATTGCCACCTACATAAAGTGCCTGAAATGAGAAGTTCTAAGCAACTGTTGAATAAACACAAAAACAAGTAATGATAGACCATAAATTCCCTGGCTTAATGGCATATAAACTGTTATGAACAGCAGGGGCCTTCAAATCACAGGCTGTGAAGACAGAAAATGTTGGCGGATACTGAGATGTGGCAGACACTGAAGCCTGTATCACACTATCCTACTTAATTAGTCGTTACTAAATACCTGCTACTGCATTTTATGAGTATTTCTATGTCACAGTGTTTTTAGGTAGCCACCATTTAGTGGTGGTTAGTACAGCAAAGTACATAGTTGTGTAGATTGGTTTGATGTTAAAAAGTGTTGTGCAGAACGTCATCTGTGAGCGTGCGACATGAGGTTTTGAGACACCTTTTGCTAATTGGTGTTAGAGCTTTGTAATAGTCTAAGAGCTGGGGCCTTTAAAAAAAAAATAAGGTACATGAAATTTCAATAAGTGAAAGTAGGCGGTAGTTCATGCTAAAAACAAAAGCAAACACCATGGACTGGAGCAAGCTACCTGGGGGCTTTTGGATGGGGCAGGCAGGTGAAAATGCAAATTTTTAGGCCTTGACTGAATGACAAGGTACATTCTTGAAAATCTGTATATTTGTTGGAAATTGATTGCCAAGGCCATCGTCAAATGCAGGGACAGCTAGGTGGGGGCAAAATATACAACGGACAGTGGTAAAAAGGGTGAAATTTTTCAGAAAATTTAGTGATAAGGTACATGTCCGTGCTTTTGCATATTTGCTGCTTATATACTAGATAAAGTGTATGCTAAAGGACGGACACGTAAGTGGGTCCGTTATTTATTTATAAGCTGATAAACTCAGCAACGTGCCCTTAGGATGTCACACGCGGCTGAGCACATTTTTCCCATATTATTGCATAACATGATCGAGTACACGTCTGTGCTTTTGCATTTGTTAAAATTATATTTGCTAAACAAAGCTTGTGCAAAAAGACACACTTCGCTAGGGACAAACGATGACAAAAGCTTAATTAAGTTGCAATTTTGCTTTAACTTATTGCTAAATCAATGTAAAAGTAAGCATACACAAGAAAAATAAATGCGAAATTTTTTAAAAGATTTTATCAATATTATCAATATCAGTACATTAGAATATGTATAAGTATTGTTACGACGGTCTACTCTATCGTCGTAGGTACAGTGGAAACAAAATAATTACAAGACACCAATCAAGTCACTAATCACACCTTTAATTGTTATAGTAAAACAGTTCGTAATTAACAACACAGTATCTACACAAATCAAATGAAAATTGTTCATACGCAATAAAATGTCCACTAATATTAAAACTCAGCTGTATTACAATTATACCGTCCGAATATAAAACGCAACACTTCACTAATAACTACTTGAACGTACACCGTAATAACTCGAACCGCTCTGTAAATATATCGCACTAATACTATCGAACCGCACAGTCAAAAATCTCGCATGGAACTGAACTAAGGCCGCGACGCGATGTATTTATAGTTACGCTCACACACCAGAAGCTTCCAAACTGCGTCTTATCTCTCGCGAACTACGTAATTGCTACGGCCTTGACACAGTCCGAGCGCCCGAGCGAAGCCTGGCACAGTCGAGAAAATTCTCGCAAAATGCGTCTAGTAGCACGTAGACCACACGCTTACGTCGAGATCTTTCTGGCGCATTCGATAAACGCGTAGATTGTTCTGTGCTGTCGTAGCACTGCCCCCTCCTTAAGCCTGTTCGTCCCGAACTGGCAAAGCGTCTTCGAAGTAATACTCGACCAGGCGATCTAGGTGGCCAACCTTGCGAAGGATAATTTTCTCGTTCTTCGAATTCAGTCTCGTGTGATCCGAACATCACGTTCCCAGGAATGCGAATCTTTCGCGCAACCACTAGCTTCGCTGGAATCACTCTCGTTGCGTCATGTGCTAATGACCTAAATACCACTGGCTGATCCAAGTTTGTTTGGTTCTCGTCAACAACCTCTTGCGTAACCTCATCTTCAGCCACTTTACCCTCGGCCGCTTCTATCAGCTCAGGAACAAGCAAGAGTTTTGTCTCGACACCCATAGTTGGCTCTCCAATCACTTCTTTTGTCGTTATACTTATTTGTACTTCCTCTGCTAGTTCTTCCTCCATTTCCGCTTGCAACAGGGAGGTTTCCTCTTGACCAGACTTGTTGACTTTTTCTTCGACTAATGCCACTCGCTTAATCGAATGGTTGGTAGACCCTGTCATTGTAGCCATGCAAAGCTTTATCTTCTCTTGGCCAACTTTCAGGACATTCTCTCTTAAGTCCACAACGAATCCGTAGGCAGTCATAATGTCCGTGCCAAGAATCACTTCATCGACAACGTCTGCAACGAGCATTTGGTGGCTAAACTCAAGAAGACCCAGGCGTACACGTACGTCTACCTTTCCTAGCACCTTGACGGGGCTTCCAGTCACAGTCTGTATTGTACAAGAGCTAATTAGAGGATGGCGGTTACAGACTAAGTCAGGGCGCACAATGGACACTGTTGCGCCCGTGTCAACTGTAAATGATGTTGGTTTACCATCCGCAAATCCATTAACAATCAAGTTTCCACTGATCTTATGTAGCGTGGAAACTGTGTGCTGTTCTGGGCCTTTACTTCTCCAATTGGTGCGATCAGTCTCTTCTCTCGGTATCTTCTTCTCCCAACAGTCTACCTGTAGATGACCACGTTTTCCACAGTTGTAACATTTCGGTCTTCTGTCTTTTTCAAATCGTTGCGACTCTCTTGAACTTTTGAATTGTTTGTCCGACAACACTGTTTTTCTGCACCCATCGTAACGGTAATGTGATACAGGGATCTCCTGACTGCAACGTGATGGCACAAACCCATTAATGTAGCGGGACGCTGACTTGGCAGCTTCAAACTCTAGGGCGTGAACAAGAGCTTCTGAGCTATCTCGGTGTCTTGCCATTCGTAACACTTGCTGAAGTTCACAATCTCCGATGCCATCAATAAATGTCTGCACCGTAAACCTTATTCGGAAGTCTTCTGGTGCTTCAGGATAGGCCAATCTAATCAATCTGTCGATACTTGCTTCATATTCTTGCAGACTTTCCCCGGAACGTTGTCGTCTTGTTCTCAACTGAGCGTAGTACACCTCTCGCAAATGTTTATCACCGTAGCGTAATTCTAGAGCTTTTATCAACTCGGCATAAATGTTCTGGCTGTCAGGTGGCACTTTCTGTAATAGTTCTGCCGCGGGTCCTTTTAATGAGAGAACGAGCGAAACAGCCTTGTCTTTTTCTGTCCAATTATTTGCGCATGCAGCAGCTTCAAATTGGCGGAGGTACGTTGCCCAGTGAGTGCTTCCGTCAAAAGTTGGAGCTTTGACATGAACTGTCCCTACTGCAGGCAAAGTGACTTTCTCTGTTAACTTATTTTCTGTGTCTTTTTCTGTCTTTATCACTGGTACAGTCTGTTCAGAAATTTGTTTTGGTTGAATCTTCATGCACTGTTCGACTTCAGTTTTAATTTGTTCTCTTATGTTTGCCATTGAGTTTTCTACTGCAGATATTTTATTTGACACGGATTCTTCTATAACAGATATTTTTGTAGACATCGATTCTTCAACAATCAAGACAGATTTTTCTACTTCAGCTATTTTTAATGTCATTGACTCTTGTAGCTCCGATATTTTAGTAACTTGTTTATTAAGCTCACCTCGTAGGATACCCAATTCTGCGGTACTGTGTTCTTGCAACTGTTTCTGCATAGTTTCAAAGAGAGCTTCCGATTTATCTTTTTGTCTTTCTTCTGTTTCTAGCATTAGTGCTTTCTGACGTTCCTCAGCTTCTTCTCTTTCCTGCCTGCGTTTTTCATCCTGTCGTTTTTCTGCTTCTTCCGCCTCCTGTCTGCGTTTCTCATCCTGTCGTTTCTCTGCTTCTTCTCTTTCTTGTATTCGTTCTTCTTTTTGTCGTCTTTCTGCTTCTTCCTGTGTCTGCCGCAGCAGTGTTTGTAAACCTTCCATCATCTGACTGGGATCCATGTTTACTGATTAATTACGAATCACACTCGTCTTGTACAAAGCGTCCACTGTTTCCACTGTTAACCGTTCTATCCCACTGTTACGACGGTCTACTCGATCGTCGTAGGTACAGTGGAAACAAAATAATTACAAGACACCAATCAAGTCACTAATCACACCTTTAATTGTTATAGTAAAACAGTTCGTAATTAACAACACAGTGTCTACACAAATCAATTGAAAATTGCACAGTCCGAGCGCCCGAGCGAAGCCTGGCACAGTCGAGAAAATTCTCGCAAAATGCGTCTAGTAGCACGTACACCACACGCTTACGTCGAGATCTTTCTGGCGCATTCGATAAACGCGTAGATTGTTCTGTGCTGTAGTAGCAGTATAATTTCATATGCCGATACATTTGGTATTATACAAATTATTGAATATGGATAAATGTTAAGTATACAAAGAATAAAAAATTAAATAAATAGAGAAGAATGTACAATTTTTAATGCGCTCATAATTATTATTTTTATTTAAATGCTCATAATAACATTATACAAGAGTAATAATTTTTTTTACATATAGATATAAATTTATAATACATAATAAGATCCTTATGAAACAATGTTTTCGGTTTCGCTATCTACATCAGAATGCACATCCATATCATAATCATTCGAGTTTTCATATTTGCTTTCGTCATTACTGTCATTTTCATCTTGATCCAGCAAAACATCTTTGACTGTGGATGGAAATTGTTGTCCCTCAAACCATTTAAAATCTCATATTTTTTTTCGTTTTCAATCCATCCATAGTCTTCTGGATCAAGATCGCTACATACTTTTTTGTGGGCATTTTTCCATAAGTACGTTATATAATAACCTCTTAGTAGGTGTCAGAGTAACACGGTGGCAAGCTAGAAGCGTCAAGATTTCTTAATTGTTTTTTATTAAAAGGCTTGTTGACATTTTTCATTTTATAATTTCTCATGAATAGTTCTAAACGAGCACTGTTAACTGTAGGAGCAATACCATTTCTTTTTTTTTTTTTGAATAATATTATACAAATGGCAAAAAAATGTCTCTAATTTTTTGAATACAGCATCGATGTTTACATCGTTTTCGCCAAGATCCGAGAATGCTTTGCGATATTCGTCTGACTGTCTCAGTATTGTCAAAGGTCGTTTTTTTCCATTTCTGTAGAAAGATGGATTATAATCACATCCAGTTATTGCATGAAATCCTGGAAGAGCATTACATAATGATTCTCCAAGAGTTTCATGTAATTTCCGAATATCGATATAATATTCTTTCTTTCCCACAGCACCGTATTCCATCCAAATTTTTGATTTGCTTTTCATATGCCGCGTATTGCCTAACATTATGATCAATATGTCCATGTCAGAACATTTGATCAAAATGTTTGAATCAATATCAATCTGACAAATATGATAAATTATTTTTGTATCTGCTTCCTCGTGAGCGTGGCACAAGTTTGACTCTACAGTGCAAAGAATTTTTTCATTCTCGACTTTATACGAATAACATTTCTCAAAATTGAGTAATATTTTCTTATTCCCAATGAATGGGGCAAGTTCAGTATTACGCCAATCTTGAATAATGAAATTCACGAAAGCCTCTTTGAAATTGCTATTTCTTAACTCTTTGATGAAATCAGATGGTCGTGTTTGATTTGCTACCGATATGTGGAAGTTTCAATCTTTGCTTGATCCTTTTGTCAGCGATCGCTCATACTCCTTAATCGATGGCTGGAAATATCTATCAAAAATTATGTGAACTTCAGATCTGCTATTATTAGTAATAATTTGCAATAGTTTTTTAGAAATATTACCAAAAGTTTTTTTGTATAGCCTTTTATGCAGTGTAAAATGTAAAACCATCAATAATTACTATGTCCGTTCACTGAGGAACACTACTTGTCAATTTTAAACATTTCATCAGAGCAGATTTCTCGGTTTTGCAAATACCGAAATGCATACGAGGTAAATAAACAAATTAAATTTTCACATGTGAAAGTAGTGCAATTAATATTCATTAAGTGCTGTGAATGAAGAGGATGAACATTCAAAATAACATTAATACTGCAAACAGAGCGTACATCATCCACAGATACAGGAATGTCAAGGAACAGGTAATTAAAACCTTCCTAACAATTGCCTTCAACAAATCATGCCGAAAACAGAACATAATACCACCACACGCACAAATTACAATAAACAAAAAACACATGCTTCACTTTTAACCAAACAAAAAGCCGAAAACATATAGTTAAACAACATAATCAATGATTTATACCACAAGAAAGACACATTCAACTAGCAGGCCTACAATTTACATGTAAAACTAACACAAATGTTACACCATATCGAACTCGAAATTATAATACAACACACGCAAAACAACATAGACAAACTCAAATCGAGAATACAAGATAGACATTACAAAAAATTAACAAACCTCACAACACGTATAATAGAAACAATCCCCACACCGACACACAAATTCCACACACGCACAGTAAACACAACTGATATTTGTTTTAAAAATGACGAAATTACTTTATTAAACAAAGGACTCAAACATAATTTAAAAAACAATACACCCAACAACAACTACCACAACAGACATATACGCGACTTAATCATACACACCGTACAAAATACACACATTAACGACCAAGCTTCCATACGGTATGACAAAACTTAAAATACAACACACAAAAACACCAATGAAAAGAACACAATAACGAAATTAAAACGCTAAAAAATATAAAACAAAAATTACTTGAACATAACCTAATGATATTAAAAGCTGATAAAGGGAATATAAATGTTATAATGGATAAACAAGAAATAAACAATAAAATTGAGAAATTCTTTACTGAAAACAATAAAACAAAAATAGATAAAGACCCCACATTAAAATATCAAAAACAAATAAACAAATTTATAAATAACGCAAAACACATAATCCAAACTGAACACATCAAATACCTCAAACAAATCAAACCAAACCCCCCAAAACTAAATGCTTTACCGAAAATACACAAACACAATACTCCCATCAGACCTTTAATAAACAACACACAAGCACCCTCCCACAAAATTGCAAGACACATAGACAAAATAATCAGGAAAAACATAAATCTAAGTAACAACACTTCCGTCAAAAACAACATAGAACTGGTCAAGAAAACCGAACACATCCACATTCCACACAATTCAACATTAGCATCTTTTGACATAACCAATTTATACACCAATGTACCCATCAAAGACACCATACAAACACTTGAACATTTACTCAGACAAAAAAAAAACATGCACGAAACACACATACATGAGATCATCGCACTCACCAAAATAATTACAGAACAAAATTACTTCACATACAACAACAAGATATACACACAAACAGACGGACTCCCCATGGGATCACCCATTTCAGGAATACTAGCTGATATATTCATACACATCATGGAACAAAAACATATAATAAAAAACAACAAATACACCAACAAAATCATTTATTGGCACAGATACGTAGATGATATATTACTTTTATATAATGGCAATACAAGACAGGTCGAAAATTTCCACAAATACATAAACTCAATACACCACAAACTAAAATTTATACTTGAAATAGAACAAAACAATAGTATAAATTTTCTTGACCTGACAATTAACAAAACAAACAATACACACACATAAAATATACAGGAAACTAACCACAACTGACATGGTCATACAGAACACATCTATCCATCCAACGCAACACAAACATGCTGCATTAAACCATATGCTCCATAGACTAACAAAAATACCACTAAGTAAACAAGATTATAAAGATGAACTCAACACAATCAAATATATAGCAATAAAAAACGGTAATAACCCTAATTTAATAAACAAACTACACAGACACATCATAAACAAAAACAACAAAACAAAAAATACCAACAACACACAACCGAATAAATACATCACACTCACATACTACAACTCCAACACACACAAAATCGCCAACACATTCAGTAAACACAATTACAAAATAGTCTACAGAACAAACAATACCATCAAAAAACACATCAATGCTACAAACACGGACATAGACATACACAACAAAACAGGGGTATACAAATTAAACTGCAATGATTGTGATAGTTTCTATATAGGCCAGACGGGAAGATCTTTTTCTTCAAGATTTTCTGAACATCTAAAAGCCTTATCCAGCAACAACATACACTCCGCGTTCGCCACACACATACATACAAGAAAACCACAGCTACACCAACATAAAAAATAATCTTGAGATACTACACTACTTACCTAAAAGTCGAAAACTTAACACAGCAGAACAATACGAAATATACAAACACTACACAACACAACAAAACAACATACTTAACGACCAATTACACTTTAAATCACACGCACTCTTTGACACAATTATACACAAAACATACAATTATTTGGAATTCCGCGCCAACTCCCTACCACCTCCACCCCCCACCAAACCTACCAACTAGAAAAAACCGTTACAAAGTTATGGACATTCTGTATCACACCTCACTGAGGAAGGCGAACATCATGCCGAAACGCGTACGAGGTAAATAAACAAATTAAATTTTCACATGTGAAAGTGGTGCAATTAATATTCATAAATCAGTAATGATACTCACTTATAAAAAGCCGAGTGCTAAAGAATAACAGAAATTGTACAGAGGGAGTTTTACTATCATGGTAGGAATTGCCAATGACATGGTAGGAATATCATGTTTTACATATTATGCTAAGCTAATACTTTAACAGTTGTCTGGAGTAAATATATTCGAAATTAATGGTAGGAAATACTGTATACAAGATGTGAGTAGAAATGTCATTTTTCTCAAATTAATTCTTAAATTATGATCGATTTCCCATTTAAAAAAACGATTTATAGTAGTGATTCAGGTGTTGTATGTACTGTGTGCAGCTCCAGGTTTAGTATTTCATTTGGCGCCCAGCAGTATATGGAAGATTTAGACACTCAAAAACATTTGCAGAGTTCAAATACAAAATACTACTATTGTATTAACGACTCGGAACACTAGGTTTTTATAAGTAAAAGCATAAAGTTTTACCTTACAGCCTGAACCGGTTTTCGCCTTTAAAAGGCTCCTTCAGAGGCTGCCGCTGGTAGTGCTGTCCATCCTGTTGTGGGCGACGGAATCGAATTTCAAAAGATCGATGCTGTGTGTGTGGGGTGAGATATTGAGATATGTTCGAATAATGCGTGCGATTTGAATTGTGTATGTTCGTTTAGGATGTCGTTTTTCATTTGTATTTGATGTCGTTAAAACGACATCCTAAACAAACAGACACAATTCAAATCGCACGCATTATTCGAACATATCTCTCCCCACACACACAGCATCGATCTTTCGAAATTCGATTCCGTCGCCCACAACAGGACGGACAGTGCTACCAGCGGCAGCCTCTGAAGAAGCCTTTTAAAGGCGAAAACCGGTTCAGGCTGTAAGGTAAAACTTTATGCTTTTACTTATAAAAAAACCTAGTGTTCCGAGTCGTTAATACAATAGTGGTATTTAGTTAAGTAACGGACACGTCATGGAGAACGAAATCCAAGAATTCAAATACAAGTTAAACTGTAATCTCTTTTAAAAATAAAGTGGCAAAGACTGATGTCCTTGTTATTGCAGAAAAATAAACCACATTTTCATAGCACAATGTAAGTCATGAACAAAATTTCAGCTCTATTGGCTGTCAGTGTAAGCTTATCACCAAGTTGTATGACCAAAGTATAGCAGTCCTAGGACTATCTCTGAGGCCAGAGCAGTTAATGTCCTTGCTTCTAATTGTTTGATGATGTCAGATCTGAACTCAACAAAGCCAATTTTGAAACTTTACAACAGATTTGTTTAACAGCAAGTAGGTCAAGTTGGTACCAGTTATGTGTAGAATTTTCAATATAACATAAGGTATTAAGGTCAGGATTTTAGAGGTTGACAATGTCAGTGTTATATGTGTGAATAAATGTATAGTTACACGGTTATTAAATATAATAAAAACATTTATTATACAGCTACAATAGTGAATACATCGTGAGCGTGTTGCTCTTATGGCGATCGCACTGTTACTCCTTACCATGCTCCGCTATACATATGTCATGGCATATCCCCACTCTTATAACTTATGGTACTACTCACAACATCTCCCCTTTTCTAGTTTTTCAAAATTAAATTACAATATTATTACATAACATTTATTAAACATACTTAACCTTTTAGGTACTCTGGTTTCTTTATCGTACGACCTGATCTAGTCGTAATTACTGTTTTTCAATAATAATACCACTTTGATGAGGTAAGGTTTCCTTTCCTTCATAATGAATATTAAATTTATCTCCCACATTAAATTCTGTAAGAGCTTTCGAACCTTTATTATAATAGTACTTTTGTTTATTTTGACGTTCTTGCAAAATAGTACTAAATTTATTTGACTCTACTTTGCCTTCATTTGAATTTGGTATTATGTTTCTTACTTTCCTACCATACATTAATTCCGCAGGCGTAATGCCACTATTATCAATAGGCATATTTCTTAATTGTAATAGAACCATTTCTTTATCCTTCCCTTCCTGAATAATTTTTTTCAAAATATGTTTGAGAGTCTGTATATGTCTCTCTGCTAAACCATTTGACTGGTGATGTTTTGGAGTAGTTATCACATGTTTAAAACCCCATTCATCTGAAATTTTTTAAAATTTAAAACTCGTGTATCGAGTACCTGAATCTGAATATAAAACTTTAGGTACCCCATATCGTGCAAAAAACTCCTTTAAAGACTGTATAGTAGACTCTGCGCTTAAATCACTTAAATGTTGCAAATCAACGAATTAACCATACGTATCTACTACAATTATAAACCTTTTACCAAGTAAATAAAAAATATCAGAAGCTACAATTTCCCAAGGAGTTTTAGGTATTGGTTTTTCAATCATTGGTTCTTTACTATTATCCCTTTGATAACTACAACAAATATCACAATTGCTTACCAAGTCATCAATTTGCTTCGACATGCCTGGCCAAAACAATGTTTTTCTAGCTAACATTTTGCATTTTTCACTACCAAAATTGTATTATCATGTTTTTATTACCTTTAATTATTAAATTTTTATTAATTTTATATCTTACCTCTTACGCCAAGGTCCGTTGCACGAACCTGCGAAATACAAATATGACCTTCAGGTTATCTGAATAACGTACTCAACTCGCTTTTCAATTGAAACAAATCTAATTTAATTGCATTTTTTACTTTCTTTAAATACACCACTCACTCCTCCTTCTACTTTAATTCACATATTATTGCAACTCTTTCTTTCTTTAAAAAAAAAACAGATGTAACATAAAATTTCAGTTTACCATTGTAACTTATACTAATATATATTTATGACCATAATAAGCGACCCAGATTGCCCATTCACTCATTCACACAAAAACCCCCTTTTATATAATTACTTATGTCCCCCTTTTATATGTGATCATAACAATTTTGATTTAGATACATTTTACAGTTTACCGTAGCGTCCCCGTTGACTGCATGGCGCGTCGCACACACTATCCCTTCTTGATAAAAAATATTGTTCCACTGATTTCGGAAACCGCACTTAGTTACTGATTGAGACTACTTTACTTTGATTTTAAACTATTGATTTATGCATACTGTTATGGTCGGCCGACTTTTAAAATTGTCCGGACAGATAAATTTAGTTTGACCACGCGTGCCCGATATTGTTAGTCGACTGGGCGGCAAACTTTATCTGACAATGTGACATTAGGCGGGCATCACTGCCTTGCCGGCGAACGAATCTCATCGCCGTTCACAGCCTTCGTTGTCGAATTTTTAGTAGCTGTACATCTGGCACACAGGATTTACGTGTGCTGTGCTTCGACGATATTTCACAGCCTTTACTTTCGTTTATGTAAAGTTATGCGCTCCGCAGATGTTGGTGTTTGTGCATTTGTGAGTGGACGTCGCACAGACGCAAAGTTCTTAGAATCGTGACACAGTCGACAACATGACATTCCTTTATAAATATTTCAACACAGTGTGTAATGCTTTTTATTGTTTAGGCTGCGAGTTAGATTCAAACAAGGACTGGACACCTATATGAAATGATTTGAAGTATTTTAAAAGATGAAAACCGAAATTAATAAAAAATAAAAAACCTTCTAATTTGCCCCATTACAATACCCCCCCAATGAGAAATCTTCTGTCGAAACAGAAGAAATCTCATTGGTAAACCCCTAAGAGGACCGGTGAGGATATGGTGCCAAAACCCCCTTTGTTCTTATACCTCATGGGTAAACAACCCCCCTGGCTCGGCGACTATAGCCGCATCTGAACGAGATCACTGGACTTCTCTGTGCGAGATCCCAGCACCGAAAAATCGAACAGACACTCACCACAGCGCACCTCACCTTCTAACATGTTTCCCCAAAAAATCCAAATCCCTGGCTTATCTCAAGCCAGATCCTCAACCGATATGTTCCCCCTTACATGCAAACTGGGTCGCCTTTGGCAAATACTGGGCGCATACATACACCTATAATATTTTCTAAACTAACTCATCCTTTAAAATTTAAGTTCAAAATCAGATTGTATCAAAACAAAACAAAATCTTTTACCCGAATGGATTAAATCTCTTTGGTATTATTACTGAAAAAAATCAAATAAATTGAATATTTAATTAAAACATGAACTGCCTTATCTTAACATTTGATTATACATATATCCTAAACAATATAATTCAATAACGCTATTAATACGCATAAACAATAATACAATCAGAATTAATACAAACATCAATTTGATGGCAGGCACCAACAACTTTTTTTTTTCTCTACCCCCCTTTTAATCCCTTGACCCCTGATATCCGTTACATATTCATGTGTTCTGCACTAGGCTTCCTTTTCCAGCCTCATCCTAGCCGTAAACCACATCTCCCTCGTGACCTGTAACTGGGTCACCGCCCATCCACGCTCACTATTACCCCCCCTAGACTGTAGCGTCTAGTTGCTTTCACAAGGACTGATGCGGAAGGGGTGGACATTTTTTTCTTTTATTCCACCCCATCCTTGCTTCGGCGTTACAATAAAATTCGGTATTACACCTACTACTTTTTATTTATACACCCCTAATGGACTACCACCCCTATCTGGGTGAAAATAGCCCTGTTCCAAAATTAGGTAGATTCCCCAAAAAATAACCCCCCTACTAAATCTAACAAACCACCGGGTTAACAAAATAAAACAAACCACAAGCCGGTTATATCAAGTAAAATTTATGATTTGTCACAATTAACTACTTTCACGGTCATGATCCGGTGAGGTCATGGCCGCACTTAGGTGGGGAATCTACAGTTACAAACATAAAACCTAGATTGTCATTGATACAAGTTACTTGGGCAGTAATATATACATCTTATTTTCCAAACACCGTTTCAGCTCAAACATTTCCTTCAATTTTCAATTTTAAATGCATATTTTAATCATTATGTTATTTATTTTATCATTCAGATCAACATAGATTTAAAGTCATTATTAAAAATTATCTTTTTAATTTATTTAATTACCTTTCATTAAATTTAATTCATATTGTTTTAATTAACAATTTCAAAATTAATTACATTTTTCAAAATGATCCGACATAAAATATTACCTACATTATTCAAAAAATTACATTCCTTTCTTCACATATGGTATTTCTTTTTATTTCATAATAGGATTTTCTACTGGCATTGATTCATCAAACTGCAACAGTTAGCAGCTTCAACACTTGGCTGTAGACATTAGTCAAAACATACAACATACCTGTTTACATAAACAGTTGTCTGCCAGACTGGTGTTATAAACACTCTCAATTTCAACATTCATAGTTACGTCATACTACCACACATACTTCCTACAAGTTTTGTTTCTATAAATCATTTAGTTAGCATATTTATTTCTTATACCAATTCAGATCAGAGTTAATTTTGCTTCATTAATAAAATTGACCCTTTTAAATTATTTGTTTAACTTGAAAATTCTTTAATAACCTCCACTCAAACACTTTAACTTTAGTTACAGCTATATAAAGTTAATGTATAAAATATATAAAATTACAGTTCAATTTAAATAAAAATGAAGTTACACATCACCAGCCTTCATATTATTAAGTTACTCCAGGGACGACTCAAATTTAATTTAATCTCTTCGTGCATTCAAAACAATTTCCATTACTTTAATTACATTTATCAAAAAGATTCTAATTAGTCTAATATTTCAGTTTTTCTTAATACTTCAATGAATTTTACAAACATTCCCTCATTTGTTTCACATCTCTCTTTAAATTCCTCCACAATCACATTCTTAATACCATTATCCCCTACTCATAACCTAACATAGCAGGTACCACAAAATAATAATTAAACCTTTTGGTTACATAGATTTTGTTTTTCGAATATTTTCAAAATTTATTTTTTTTCTCTTAATTACCTGTAAATAGGTTATACTTTATCTGTACAGAATCATAGTTTACCGAGTTGTGATTGAAGACGAACAGAACCCCACTTCATGATTTTAAATAACTACCTTTTTGCAAACCTCAGATCCTTATCTGCCCCTTGTTTCCCAAATTAAAAAAACAAACCACAACCACTAATCTACGACCACATCTCGGTAAGCCATAATTCTATCCTTATACAGAAAATTTTATTTCGTTTGTCTACTCAGCCACAAAACTTCTCCACTACCTACCTAATTAAGGGATGAGTTTACAATACATAAATAACACCAGTTTATTTAATTTTGAGGATTACCCTAATGTTTTGTTTAGAATTAAGGCAATCAAATGGTTCCAAAAAAGTGTGCCAATTTATGTAACTATTGTTTCTGTTTTCTCTAAGGGGAGGGTAAGGAAATCAGGAAGATAAAAAGGGTAAGGATTCTTAAAAGGTCAAGAACTAGGACTAAAGGTAAGGACAAAGCTTCCTCCGGAAATAAGAGTAAATGGAGAAAACCAAGGCTCGCGTGGGCAGGGGCGCGTCCCTGAAGTAGACGAACCCCACTGGGACAAGTGGGGAACATCTACCCGCTACCACTTACTATTTTATATTAAATTCATAATTTTATAGTTATTTAGTTTGTATTTAATTACCAAATTTAATGTATTCAAACAACTTAACATTTATTTATTAATTTCTCATGAACAATTTCAAATCTCATAAAATAATTTAAACTCATTAGAAAAATTCAACCATATAACATTTAAGTCAATCAAAATATTTAAACATTTCAAATTATTTTAATTAAATTAATTATTGAACATACAAGTTCAGTTGCTATCAAAACAATTACAATTCGCTAATTACTGTTTTCAAAATTAATTCGGTTATTTATTTAACTTGCAAATATTAATATCATTATTACAACAATTACCTACACACATATTGTTTATTCAACATTCTACAATACACACCAAGAAATTTACTAACCTTTATTTACAAATCGTCATCATTAATTATTCAGTTATATCACACTTCATTGTCCAAGGTTGCGAGGTCAGGACCAATAAACAAACTATTTAAAATTGTCCACTTGTGAATTTAAGGCTCAACCTCCATCGTCACAAATTAGCCTTGGTTTCGGATAACAATTTTCAATTTTATTTGCATTCCACATACGGTTACCTTGTGTATAGTAACCATAAAATTTCAGTTTATTCATTTTACCATAATAATCATATACCAGGTCAACATTATTTGTTTCTTTCCAGTCTCCATTAGTAGTTATATTCATTATCAAGTCAGTTATTTTTTCATCATAAAGTAAATTATTATTATTTAAACATGTATCATCAAAATAATCTTCACTCTCTATTTTAACAGGTAAGTACTTCAAATCATTTAACATCTCTTTCAACTCATTATAATTTCTCTGCAACCTATATAATTCTATTTCTTTGTCAACACACAACTCTCCATCTAAATCTTTCTCATCATAACACCATATCACACTTTCAACCCCATTCCACACAGAGGGTACAACCTTATACAAAAAAGGGAAACAATGCAAATCTTTCACTAATAAGGGTCTCTTGCCCTCCAATAATAACATTTTTGAACACCTTGGTTCATCACAAATAAGGGGAAAATTTACCCTCTGCCCTACAAATTCATCTACTCTCTCTCTCCATTCTTTTTCTAATTCATCAACACTAATTACTACTTCGTTACAACATATAACGCTCTCTCTCTCACTCACTATTTCACTATCTACTTTCAACGTATCACTCTCTGATACCACCCTTTCAATCACATTACCACTTTCAATATCATTGTTAACATTTGTTATATTACTCTCTACTACCACATTGTTAATTATATTCTCATTTTCGACATTATTGTCATCATTTGTTAATTTTTTATTATCATTATTATTTTTACTTTTACTCTGTTCTCCCACTGACTCTACTATTCTCTCAATATCTTGTTTCAATTCGTTACAACTATTTTCGCATTTCATTTTTACCTCATCAATGTCAAATTTGAGTACATCAAATTTACAATTAAATTCGCTTTTAATTTCATTCAGTTTTATATCGTTGTTGAATAAACGATTATTTAATTCGTTAAATTTGTTATTCTGAATATTGAATTTAGTGTCAGAATCACTCTTTATTTCGTTAAATTTTATCTCTAACATTGCATGTTGCTTTTCTGAACTCTCTTTCATGCTACACACCATGCCACATAAGTATTTCATCATATCATTATCATCAGGTTTTTTATTCTGAATTGGCGTTGAATGAATTCCTTCATCCATAATTTTTGATTCTGTTTCACTTAATTCGATATTTATTTGGCTTTCGTTTTCGATGTCAGTTACTCTGACATTCTCATTATTACCTGCCATATCTATATTGTAAATTTGCTACTTTTCTTTATTTACCTATACTGCTCTTAGACTTATTTCTACAACATCTTATATTTACTCTAATCTTAACTCATTGTCTTGCATACTTTACGTAATTTTTCCGTATCGTTATTCAACCTTCAACCATACTTGTATTCGCTTTTAGGTGCCGATTTATAATTATTTTACAAATCGAGTCCCTGTTCGGGCGCCAATTGTATTATCATGTTTTTATTACCTTTAATTATTAAATTTTTATTAATTTTATATCTTACCTCTTACGCCAAGGTCCGTTGCACGAACCTGCGAAATACAAATATGACCTTCAGGTTATCTGAATAACGTACTCAACTCGCTTTTCAATTGAAACAAATCTAATTTAATTGCATTTTTTACTTTCTTTAAATACACCACTCACTCCTCCTTCTACTTTAATTCACATATTATTGCAACTCTTTCTTTCTTTAAAAAAAAACAGATGTAACATAAAATTTCAGTTTACCATTGTAACTTATACTAATATATATTTATGACCATAATAAGTGACCCAGATTGCCCATTCACTCATTCACACAAAAACCCCCTTTTATATAATTACTTTATGTCCCCCTTTTATATGTGATCATAACAATTTTGATTTAGATACATTTTACAGTTTACCGTAGCGTCCCCGTTGACTGCATGGCGCGTCGCACACACTATCCCTTCTTGATAAAAAATATTGTTCCACTGATTTCGGAAACCGCACTTAGTTACTGATTGAGACTACTTTACTTTGATTTTACACTATTGATTTATGCATACTGTTATGGTCGGCCGACTTTTAAAATTGTCCGGACAGATAAATTTAGTTTGACCACGCGTGCCCGATATTGTTAGTCGACTGGGCGGCAAACTTTATCTGACAATGTGACATTAGGCGGGCATCACTGCCTTGCCGGCGAACGAATCTCATCGCCGTTCACAGCCTTCGTTGTCGAATTTTTAGTAGCTGTACATCTGGCACACAGGATTTACGTGTGCTGTGCTTCGACGATATTTCACAGCCTTTACTTTCGTTTATGTAAAGTTATGCGCTCCGCAGATGTTGGTGTTTGTGCATTTGTGAGTGGACGTCGCACAGACGCAAAGTTCTTAGAATCGTGACACAGTCGACAACATGACATTCCTTTATAAATATTTCAACACAGTGTGTAATGCTTTTTATTGTTTAGGCTGCGAGTTAGATTCAAACAAGGACTGGACACCTATATGAAATGACTTGAAGTATTTTAAAAGATGAAAACCGAAATTAATAAAAAATAAAAAACCTTCTAATTCGCCCCATTACAAAATGAGCATAATGTATTTTAGCAAGCATTACTTTTCTCATGGATTTTGGTACAACTATACAAGTATTTTTCAACAAAAAACCCTTACACTCTGAAAGTTCTTCTTTGAAAGAAAAATATGGTTTGACAGTTTCAGAAACGGATGATTTGTTTACAGGCCATCCATCTCTTACATATTTTAGAACTTCTTGCAGTTCTTTATCGTTGCTAGTTTCATTTTTTAATTCATTCATTCTTATATCAGATACACTAAGACTTTTCTCAACCATCATAACGTATGCTTTAATTTTTGTCTTCATCAGAGGACTCTGTAGTTTGCAAATAAATTCTGCTCAAATGATCAGCCAGTAATAATTTTTTACCTGGTACATACTTAAGTTCTAAATCAAAATTATGTAAACTTATTCTCATCCTTTGTAATCTTTGAGGGATTTTATTCATTGGTTTTTTAAAGATCGAGATCAGTGGATTATGGTCAGTCTCTACGACAAATTTTTGACCAAACAAATATTGATTGAATTTATGACAACCAAAAACAATTGCTAAACACTCTTTTTCAATTTGACTGTACATTACTTCAGTCTCTGTTAAAGCACGGGAACCATGTGCCACTGGTCTTCCATCTTGTATCAATACACATCCAAGTCCCTCACTGGAAGCATCTACACTCAATGTTATGGGTTTATTTATCTCAAAATATGTTAAAACTGGAGGTTTACATAACGCCTCTTTAAGCTTTAAAAATGACGTTTGCTGTGCAGTACCCCACACAAATGGCACATCTTTCTTTGTTAGTTGTCTTAAACTACTAGTTAATTGTGCAGCATTTGGTATAAACTTTGATACATAATTTATTGTTCCTAAGAATGTTAGTAAATCTCTTTTATTTTTTGGTATTTGCATTTTTTCAATTGCCTCAACTTTTTCTGTATCAATTTCAATTCCATCTGCGGAAAGTATATGACCTAAATATTTAACTTTCGTTACAATAAAAGCACTTTTATCTGCATTAAATTTAATACCATATTCTCTGGCTCTTTTAAAAACTTTATCCATAATTTTTAATAATTGGTCTTTAGTCTCAGCCCAAATTAACATACAGGGTTCCCAGCCAGAAAGTCAAACTAATTTCCCTGACATTTCCCTGACTTTCCCTGACCAAAATATTGTATTTCCCTGACAATTGTATTTCCATGGCATTTGCGCAATTTTTAACAGCCTCCTCCACCCCTATTAGCTGTCCAACACACACCTGTACACAATATTTATTACTCAAATAGGAAATACAACATTTTGAACAGTAAAGTACATACAATTTAATAATGATCTGCCAGATAATAATAAATGTTAATACATTTTATTTATACATGAATAATGAAAGTATTACTATTAAAATTACTAATGAACACACAATGTTGGTAATAATGTAAAAAAAAAACAAAATGCAGCACAACAACAAAATTACACACAATTTTTTCTGGTTTCAAGTAGCGTATTTTATCTTCAATTCTGGCTTCACATTCTTGTGACTGCATTCTTTTAACTTTTTTGTCGTCTTCCAACTTTCTTATTTCATCACTTATTCTTCGTTTTTCAGCTTTTTTTCTGTCCTCTTCTTTGACCTTCAGGCGTGTCTTCGCCAAGTAATCCTGGTATTTCTTATGAGCACATCTCACCGATAACAACATTCTATGATTAATTGGTACGCATCTGACACCTCCATAGTACAAAATTAAATCATACACTTGTCTTTGTGCAATAATTGACTCCTCATGCATGTTTCTACCAACATTGATTTATTTATAGAAAAGCCACTCTCCACTGCAGCATTTCCATGAGACAGTATAAGACAAAGCTTTATTGCTTGCCAAAGTTCACTATACTGTTTGTTTTCTGCTAAAATGTCAGCAAAGAAAATGTCTAAACCCATACTATCATCAGATATTGAGATATATTCTTTGAATTTAGTTTCCAAAGCTTCCTTTGATTCACAACACAGAGAAATGTATTGTGCTTTAGCCCTATCGGCCACATTTTCAGTTATTCTGTTAGCTTCATGCAACGCTTCCAAGACATATTCCATTCGGGTCTGACCAAGACTTGGTTGCTGATATATTATATGTGGGTTCAAACTCGTAAGACCTTTCACTAATCTATACTTTAAAGGACTCTTATCCAACAGTTTTGTCACAACTGCCACTAATATTTTCTGACATTCGTGTTTAAAACCAAGAATTTCTCTCTCTGACAATTTTAGTTCTTTAAGTACCTTTTTCGTACTAAATCCAACATCAACTTTACCTACCTCAATTAAGTTTGTTGGGTCCTGTAGATCAAGCAAAATCACACTCCTAATATCAATGGCATTTGCCATTTTACTACGTTTGACAAAGCGATTCATCAAACTTCTTAATAGTTCATTCAGATGGGAGTACAAAAATGGAGCAAGCGGTTTGTTACTTTGAAATCGCCTGAGAAAAGGCTCACATTCCAAAGAAATGGTTTTGAAAAATGCTAGTTTGCATTTTATTAAAGGGTCTTGGATTTGTTCTTTAATATTTTTACAGGACTTACTTTCTGGCAACTTAGCATTTGCAACATATGCCTTGATATGGTGAAATACTTCTAAGGCTCGTTCCAGACAATGAACATTTTCAAGCCATCGTACTGTACAATACTTCAGTGGGAACACTGTACTACCAGTCACTGCAGTGAACTGGGCCCGGCGAGCAGGTGAGTCTTTGAATAAATAATACATGTTACGCAAGAATGAGTTAAGCTCCCAATTTACAGTCATTAAACCTGTTTTAACAGCTCCATTGATGACATGCAAACCACACACTCCCAGGTTCAATAACATTTTCCCATCAGGATTTTCTGTCTCCATTTCCACTTCAAGCTTCCTGAGAAAGCTCAAGTTCACATTAGGCCCATCCATTGAGACCTGCAACAAGTTTTTTCTTTGAAGAGGTTGCAGTCCATGATTAAATTTCTGCAGCAGATCTTGGGCAGTAGCACGACCCAGAAAAACACTGTTCCAATATCTAGAAACCACTTTATGAGTGTTGATATCAAAAAATCTGACAATGAGATCCATTTGTCCTTGTTGTGTTACCTTATTGAGTGACTCATCAAAAGAAACTACATAATCCTCACAAGTTTTCAAATTGTTTGTTAATAACTCACTGAAATGTGGTGCAATACCATGATTAATCACGTAGGAACACTTACTTCCGCCAAAGGTGAATTTCGATGCAATTGCACTATCTGGGAACATAAGTTTAAATGTATCACGTATATCTGCACATGAACTCCTGTTGTATTTACTAGCAACAACTTTTAACGCCCATAAAATTTCTGCTTTGGCTACTTCATCTTTATTAAAATAAGAAGTAGCACAGTGTACCGACTTTCCACTTTCTATCCCTGCCTCAGTCTTTACTGTTTCTGTTGAACTAACACACGGTTTGACAGCAGCATTATCAAGAGATCCATGTCCAATGTCTACACTTCTTGTTTCTGTTGAACTAGTAGCTACACTTCTTAATTCTGTTGAACTAGCGCTAGGTTTGACAAAAAATGATGACAGTGATGGCTGTCTTGATTTAATATTCTGAAGCTGAGTGTGTTTTGGTCCAGTTCTATGTGAGTGAATTGCCTGACGCCCCATATTGCTGAGTTTAAACTTCTTTCTGCACACATTACAGTAGGCTTCAAATTTATTGTCCGGTACATCACTGAGCCAATCTACAAACTCTGGATTAAGGGTTGAATCCAGCCACTGATAGTTGAAAGTTGTTTTTCTTGCCATCTTATCTAATGCATAGGCCTAATCTGAAACAAAAGAAAAGCATGTTAATTGTACACAAAAACTATAGCAAAGCACAAATACATTTATCTCAGCAATGTAAAGATACCTTGTTGGGATAAAAATATACTTGTACAGCTTGGTAGGGCCAGAGCCGCCACACACTGTTCAGCATTTCAACAAACTCATCTTGTTTTAATGCTGCCATAGCCCGAAACATGTACAATTTTAATTTTTTTAAATAAAATTCAACTTACCTCATTAATTGATCACTTTTCCTCGCTTCAAAGGATTCACAGGTTGCAGTTTGTCATCAGTATGAATTACCTGACACATAACAAATTTGAGTCAACTTCCCTGACTTTCCCTGACACACGCCAATTTTTAAAAGACTTCCCTGACAATTTTGTAATTCCCTGACAATCCCTGACTTCCCCTGACTTTCCAGGTCGCTGGGAACCCTGACATATCATCGGCATATATGCCTACATTTTCAATATCTTCAAAAATTTGATTAAAAACTCTATAAAATAAATTCTTGGATTTCGTTGTCCATGACGTGTCCGTTACTTAACTAAATATCACTATAATATTGACGACTCGGAACACTAAGTTTTTTATAAGTAAAAACGTAAAGTTTTACCTTACAGCCTAAACCGGCTTTCACCTATAGAAGGCTTCATCAGAGGCTGTCGTTAGTAGCGCTGTTCGTCTTGTTGTTGGCGACGAGATAGTGTTTCGAAAGATCGAAGCTGTGTGTGTGTGGTGAGATGTGTTCGAATAATGCGTGCGATTTGAATTGTGTCTGTTCGTTTAGGATGTCGTTTTTATTTGTTTTTGTGTGTTTGTATATTTCTAATTGTTCTAGAGTGTCTAGTTTTCGGCCTTTTGTGTGTACGTGTAGTATGTTCATGTTATTGTCGATGTTTTTATATGTGTGGTTTGCTTCAATGAGGTGGTTTGCGAAGGTAGATTCTGTATTGGTGTGGAGTGCTTTTGTGTGTTCAATGTATCTCTGTTTGAAGCTACGTCCTGTCTGGCCTATGTAGAATTTATTGCAATTTGAACAATTTAGTTTATATACACCGGGTAGATCGAGTTTGTTTTGTGCTTTGGGCATGCGTTTTGATAGTGTGTGTTCTGTTTTGTTAGTAGTTTTGTAAGCGATTCTGTATCCTGCTTTTTTGAATTTGTGGGCAATTTTTTCTGTTTCATAAAACAAATTCATAACACTAACATACATCAACAAACAAACAGAAAAAATTGCCCACAAATTCAAAAAAGCAGGATACAGAATCGCTTACAAAACTACTAACAAAACAGAACACACACTATCAAAACGCATGCCCAAAGCACAAAACAAATTCGATCTACCCGGTGTATATAAACTAAATTGTTCAAATTGCAATAAATTCTACATAGGCCAGACAGGACGTAGCTTCAAACAGAGATACGTTGAACACACAAAAGCACTCCACACCACTACAGAATCTACCTTCGCAAACCACCTTATTGAAGCAAACCACACATATAAAAACATCGACAATAACATGAACATACTACACGTACACACAAAAGGCCGAAAACTAGACACTCTAGAACAATTAGAAATATACAAACACACAAAAACAAATAAAAACGACATCCTAAACGAACAGACACAATTCAAATCGCACGCATTATTCGAACACATCTCACCACACACACACAGCTTCGATCTTTCAAAACACTATCTCGTCGCCAACAACAAGACGAACAGCGCTACTAACGACAGCCTCTGATGAAGCCTTCTATAGGTGAAAGCCGGTTTAGGCTGTAAGGTAAAACTTTACGTTTTTACTTATAAAAAACTTAGTGTTCCGAGTCGTCAATATTATAGTGATATCTATAAAATACTTCAGGACTAGAGCTTATACCGTAAGGCAATCTGTTAAAACAATATCTCCTAAATGGAGTCTTAAAAGTAGTTAACTCTTTACTATCTTCTGACAATTCAACTTGCCAGAACGCTTTATTTGCATCCAACTTTGTAAAATATTTTGCGTTTTTTACCTTTGTTGCAATCTCATCAATTGTACAAAGCTGAATATGTTCTCTTTTTATGCAAGAATTTAAATATTGTGGGTCCAAACAAATTCTTATTGACCCATCTGTTTTACCAACAACTACTAATGAATTTACAAAATCAGTTGGTTTTTTAATTTTCGATATAACACCAACAGCTTCCATTCTATTTATTTCATATTTCAATTTATTAATCAATTTAAAAGGAACATGTCTACACGGTTCTACTTTACCTACACTTCCTTCTTTTAATTCTATTTTATATTGAAAATATTTTATTCTACCATAACCATTAAAAACATCTGCGTATTTCTTTATAATATCATTAGCTGTGTTTACTGAAAAAGCATTTAAAATGTCAACATATATAGCTTCGTCTCCAGGCTGGACTCTTTGTATCAAATTAAAATCAATGGAACTCTTTAAACCTAAAATAGGAACACTTTTACCATCAAAAATTTCAAACTCTACTCGTTGTTCAATATTGCCTACTTTGCAATTTAAGCTTACTTTACCAATAGTTTTCATTTTTTCTTGACTATAATTTTTCAAAATTACATTAGATTTCAGGCATTCAGTTATATTCAATTTTCTACATAAGTCAATAGGTATTATATTACATTGAGCTCCAGTGTCAATTTTAAAAGCAACTGTTTTCTTAGAATCTAAAATATTTACAGGTTGTATCCATTCGTCTCGTGCACTGATAGCATCCACACTAATCCAGTCACAAAAAAATTCATCAAAATACTCACATTCAGCCTCAGACGCCACATTTACAACTTTTATTGAACGCTTATTTTTACACATTTTTGCAAAATGTCCTGTCTTACCACAGTTTATACAGTCCTTCATAAACACTGGACAATTCTTGAAACGATGATTGTATCCGCACCGTTGGCATGCGGTCACCTGTTGTCTTGAAGCACCCGGCTCCCGTGTCGTAGAAGATGATGATGATGATGATGATGTCATCTTTGTCTGTTGAACTCTGCTCATGTTGTTGCCTGCGTCACCATCATGAGTCTTGGAATTGCCGCTACTCAGCTGTTTTTTTATGCTAGCAACTTCCTTTGTAGGCTCGAGTTTTTTAACATGCTATTCCGATAATTCAGCACTTTTACAAATTTTAACAGTTTTTACTAACGTTAACTCACTTTCACGTAATAGCCTAACCTATCTTTCACTCGTTTGTCTAAAATGCCGGCAACAATGCGATCTCTTATCAAACGCTCTCTCAAAGTACTAAAATTACAATCCGCACTTAATTTCTTCAATTCAGTCAAATATGCATCAAACGACTCACCAGGCTCCTGATTTCTCGTGAAAAACATGTGCAAACTAACACTCTCATTTTTGATAGGCACAAAGTGCTCTTCAAATTTCTGCAGGGGTCTTGGGGAATAGTCAGCGGCAAAATATAACTTCCGTCGCCGCGCGTGTACTATATTTCGGTATCCGATGTGTACATCCAACGTGCCTTTTCCCTCAGTTTAATGGCTGTGTGTATTTCTGAGTTGTGGTTGTTGTTGTCGGGTGTCTTATGTACTCCTATTATGTTGTTTATATTATGTCTTGATGTTCTGGTGCTGTGTTTTGTATATTTGTTTCTGTGTCAATTTTGAGCTTTGTTAGTGTTTGGTTGTTATGTTTGTAATGTATGTTATGTTTTAGGCCTTTATCAAGGAGTGTTTGTTCGTTTTTTGTGAGTGTGACGTTCATGAGGTTTACTGTACGTGGGTAGAATTTGTGCGAGGGAATTATATCTGTGTTGATTGGTGTCAGGTTTTTTATTTTTCTGTCGTGTTTTGTCTGTATGTTATGTATTTGTTTTTTTTTTTCATTCAATATTAGACAACACACACAAATAGATAACAACATTGCAGTAAAAAACAACACTGACCTAGTAACAAAAATAAAAGACATACACATCCCCCATAATGCCACATTAGCCTCCTTTGACATTAAAAACCTGTACACGAACATCCCCATCTCTGAAACAATCACCATCCTACAAAACAAACTCAAAGAAAACAACACACCAGACGAACTTATCAACGAAATTACGGAAACTCTGAACATTATCACAAAACAAAACTACTTTACTTATAACAATAAATACTACACACAGAACGATGGCTTACCCATGGGCTCCCCCATATACAGCATTCTAGCAGAAGTCTTCCTCCAACACTTAGAAAAAACAAAAATACTCACAAACAATGACAGACACTCACATAAAATACTATATTGGCACAGATACGTTGATGACATTCTAATACTATACAGGGGGAACAAAAGACAATGTGAACAGTTACTTACGCTATAATAGATTATAGATATCGATGTGTGTGTATACTCAAGTCGAGTACGCGATGTTATTGTTTATAATTATTATATTGTCTGATTATTAATAAAATTGAATGAGTGTTCATGTTTAAGGTTTGTCGTTTAAAAGAGTATTTCTCACTTCACTGTGTCAACCTCCCCACTTACCATATGTGGATGTCTTCAATATTCTCGTTGGTGACTTCTTCTACTGTAAAAACACTGGATATACATACATAGATATTCTTTTTGAATATCACACAGAATGCACATACACAATAAAAATAAATTAAAAGTTCAACTGCAATTCGAATGATATTGGTCATTCAAATACTACCGCCACCTCATGAGAGAACTGTTCATGAAAAATTAAACTACTTTATCTATAATATAGAAATCAAAACTCTGGTTCCACTGGTAAATAAATTGGGGATTTATTCACAATAATAAAATTCAATAAACTCTTTTAAAAACAATGAATAATATCTTTTGACAAACAATAATAAATTTAAACAATTCCTGAGATCTCTGTACCTCAAGGCTGGTAACACTGCTGTAAGGTACAATTTTTTGGTGAACGAGGTTAGGTTCACTTTATTCAATTATGTTACCAAATTAGTGAGTTCTTTGAAGATACATGATACCAGATTACAAGATGTGACTTTAATTAACAATATTAATTATGTATTACTATAAAAAACAAACAAAATTTAAAATTATAAAACTCGGTACCATAACCGATATATCGTACTATCGTACGCTAAGCAAACGTATATAGCAGTTGTGGTCAAACACGTGCTCTGGGATTTGCACTGTTAAAAATATTATTATTATTTATTCATTAACTATCAAAATCATGTATTGGCAAGAGAAAAAATCTAGAGAAAAAAACTCTTGTTATAGCTTTCATTTAAGTAAAATTATTTAAGAACAGAATTATTCCTTGGTGACAAAATTATAATCATCAGTTCTAGGTTAGTTACCTAGTATACGTAAGTCATTATTTAGAATAAGTATATTACTTATTAAATTCTTAATGGTATGATCATAAACATTCTATTTATAAGTCATTTGACGTATAATTATCAGTTATTTAAAATACTTGCACAATAAAACAATTATCTGTTAATTCAAAAAGTTTAGTCAAGTAAGCGACTATCTACTATACATTGATGATCGGTATCTAAATTAATTCCGACCTTCTCAATTATTATTCAATTGTAAAATATTTATTTTTAAATTAACCATTGTGCTACAATTTATTTGTTAGGCACTGATAATTTTTCATCATAGTTTAAGCACTTGAGTATTTTTGACTAGTGCAGTCCAAAACAATATCTTTCGTTTATTAACGAAAATTATTATTTTTCATTAATTTCTTTTAAAGTAATTAAAATATTAGTACTCCCTGATTTAAAACACAAAACACGACCTTTATTATACACTGGTCGAGTTATTTTCACTGTTCACTTAATGCACTGGACACTCGGTAATATATTGTGGTGTATAGGTTAGCGTATGTTGACTTATTACTGTGTGTAACGCGCACATTTTGAAATAATCTAGCCGACTTCTTGCGTGGACCTTCCGTCTTGAGTGATGCAGAACGAATGATTCCTTCACCGAAGCGTCTCCTTCTCGTCTGGTCATTTTAAGCTATTTGATTGGTTCAAAAGGTCAAACTCTCAACCCCAAAACACTTTGGTCAAATAAAACTTTTAATTTTTTACAATTCTAAGCGTGGGTTCGAGGCTATGAGTGACGTATGCATGGATACTCAAAATGATTGAAAAGTTTATACTTGTCGTAACTTTCTTATCTTTTGTCGTATCGTCGATTGGGTAGTGGCATTAAATCGCGGACACTTGTGGCTTCATTTTAAGTCTAAACAAGCACTAAATCCGTTCATTATTAATTCACTTAGCCATCTCAAAAACTCATATGGTGATTCTTAATATAAATAAGTTTGTTTCACCATATTTCGTTACAATTATACTGTAATACGTACTATTAAACGTCTCGAGTCCATCTCTCTTTCATTTTAGTACATAAAATAGTCATAATTACAATTTAAACAATATCTGGTAATGGCGTCCATAGCGACCATGTTCGATTGTTTATAATTACATGTAACGCTATTATTCCTTATCTTATTACATATGTTTGACATCCTAACACTAATATGTACATTTATTTACATTTGTTCACATTTTATTTTGCAAAAATGTTATTTTTTATATACTTATAGTATTATCAAAAATACCTTCTGTTTTCATTTCTCTAATTTGTCACTTCTTTAATTATTTTATCAGACAAGGTATATAATGTTAGTACTTAAAATAGTGTACAATTGTTGTACCTTGTTGGTTTAATGTATTTATTAACTTTTCGTTATCTGAAAGCTCTTCAATTCATAGTACAGTGTTTATTTACATCTGGTTTTACAAGTGCAGTTAGTTAGTTTATAATATTTCAATTATTAAACTACTACTATTACATTTGAGATGTGTTCTCATAGCAGTATCAGACATTTCTCTAACTACTGATAACATTTTTCATAATCTTTTGATAAGTTTTGATATTGCTTTTTGATTAACTATCTTGTCACATTGGGGTTCTGTTCATTTGGCTTTATGATATCATATTCAATCTGATTCATTTGCTGTGTATTTCAGTACATATGGTATTTTAATGGTTTGCATTATTATTCATAATTAGTCTTTGTTTGACACAATTGTGGATAGTTGCTTGGTCTAACTAATATACATGATTTTATGTTATAGGTTCACTTTCTATGAGGTTATGTGTCAGTTGTCTGACAACAATGTGCAACATATTCTTATGCAGTATTTGACTCTACTATTACCATTTCATTATGGCATTCTACTACAATGGTTTAATTATTAAGTTATACTCATGTTTACACTATTTGTTGAAACAATAACACAGGTATTCTTAGTCTAATAATATTACATTTCTTGGTGTGTTGCACCTAGTTTTTTGGTACATTGATTGTTTTATACCTAACAAACTAGCTTATTTGCTACTGTTTGTTCTGGAATTCATCTATATTTTGTCCTGTCTTGCTATGGCATTCAGGCACATTTCATTTCAAGGCTTACAAAGCTTTTATTATTAGTCCCTATGAACAATTATTTTACTGTTCTGTCTCATATTTCTTTTGGTGGTCTTAATGATTATTTATATGATATTACAATCTTGATTAAACTTGTCACACTAATTGTCTGTGCATTTTAACTAGTTAATCTTGGATTCTTTCACTTATAATGGTTAATCATTTTCCTCTGTTATAAACATTTTTACTTGTATTGTCTGTGGTGTTTATTTGGGGTAAAATGGTTATTATATCACAGGTTGTCACACTTATATTAAGTTTTCACTGTTATTGTTTGTGATCACTCAATGATGCTAAACACTGGTTTCTTTGTAGTTGATCTTCGAATAATCATTACACTTCTTCCGGTCACTATATTAATTTTAGTTCCTTGTATACCTTGTGAATGTTGATTTCTTGTACTGTCCATACATTATCTTCATTCTTCGTGGTATGTTTCCTTTCCTCTTCTTCTTCATTTCTTCTTCTGGTTAATTGTTGCTCACTATCGGTGTTCTCCTGGGTTATACATTACTTGTGATAATCAATGTTCCCTTAGTCTTGTCATCTTCTTCAATATTTTTATTCGTGGTAGTCACTGTTCCATGGTATTTTATACTAATAAACAAATTTGTTTGTTTTATCATCATTGTGGTTGTACTTGATTCGTATCCTCTTCATTTTAATGATTATTTTTGTCGTGTCCCCTCACTAATTTGGACCTATTGGGCCTGGATTCTAACATATTATATTGGCTCGTTGTCATTCTCTCTCTCTTTTGTACTCGATGATATCCTTATTACTCTTCCTTCTTCTTGGTTGGGTTGTTTCAATAATATTCGTTTGTATATACACACTTTGTCTATATTCTCCTGTTCCTTATTTTATACACTTTGAAATATTTTCATGATCTCCTTTTACTTGACGTAATAGATAGTTATTTTATGTAACTGCCAATTTGGTACGTTACAACGCACATAAACAAAATACATAAAAACATAACCTTAACAGCCGAATACGAACATAGTATATACAGAAAACCAACTACAACTGACACACTAATACACAACACCTCCAATCACCCAACAGAACACAAACTAGCTGCTTTTAGAACCATGATACATAGACTTAACAACATCCCCTTAGATGAAAAAGACTACAAAGACGAACTAAACACGATAAAATATCTAGCAGAATCTAACAGATATGACAGAACAATAGTCAGTAAACTCCTACACAAAACACAAAACAAACAACAGACAAAGACAGAAAACAACAAATTCATAACACTAACATACATCAACAAACAAACTGAAAAAATTGCCCACAAATTCAAAAAAGCAGGATACAGAATCGCTTACAAAACTACTAACAAAACAGAACACACACTATCAAAACGCACGCACAAAACAAAAAACAAATTCGATCTACCCAGTGTATACAAGCTAAATTGCTCAAATTGCAATAAATTCTACATAGGCCAGACAGGACGTAACTTCAAACAGAGATATATTGAACACGCAAAGGCACTCCACACCACTACAGAATCCACCTTTGCAAACCACCTCATTGAAGCAAACCACACATATAAAAACATCGACAATAACATGAACATTCTACACGTACACACAAAAGGCCGAAAACTAGACACTCTAGAACAATTAGAAATATACAAACACACAAAAACAAACAAAAACGACATCCTAAATGAGCAGACACAATTCAAATCGCACACATTATTCGAACACATCTCACCACACACACACACACACAGCATCTATCTTTCGGAAAACTATCCCGTCGCCAACAACAAGACGGACAGCGCTACCTACGGCAGCCTCTGATGAAGCCTTCTAAAGGTGAAAGCCGGTTTAGGCTGTAAGGTAAATCTTTACGATTTTACTTATAAAAAACTTAGTGTTCCGAGTCGTCAAACATTAGTGATATTTAGTTAAGTAACGGACACGTCATGGACAACGAAATCCAAGAATATTATTACATCTCACTGCATATAACAACAACATGTACACAGACAGAAGGTGTAGTCCCATTTCTATCAAACGCAAAATGTTTAGCAAACGCATGAAATTAAAATCGAGCGAAATGGCTTATAATGCAAACAAGATTTATTTAGTCACAGAATACAACCAAATATGTAATTAAATAAGTTTAGTTATAATCGAGTTTCGTATTATAACTCCATTCTGAAGCTTTTTAAAAGTGAAAACCGGTTCAGGTTGAAAGGTAAAGCTTTTACGTTTTTAGCCATAAAAAGTTTTGTGTTCCGAGTCGGGATAGTGGTAGTGAAATAATTATATTTAAACTAATTTATGTTCTAAACCATAGTTCTTTAACATTTTAACTTATAATCTGACAACATTTTTGCCGTTTCTGTAGTGACATTGTCAACCTCTAAAATCCTGACCTTAATACCTTATAATTATCTTGTTGGTACATCCTCTTCATTCACTTTTTTAAATATTATATATATATATTGCAACATTACAACATTGCAAAAGTTGCATAATATTATATTGTATGTGTACAAATTTTTGTACTTAAATTTAGGCATCTCGTGCCTCACGTCTAGGGCGACAAATTTATATAACGTGACAATTTGGCAAATTTAATTTAATTTAAATTTGTGGAGTCCTTCGATCTTGGAGCACCAAATTTAAACAACGTTACATATACATAAATAGGTGTGAACGGTCTCACGTTCAAGATTGACAAATTCTTTAAACATATAACATTTAAATAGGGGGTCAGGTGTATCTGCAATAAGAACTCTACGGAACTTGAAACAGTAATTAAAATTTATTTGATACTATAAAAAAAAATATGTGCACATGGCATTGACTTCGATTTAAAAAACATTAGTTATTATTTGTTATAATGCCGTAAGGCTTAAGATATATACATCCTTACTAACTAAACATTCTATGCTACTAAATAGTATATAAAAGAAAAATCTCATTTTTAGACTACTCAGTCTATTAATATGTTTCAAAATCAATTTTTTAAAATCTTTTTTCTATATATGGTACGTACTCAAAAGAGTAATAGTTATTACTTCTCAGTACTGTTTTCTCAAATACTAATTGTTTTTATTTATATTCTTTGTAATCATTTTATATCATATTAATTTGAGCTCTTGTTACGTTAATCGTGTTTCTAAAACTTCTATGATTTTTAACTCTACTATACAAGAAATATTACTCTTATTTTTAAATAAAATATTAATGTCTTTAACTGTCTTTGTATACTGTGTATGATTAAGATATGAATAAGTTGTCTATCACCTTATTGTCGTCAATCATACTCGATCATTTTTTGTTCCATCGGTGTTCATCTTCGTCTCGCCTCCAGCGTCGGCTGTCTCTCTTCTCCTCTTGTCCAGCGTCGGCTGTCTCTCACTCTCTCGTCCTCTCCTCTTGTCCAGCGTCGTATCGCTATGGAACTGCTTCCCTTGTCCAGCGTCGTATCGCTATAGAACTTCTTCTCTTGTCCAGCGTCGTATCGCTATGGAACTTCTTCTCTTGTCCAGCGTCGTATCGCTATAGAACTTCTTCTCTTGTCCAGCGTCGTATCGCTATGGAACTTCTTCAGTAGTGCTGTTATTAATTACAATGTTTGTCTTATAGCTTGGTTACGTATTTGTACATAACTGGCAATTTAAACTGTTTATAAAAATATTAATAAATATGCCGTGCTGACGGGCATAAGCTCCCGCTGCATCGTGGATGATTCAAGAAAGAGAACCACTGAAGCTTGCGTGTCCTATTTATACCCATGTCTTGGTCGACACCCTTCAGTGATACAAAATCGACATGTTAGAAACTGTCTTTGGCGTCAGTTCCCCCACTCTTTTCAAATTCACTATTTTTTATATTTCTGCGAATTGCAGAGTCCTGTAAGTATTTTTTTATACTTATCTTATAACTAATTTTACAACACATGTTCATTGTAATTTTGGACATTGCAACTTAACCCTTTTGATTTGTACACAGTTATTTCACTATTGCACTTGTACGGCGTATCACTTTCGCGTGGTTTTCGCACACAGTATTTATTAAATTTATTTACATTTTATGGTGCTTTTGGATTTTAATTCTTAATTCTAGTTTATGAATAATTACGGAAAAACAGTCATTGTGCAATTATTCATACTGGGGTGGCAAACTTGCCTGCAGAGACCTGCGTTCACACACACTAGCAAAATACTGGTGTACACACTTTCAGTTACATTTGTGTGTGTGTGCACGTTGATTCAGGTCGAAACACCTGTTCATATTTTTGTCTGAGTCAAGCTTGCAATCCATAACATGCTTATTTCTAATATATTATTAATTATTTACAGTTTATTAAGTAAATTTAAATTTTTATATTTCATGCTCAGTACATCACTTATTTGTACTGTCGCAATATATATATATATATATATATATATATATATATATATATATATATATTATAAACTTTCTCTGTGAACACTTACTTTTTGGTTTTGTTTCCCAAACGTTTCAACGTGGTGTTCGTCTTCCTCAGTGGGATTTGAAATACTGAATGTCTGTACAAAGTAACCATTATGGGTTGTAGGTGTGTGTGGTGGGGGTTGCTGGTGGGAGGGAATTGGCGCTGGGATTCAAAGTGTGTGTTTGAATCAGTGTATCAAAAATTATGTGTGATCTATAATGTAATTGTTCACTTAATATGTTGTTTGGTTGTAGTGCGTGATATCTGTATATTTCAAATTGTTCTGCTGTGTTTAGTTTTCTACTTTTAGGTAAGTAGTGTAGTATTTTCATGTTGTGCTCTATGTTTGTGTAACTGTGGTTTTCATTTTGTAAATGTATGGCAAATGTGGAATGTATGTAGTTTGTGGTATCCATACCCCTAATCTCACATGACTACCAAGAAGAACTCAACACAATCAAATATATAGCAGTCAAAAATGGATACAATCCCGATTTAATAAATAAACTACACAAATGCATCCTAAACACAAAAAGTAAAACACATATAACCAACAGCACACAACCCAGTAAATACATCACACTCACATACTACAATTCCAACTCACACAAAATTGCTAACGCATTTAGGAAACACAATAAATTATAAAGTAGCCTACAGAACTAACAACACCATCAAGAAACACATAAATAACACTAACAAAGACACAGACACATACAGCAAAACTGGGGTTTATAAATTAAACTGCAATGATTGCCACCAGTTCTACATTGGCCAGACGGGAAGATCTTTTTCCTCTAGATATTCTGAACATTTAAAAGCCCTCACCACAAACTACATACAACCACATTTGCCACACATTTACAAAATGAAAACCACAGTTACACAAACATAGAGCACAACATGGAAATACTACACTACTTACCTAAAAGTAGAAAACTAAACACAGCAGAACAATTTGAAATATACAGATATCATGCACTACAACCAAACAACATATTAAATGAACAATTACATTATAGATCACACATAATTTTCGATACACTGATTCAAACACACACTTAGAATCCCAGCGCCAATTCCCTCCCACCAGCAACCCCCACCACACATACCTACAATAACCGTTACTTTGTACAGACATTCAGTATTTCAAATACCACTGAGGAAGACGAACATCACGTTGAAATGTTTGGGAAACTAAACCAAAAAGTAAGTGTTCACAGAGGAAGTTTATAATATATATATAATAATTAATACCTTGTTATATTGAAAATTCTACACATAACTGGCACCAACTTGACCTACTTGCTGTTAAACAAATCTGTTGTAAAGTTTCAAAATTGGCTTTGTCGAGTTCAGATCTGACATCATCAAACAATTAGAAGCAAGGAAATTAACTGCTCTGGTCTCAGAGATAGTCCTAGGACTGCTATACTTTGGTCATACAACTTGGTGATAAGCTTACACTGACACCCAGTAGATCTGAAATTTTGTTCATGACTTACATTGTGCTATGAAAATGTGGTTTATTTTTCTGCAATAACAAGGACATCAGTCTTTGCCACTTTATTTTTAAAAGAGACTACAGTTTAACTTGTATTTGAACTCTGTATGGTTGCAAATGTTTTTGAGTGTCCAAATCTTCTATATACTGCTGGGCGCCAAATGCAATACTAAACCTGGAGCTGCACACAGTACATACAGCACCTGAATCACTACTATAAATCATTTTTTTATAGTATCATTTTTTTTTATGATATCGATCATAATTTAAGACTTAACTTGAGAAAAATGACATTTCTACTCACATCTTGTATATTTCCTACCATTAATTTCGAATATATTTACTCCAGACTACCGTTAAAGTATTAGCTTAGCATAATATATAAAACATGATATTCCTACCATGTCATTGGCAATTCCTACCATGATAGTCAAACTCCCTCCATACAATTTATGTTATTCTTTAGCACTCGGCTTTTTATAAGTGAGTATCATTACTGATTTATGAATATTAATTGCACCACTTTCACATGTGAAAATTTAATTTGTTTATTTACCTCGTATGCGTTTCGGCATGATGTTCGCCTTCCTCAGCGAGGTGTGATACAGAATGTCCAGAACTTTGTAACGGTTTTTTTCTAGTTGGTAGGTTGTGTGGGGGGTGTGGAGGTGGTAGGGAGTTGGCGCGGGATTCTGAATTATTGTACGTTTTGTGTATAATTGTGTCAAAGAGTGCGTGTGATTTAAAGTGTAATTGGTCGTTAAGTATGTTGTTTTGTTGTGTTGTGTAGTGTTTGTATATTTCGTATTGTTCTGCTGTGTTAAGTTTTCGACTTTTAGGTAAGTAGTGTAGTATCTCAAGATTATTTTTTATGTTGGTGTAGCTGTGGTTTTTTGTATGTATGTGTGTGGCAAACGCGGAGTGTATGTTGTTGCTGGATAAGGCTTTTAGATGTTCAGAAAATCTTGAAGAAAAAGATCTTCCCGTCTGGCCTATATAGAAACTATCACAATCATTGCAGTTTAATTTGTATACCCCTGTTTTGTTGTATATGTCTATGTCCGTGTTTGTAGCATTGATGTGTTTTTTAATGGTATTGTTTGTTCTGTAGGCTATTTTGTAATTGTGTTTCCTGAATATGTTGGCGATTTTGTGTGTGTTGGAGTTGTAGTATGTGAGTGTGATGTATTTATTCGGTGTGTGTTGTTGTTATTTTTTGTTTTGTTGTTTTTGTTTATGATGTGTCTGTGTAGTTTGTTTATTTAATTAGGGCTATAACCATTTTTTATTGCTATATATTTGATTGTGTTGAGTTCTTCTTTATAATCTTGTTTACTTAGTGGTATTTTTGTTAGTCTATGGAGCATATGGTTGAATGCAGCATGTTTGTGTTGCGTTGGATGGTTTGATATGTTGTGTATGACCATGTCAGTTGTGGTTGGTTTCCTGTATATTTTATATGTGTGTGTATTGTTTGTTTTGTTAATTGTTAGGTCAAGAAAATTTATACTACTGTTTTGTTCTATTTCAAATGTAAATTTTAGTTTGTGGTGTATTGTGTTTATGTATTTGTGGAAATTTTTGACCTGTCTTGTATTGCCATTATATAAAAGTAATATATTATCTACGTATCTGTGCCAATAAATGATTTTGTTGGTGTATTTGTTGTTGTTTATTATATGTTTTTGTTCCATGATGTGTATGAATATATCAGCTAGTATTCCTGAAATGGGTGAGCCCATGGGGAGTCCATCTGTTTGTGTGTATATCTTGTTGTTGTATGCTTCGTTTTGCTGATCGTGGCAGCTGGTATATGGAGACCTAGAGCAAGGCAGTTCCTGGAGGCGGTTGCTGGAACGTGGAACCAAGACGACGGATCGCTGGAGGCCGGATCGAGATCGTCGACCGGGAGGACAATGAAGACAACAGAACAGGGAAGCCAAATTTAAATAAATTTGTTATCAAATTATAAAACTTTAAAGTGCAAAGTAAAAGAACATTGATTTAAAATATAATTTTGTTTAAAAGGAGACTTTGAACAATTAAAAATTTACAGCACTGTTTAAATAAAGAGAACATTTATTTAAAATATTTTCAAAGCAAATTTTGGAACTACAATAAATTAATTTTGTGTCAAATAACGAAAGAACATTTTAATATAAAAGTGTGTAAAAGAAAGGACAATAAATGTATAAAATTTCACTAATTGTGCATTCTTTTCTGCAAGTCTGGTCTGGGCTATAACCTGTTACCTTGCAATATATATATTTAAATATGTTTAGTGAATGTGCTAATAGTACTATGCATGTGTTAAAAATTTCTAAATTCTAAGCACATACATTGCATACAAAAAGCTTGTTTTCTAAATTTAGTTTAAAAATGTTTGTTATCATGTAATTGTCAGTAGTTTTTAACAAATGTGTTTTATGAGTGACTGACCAAACCCAATACAATGTTGAGTTTCTCTAGCAACAAATGCTTGAAAAAAGGTTGAAAGGTGGAAGCGTCTGTCAACCAATTGACATTTCTTTAGAATTATTTTAACAGGGGCAGTTATTTGTTTGTGATTCACAAGTAAATGTGTAGGCGATCTCAGATATATTAATAGTACAATGTTGACATTTTGTGAATTCATGTTACAGTTTTACTGTTTACAGTTATTATTTTATTTTATTAGAAAGCACTGTTATAGGTATCAAAATAACTCATTCCAGTAGACAAACTGAGTGGTAAAATGATTTAATTGGAATAACATCATTGTGAACTGAGTAGTGAGTCGCTTAAAAGAGACAAGCATATTAGAAGTAGCGACAGGCAAACTGTAACTGATTTTTTCCCATGTAATCAGCAGTGATGTAATTCTTTTCTGGGTCCTCTTACTACCCTTACTTAATTCATGCCATTGTTCCCTCTTGAATACTAACCTCTCCTTATAGTTATGGCAACTACTAAAATTATATAACATGAAGAGATTACATTCTCCTCAAGACTGTTTAAAATCTCTTCTTTTAAGCCTAGGCCAGTTTCATTGGTTATTTCTATAAATCCTAAAAAGCTTTCATCAATTTTTAAGTTAGTCGGTCTTCCTGCTTCATCTTCAGAAATTGAGACACGTCTGATTACTTGACTGTACTCAGTTGACCTTTTCTGTTGATCTGTGTAATATCGTTTATTACAGAGAAAACAGCAGATTCAACATGTTTCAAAAAAAAATTTCTTTTTTTTAGATAAAAGCTGAATGGGTTCACTTTGAATTTTTTGCTTTTCTTCGGACCACTGATTACGTCTTGCAACAATGGATCTTATTCAATCAAAAGATCGATAATTGCCAAAATGTTTCTGGTATTGGGCTGACCTGTCTTCTCTTTATGGCCTCTAAAGGCTAAATTTAAAGCTACCAATGCCATAGTAACATTTACATTGCAATCCAGTACTTTGGTTCATTTATTAGTTTCCTTTCTTAGCTCATAACAAATAACATTGCAGGCCTGGCTAGTGACCTCTGTGCATTCTTAACTGGAATTATTGCTCTATTGTGCAGTTAACCAAATAATGTATACTCTCAAAGTACGTCATTTGGTACTGGTAAATTAACAGTCAACAAATAAATGTATATAGATTATTAAACTTTCACTTGTGAACTTACTTTGTTTTCTCCCGTACGCGTATTGGCGTGATGTGCGCCTTTGTCAGCGGTGTGAGACAGGTGTCAGTAACTTGTAACGGTTTTTAGTTGGTAGGTTGAGTGGGGGTGGTGTTTGGTGGAAGGGAATTGGCGCGGGGATCCGAATTATTGTTTGTTTTATATATAATTGTGTCAAAGAGTGTGTGCGATTTATAGTGTAATTGGTTGTTAAGTATGTTGTTTGGTTGTGTTGTGTAGTGTTTGTATATTTCATATTGTTCTGCTGTGTTAAGTTTTCAACTTTTAGGTAAGTAGTGTAATATCTCAAGATTAGTATCTATGTTGGTGTAGCTGTGGTTTTTTGTGCGTATGTTGTAATGGGGCAAATTAAAAGGTTTTCTTTATTGTATTAATTTTGGTTTTGATTTTATTAATTCAAATCATCAATTCAATCACTTTTCAGATTGCCAGACTTCACCTGTGAGGAGCCCCAGTACAACAATGCACATTGTTAGCCTAAACAATTGCCAGACGTATTGCGTAACCGCCCAGTAAGCAGCAGTCCTGGTGAATTACAGTATGCAGTCTGTCACCAGTTGTAACCTTAGCCAGCAGCAGGAAGCAGCATAAAGTTTGTGAATTTAAAAACAGTGGCCTCGGGTGCAAGATAGGTCGTTATGAAGAGTCGGCCTATCTTTTAAAGCATAATAAATATTAAAAGTACAAACAATAGAGCGCGCCCAGTCAACTACTAACACAGACCGTGCGCAGTCGCCTAAAACTTTATACGCGGGCAAAATTTTGTTCCATCAAGTCGGCCGACTAATCGAGATTATATCAGAGTTGTAAAGCAGTTTAAAAAAGTGAGATGGACATTTAACGCCATAAAATCAAGTGAGTTCGGAGTAAAAAATGAACTAATAACAGTTTGGACATAGTGCAAGTAAATTACAGGACGCGCTATGTGGTCGACAGTGACGCTGTTTAGGAAAGTAACACTATTCTTTTATATATATTCTTATGTTCTCTAAAAAGGGGGTTTTAAAGGTCTGAATGTGAGAGTGTGGCAAGCTGGGTTCGCCTTGATTAATTAAAAGTATATCAGAATAAGAAAAATGTTTAAATAAATGTGCATGTTGTATCTGTCTTAAAAGGAGAGAAAGTTGAGTTCTAATTGAAATTCTATTTAAAAGGAAATAATTAGATAATAAAATTTTTTCATTCCATTAAACAAATGAGTGTAGCGTACGTTTGTTGGGTGACCTGATAATCACACTTGCATCTTAACGTTCGTGTTGCGGACCCTGGTAGAAGACGAAACAAGGTAGGTGGAAGATCAAATAATTTTATGTATTTCTATTTGTATTAAAATGTAATTAACGTTACAAATGGTGCCCGAACAGGGACTCGAATTTGAATAATTAAAATTCCACACCTACGATAGATGCAAGTTTGATTTGAGGGTTAAGTAACTACGTAAAAATTACGCAGGACATATAAATTAGTACATCAATGTTCAGAGGTAAGAGTGAAGTGGTAGATATTTTATGTAAGAAAATCTAGATTAATAAATTTATAGATATGGCAGATAATAACGAGAATGTCAGCTTAACTGACATTGAAAACGAAAGCCACATGAATATTGAATTGAGTGGGACTGAGTCAAAAATTATGGATGAAGGAATTCATTCAACGCCAGTCCAAAGCAAAAAATCTGATACAGATGAGATGTTAATACGTTTATATAGCATGATAAATGCTAGACTTGATATTAGGGACACTAAAATGAATGACAAATTTGACAGACAAAGTAGTGATTTTAGTGAGAAATTAGATGCACAGAATAACAAATTTAATGAATTAATTAATCGTTTTGATGAAATTAAGACCGAAATTAAAAGCGAATTTAACTGTAAATTTGACGAACTCAGAAGTGACATTAATGAGATAAAAATGATATGCGAAAGTAGTTGTAACGAATTGAAACAAGATATTGAGAGAATAGTAGAGTCAGTAGGAGAACAGAGTAAAAGTAAAAATAATAATGATAATAAAAAATTAACAAATGATGACAATAATGTCGAAAATGAGAATATAATTAAAAATGTGGTAGTAGAGAGTAAGATAACAAATGTTAACAATGATATTGAAAGTGGTAATGTGATTGAAAGGGTGGTATCAGAGAGTGATACGTTGAAAGTAGATAGTGAAATAGTGAGTGAGAGAGAGAGCGTTATATGTTGTAACGAAGTAGTAATTAGTGTTGATGAATTAGAAAAAGAATGGAAAGAAAGAGTAGATGAATATGGAGGGCAGAGGGTAAATTTTCCCCTTATTTGTGATGAACCAAGGTGTTCAAAAATGTTATTATTGAAGGGCAAGAGACCCTATTTAGTGGAAGATTTGAGTTGTTTTTCTTTTTTGTATAAGTTTGTACCCTCTGTCTGGAGTAATATTGAAGGTATGATATGGTGTTATGATGAGAGAGATTTAGATAGAGAATTGTGTGCTGATAAAGAAATAGAATTATATAAGTTGCAGAGAAATTACAATGAGTTGAAAGAGAGGTTAAATGATATGAAATACTTACCTGTTAAAATAGAGAATGAGAATTATTTTGATGATACATGTTTAAATAATAATAATTTACCTTATGTTGTAATGAATGAGAAAGTAACTGACCCGATATTGAATATAATTACTAAGGGAGACTGGACAGAAATAAATAATGTTGACTTGGTTTACGATTATTATGGTTAAATGAATAAACTGAAATTTTATGGTTACTATACACAAGATAACCGTATGTGGAATGCAAATAAAATTGAAAATTGTTATGTGGAACCCAGACTAATTTTTGACGATGGAGGCTGAAATTCATAAATGGACAATTTTAAATATTTTGTTTTACGGTTCTGACCTCGCAACTTTGGACAATGAAGTGTGATATAACTGAATAATTAATGATGACGATTTGTAAATAAATGTTTAGTAAATTTATTTGTGTGTATTGTAAAATATTAGGTAAACAATGTGTATGTAGGTAATTGTTGTAATAATAATATTAATATTTTGTAATCTAAATAAATAACAAAATTAATTTTGAAGACGGTAATTAGCGAATTGTAATTGTTTTGATAGCAGTGGAGCTTGTATTTTCAATAATTAATTTAATTAAAGTAATTTGAGATGTTTAAATATTCTGATTAATTTAAAGGTTATATAATTGAATTTTCTAATGGAGTTAAATTGTTTTATGAGATTTGATATTAATAAATAAATGTTAAATTGTTTGATATGAAATAACATTGTTGTTAAATGTTTCAGAGGTTACGTGGAGATATTGGTGTGTGTGTGTGTGTGTGTGGTGTGTATTTTGTGTTCAGGTCAATAGGTGGATAATGTATTGTAAGTATAAAGTTCATAATACCAATCAGATAAAATAAAATGCTTACAGGTGTGAAAAGAGTTTAATTCAATAATAAAAATGAATTGTGGTAATGGTATTAAATAAAAACTGTAATTTAAAAAGTAATAATAACTAAAAGGGTGAATAAAATTATATTTGGTTTGAACTGTAATAAATAGAAATTGATAAATATGTTAACTAAAAGAATTATAGAAACCAAAAAATTTGAAGGAAGTATATATGTCAGTATATGATGTAACTATGAATGTTGAAACTGAGAGTGTTTATAACACCAGTCTGGCAGACGACTGTTTATGTAAACAGGTGTGTTGAATGTTTTGACTAATGTGCATAGCCAGGTGTGGAAGCTGATAACTGTTGTAGCTTGATGAATCAGTATCTTGAGTAAAATCTTATTGTGACATAAAAGAATTGAAATTAAATTTTTACAGACAAAATAATAATGAGGTAATTCCTGTAACTTAGAGTTTGAGAAATTAAATAAAATTAAATTAATTTGGTAATTAAATTAATTGAAAAGATGATTTTAATAATGAACTTGTAATAATGAACTTAACTTTATTTTCATTCGAATTCAAATTGGAATTATAAAGAAAATGCTAATTGATGTAAATAATGGTTAAAATATTCATTTAACACTAACAACTGATGGAAATATTTGGACTGAGATAGTGTTTGGGAAAATAAGATATTTATCTAACTATTCATGTAAACTTTTACAATGGACAATGCGGCTATAGTCACATATTTTATAGACTTTATATTTTATGTTTTAACTGTAGATTCCCCACCTAAGTGCGGCCATGGCCTCACCGGACCATGACCGTGAAAGTAGTTAATTGTGACAAATCATGAATTTTACCTGATATAACTGGCTTGTGGTTTGTTTTATTTTGCTAACCCGGTGGTTTGTTAGATTTAGTAGGGGGGTTAATTTTTGGGGAATCTACCAAATTTTGGAACAGGTCTATTTTCACCCAGATAGGGGTGGTAGTCCATTAGGGGTGTATAAATAAAAAGTAGTAGGTGTAATACCGAATTTTATTGTAACGCCGAAGCAAGGATGGGGGTGGAATAAAAGAAAAAAATGTCCACCCCTTCCGCATCAGTCCTTGTGAAAGCAGCTGGACGCTACAGTCCAAGGGGGGTAATAATGAGTGTGGATGGGCGGTGACCCAGTTACAGGTCACGAGGGAGATGTGGTTTACGGCTAGGATGAGGCTGGAAAAGGCCAAGAAGCATAGCGCAGAACACATGAATATGTAACGGGTATCAGGGGTTAAGGGATTAAAGGGGGGTAGTAGGGAAAAAAAGAAGAAAAAATATATATATATATTTGGTGCCTGCCATCAAATTGATGTTTTAAATTCTGATTGTATTATTGTTTATGCGTATTAATAGTGTTATTGAATTATATTGTTTAGGATATATGTATAATCAAATGTTAGGATAAGGCAGTCCATGTTTTAATGAAATATTCAATTTATTTGTTTTTTTATCAGTAATAATAACAAAGAGAATTAATCTATTCAGATAAGAGATTTTTTGTTTTGATACAATCTGATGTTGAACTTAAAAGAATAGTGAATTTAAAGATGAATATTTTGTGATTTTAAATGATGAATTTGTTTAAAAAATATTATAGGTGTATGTATGCGCCCAGTATTTGCCAAAGGCGACCCAGTTTGTATGTAAGGGGGAACATATCGGTTGAGGATCTGGTATGATATAAGCCAGGGATTTTGGATTTTTGGGGTAGCATGTTAGAAGGTGAGGTGCGCTGTGGTGCGTATCTGTTCTATTTTTCAGTGTTGGGATCTCTTACAGAGAAGTCCAGTAAGATCGGATGGGTGCTGCCACAGTCGCCAGACTAGGGGGGTAAGAACCCATGATTTAGTAGAGTGTTCAGGGGGGTTGCGACGCCATATCCTCACTGACCCTCTTAGGTTTAGGCAATAAGAGTTTGAACGCTTCGGCCTTCAACCTCTTATTGGGGGGGTATTGTAATGGGGCAAATTAAAAGGTTTTCTTTATTGTATTAATTTTGGTTTTGATTTTATTAATTCAAATCATCAATTCAATCACTTTTCAGATTGCCAGACTTCACCTGTGAGGAGCCCCAGTACAACAATGCACATTGTTAGCCTAAACAATTGCCAGACGTATTGCGTAACCGCCCAGTATGCAGCAGTCCTGGTGAATTACAGTATGCAGTCTGTCACCAGTTGTAACCTTAGCCAGCAGCAGGAAGCAGCATAAAGTTTGTGAATTTAAAAACAGTGGCCTCGGGTGCAAGATAGGTCGTTATGAAGAGTCGGCCTATCTTTTAAAGCATAACAAATATTAAAAGTACAAACAATAGAGCGCGCCCAGTCAACTACTAACACAGACCGTGCGCAGTCGCCTAAAACTTTATACGCGGGCAAAATTTTGTTCCATCAAGTCAGCCGACTAATCGAGATTATATCGGAGTTGTAAAGCAGTTTAAAAAAGTGAGATGGACATTTAACGCCATAAAATCAAGTGAGTTCGGAGTAAAAAATGAACTAATAACAGTTTGGACATAGTGCAAGTAAATTACAGGACGCGCCATGTGGTCGACAGTGACGCTGTTTAGGAAAGTAACACTATTCTTTTATATATATTCTTATGTTCTCTAAAAAGGGGGTTTTAAAGGTCTGAATGTGAGAGTGTGGCAAGCTGGGTTCGCCTTGATTAATTAAAAGTATATCAGAATAAGAAAAATGTTTAAATAAATGTGCATGTTGTATCTGTCTTAAAAGGAGAGAAAGTTGAGTTCTAATTGAAATTCTATTTAAAAGGAAATAATTAGATAATAAAATTTTTTCATTCCATCAAACAAATGAGTGTAGCGTACGTTTGTTGGGTAACCTGATAATCACACTTGCATCTTAACGTTCATGTTGCGGACCCTGGTAGAAGACGAAACAAGGTAGGTGGAAGATCAAATAATTTTATGTATTTCTATTTGTATTAAAATGTAATTAACGTTACAATGTGTGTGGCAAACGCGGAATGTATGTTGTTGCTGGATAGAGCTTTTAGGTGAAACACAGTAAAGTGAAGAATAATGTTAATAATGATAATAATCGTCCTAACTACACACACATAAAAATTAACTAAAATGTTATTACTTGTCCTTAATTAATACACATAAAAAAATACAATTCCTATTCTAACATATAACTTCCAATAATTGTATCATTCACTAATCTTGTAATAACATTTTATTTTACTTTATTGGGCTAACAATTCAATGCCTCAAAGTTGCAAGCACCATTTTCTGGCTATTTTTATTTTATTTGGCTTACAATTTTAATGCTTTAAAGTTGCGAGCGCCATTTTCTGCAAGGTAACAGGTTATAGCCCAGACCAGACTTGCAGAAAAGAATGCACAATTAGTGTAATTTTATACATTTATTGTCCTTTATTTTACACACTTTTATATTAAAATGTTCTTTCGTTATTTGACACAAAATTAAGTTATTGTAGTTCCAAAATTTGCTTTGAAAATATTTTAAATAAATGTTCTCTTTATTTAAACAGTGCTGTAAATTTTTAATTGTTCAAAGTCTCCTTTTAAACAAAATTATATTTTAAATCAACGTTCTTTTACTTTACACTTTAAAGTTTTATAATTTGATAACAAATTTATTTAAATTTGGCTTCCCTGTTCTGTTGTCTTCATTGTCCTCCCGGTCGACGATCTCGATCCGGCCTCCAGCGATCCGTCGTCTTGGTTCCACATTCCGGCAACTGCCTCCAGGAACTGCCTTGCTCTAGGTCTCCATATCCCAGCCGCCACGATCGGCAAAACGAAGCTCAGGAACGGTAGCTGACTATTTCGAGCTCCGTGTTGGTTTCCTGCTGACACTCGCTACTATCACGACTCTACGGGCCCAAGTACTGCCTGGAATTGATGTTGACTGGAATCGATGCCCACCACGACCGCTTTCGCTGAGTACTGTATGACGACTTTCAGAGAGAGAGAAGAGAAGACTGGCTACTGCTTTTATAATACAGCTTAATGTATGCCACCGCGCTGCCGAATGACGTCACCGCCGATATGCGCGTAGGCATATTTTCTATATACTCTATTATTTTCTGGAGCGGCCACGTGCTCGCCGCCTTCCTTGTTCTTGAATCTTCTAGAACAATGCTTTATTACACATGAATAAACTTCCATAACCTTCTTTTTGCTACCCACATTACACAACACTTCACTCACATATTAAATTATATCTTCATAGTTTTTACATTGTCTTATTACTAATTTATCCTATTAATTTTAATTTTTTTATTAATATTATTTTATTTCCAAGCATTCTTCTATCGTTATGGACACTCATAACAGCTGATAATAATTATGCTCCACATTTACCTATAATGAGACATCTTGTCACGTTGCAATATATTCAATTACTTTCTGCTACAGTTTGTTTCTTGATGTATATAAAATACTTAAAATTTATATTTATTTTACCTCAAGATGTTATTTTTCCCTTATTTGGAACATGTTTCGAGAACTCCTGTGTTCTCATCCTCAGCCTTCGTGATCTTGCGTCTGGTAAAGTACTTCTGTGTTGGCTGGTTGTTACTGTGGTTTCCTGTTGGTCTCTGGTACTTTAAATTGGTATTATTGTGTGTGATTGTGGTGTATGTATTAGTATTTTGTGTATTTTTGATGTTGAGTGCTTTGAAAATTGTGTCATGTTTTGTATTGATTTGTATTTGTTCAGGTATTAGTTTGTTTTGTGTTTTATGTTTGTATATTTGTAAATTTTCCCAAATGTTCATTATGGTGCCTTTGTGTGGTATGTGTTTTATTAGTGTCATGTTGGTTATGTCTGAATTCATGTCCAGTCTTTATTGCATGTGTGGTCAAATTAGATTTGTATATTTCTGGTTTTGTTGTATGCGTTTAGGTGTTCAAAATAAAGTTTTTTCAGTTGTTTTTTTTTGTTTGTTCTACGTAACATTTATTGCAATCTTGGAATTCAATTTTGTATATACCATTGGTTGTTGTATTATCTTTGTTGTATGGGTTATTTAGTTTTTGTAGATAATTTTTGTTAGTTTTGTATGCTATTTTAATGTCTGTGTTTTTAAACAGTTTTGTTAGCTTTGTCATTTTATTATTTATGTATGTGAATGTGGCCCACTTTTTATTGTTTTTATTATTTTTGTTTTGTTCATTTTGATTAACTCTTAATTGTTCAGTTTTTATTTTATATTTGATTTTATTTTCTACTTTGTTTACAGTATTTTTATTATATCCATTTTCATAAGCAATTTGGTATATTATATTATTTTTCTTTGTCTGTTTCTTAACCAAATATACTGTAACTCACCGTCTATGGCCTTTCTGTGATGTTGTTATTTCGTTTACATGTTTTGAGGCACTTGCCTCATCATCAGAACTTTATAAAACTAATGCATGTCATCAATGATGACATGTGTCAAAACATTAAAACACAGTACAGCACTAAACTATATACAAAACTTGTTTTAAAAATTAGCACGTCAATGTTAGATGTGCGTTGCAAGACAACATGCGCATCTGTTTCTTGTTTGTTTAGGGGTATTTTGTACATTCTGTTAAATAGTGAATAGGATGCTGCCATTTTATGTTGTGGTGGGTGGTCAGAATGGTTAGGTATAATGATGTTAGTGGAAGTTGGTTTTCTGTATATTGCATATTGTAGGTGGTTGTGGTATCTTGTGGTGGTTATGTCTAAATAGTTGATTTTGTTATGACTTTTTTTTCTTCTGTGAATTTATTTTTGGATGTATGTTATTGATTTGTTTTAACATGTTATCTGCATTTGTATTTTTGTTACTTGACACATATAGCCCATCATCTACATGTTTTATCCAAATACCATTTGGATCAAAGGAATTTATAATATTTTGTATTTTGGTGTCTGTATGTTGTAAGAATATTTCTGCTATTATGCTAGATAATGGAGATCCCATTGCCAATCCTCCTTGTTGTTGATAAATTTTTCTATTGAATTCAAAGTAATTTTGTTTTAGTATTAGTTGGAGGCTATTTTTTATTTCAGTTATATATTGTGTATCTTCATTTTGTTCTTTAAGTTTGTTTATTATTATGTCTATTGTTTCATCAATTGGGATGTTGGTGTACATATTTGTGATGTCATATGATGTGTTTTCATCTATATTTATTACCTTTAGTTTGTCTATTAACTCATATGTATTTTTTATGTTGTGATAATAATTTGTTCGGTGGTTACTTTTTAGTTTTTGTGCTATTATTTTTGCTATTTTGTATGTAAGTGCTTTTTTTGAAGTTGATTAATGGTCATATTGGGTTGTTTAATTTGTTTATTTTTATTAGGCTATTCATTTTAGGTGGTTCTGGATTATTATTTATATATATTGTGACAGTAGGTTTCATCACCATAGACATCAGTGGCGGTCCGTGCTTTGGTTGCACGGTTGTACAACCACCATTAAATCCCGAATCGTATTTTAAATTATAGAATTATGAATAAGACAATAAGTAATACAAGTGTTTTCAAGCTAAATCATCATAATTAATCATTTGCCAATTGAAAAACGCAGAGCAATTACTAAAAACCGTACACGCTTTTGCCGCGGTGTACGTGGCAAGTGTGCACCAACTGTGACGCGCTTTGTATATGGGGAAATACAATGGAGTAGTGCTCTGGCTGGCTAGACTCGGTTGTTCCAATTGCAGCGGTGTAGGCTCGCTTGGTGTGATTAGGGACTGCAAACCCCGCTTGTGCCTCATGGCGCCACCAGTCAGTTTGCTGAGAACGAAGATAGCCAAAGTTGTCCGAGCGGTTTCACAATTGTCAGTCTGCAGACTCAAGTGTAAATAACATGGTGCGCCAGGTTGGAAGTTCGTTGTTAGTGTCAGTCCAGTTCATCGTTAAATGTAAATAATAGTACATATAAAGAATTAAGGTGTCATAGTGTAAGATATTTATTATATTTAACTGGTAGGAAGCAATTAATTCTGTTGTAAACTTAACAAAAACGCTGTTTAGTTTACGTCCTATTAAAGACAAATTGAAATTAAAGAGAGTAGGTAGGCCTACATCAGACCTTTCAAATTTTAATCAAAGTGTAAAATCAGGTAACAGAATATTTAATCGTAAATTAAAAAAATTCATACAATAAATAATATTCGTGTCATGTGGGTGTGACACTATTGCATTATTTTGCTTTCCTTGTGTATTGTTTGGAGGCGAGGAGACTTGGACATTTTCTGTTCAGAGAATAAAACAATTTAATACCACCCAACCCAACTGCAACCCCCAAATTTTTCAACCACCAGCCGCCACTGATAGACATATAATCTGATATAATAGTAAAACACCAGTCGTGAGTACTAGTATAAACCATGGATGATAAGAAAACTTAAAAAATAAGTGTATAATAAACATAGTATGTCAATTCCAAATTAAAACAAAAGCAGTCGATGAAGAATAAATAAATATTGAAAAAAGTGCAACACAGTAGTTATAATGAAAAATTAGAAGAGAAACACTATGAAAACTATAATAACGCGATAAACCCAATAGATATGGTAAGTGAGGGGTACAAATAAAACAAACCACGAACATCAGAATGAGTAAAATGAAACATGCGACAGGCTACAAGAAAGTGGAGTCAACATTGAATAAATAATGATATGAAGAGGCAAAGAACTAGGGTAAAAACCATTGAGAAAAGAAGATTAAACCTAAATACCTTACAATTAGGTCCAGAATCAAATAAAACCACCCAAATTAATTAATGATACCATAAAAGATAAAGATCAAATAACAAGCAAACTAACTTAAAAATTTAATGCAGTAGAGTCAATAAAATGAAATGCATGTGTTAGTATAGAAAAAGATTGTAATTAAATGATATTAAGACAAGTGCAGTGGGGGTGTAATACAAAAAAAATCAGTGATGATCAGAGATCATGGTATAAACCAGTGGGGGAGGAGTAAAAAGTGAGATAGTGGTCTTATGAAACAAATAACAGGTAGTAAGAACCAGAAAGTAGTAGTAATATATAGTTTAAGGATTTTCTAAAAGAACCATGTTTATTGTGTAGTAATTAGTAAATAGAATAGGCTAATAGATTTAATAAGTTAATGTATTAGACACCCATGTTTGTTGTGATATAAGTAATTAATAGAAAGGGTTTATATACCCAATGATTTAAGGTGTTAAACGCCCATGTTTTGTTGCATTGTAACTAGTTGATAGAAGGGGTAGGTATACAACATAATTTAAGTTGTTATAACCATTTGTTTAAAAGTTTGTTAATTGTTTAAGAAATGTTAGTTTAGAAAAATATTTAAAATGTCATAACCAGGTGATTGGGTCATATCATTGTGTATAAGAAAAAATTGTATAAAAATAACTAAATGCTAGGCCTATAGATCAAAAGAACTGAGTCAAACTCAAATAACACTAAATTATCCAGCATAAACATCACTAAATTAAATAAAAATGAACACAAAGCCTAACAGTAATAAAACAGGAAAGGTAGTGATAAAATTATATGTATAAACCTACCATAACTGTAACAAGATAGATAGGAAGCATAATTATAGCATATATGACAGGCCATTGGGTTGATATGGTACCAGTATTATTGTTATCATAGGAAATGTATGAGTAGGTATTTAAAACTGTGATGTTATATGTAAAGTAAGGATACCTAGAATTGTTGTTAGTAGTAAGGATAATCATATTAGAATATATTAAATTAGCAAAACAAACAATAACAAATGTCAGGCAAGATTAGGTCAAGTCCTAAGAAACACAAAATTATAAACATGTCAAGACAGTAAATAATGGGTCGAAATGGGGCACATTTGGTATCAATATTATTTAATTTTACCAAGCAATGACATGGTGTAGATCAAATATAAATTAAAATCAAAATAAACAAAAATAATATGAGGTGACAGAAATGACTTCCCTAGATTCAAATAGTGTAAAGTCACATGATCCGAGGTCATGGAATTTGAACCAAACACGGAACACAAAAACAGGGTCATCAACGGAAATTAAACGTATTTTGTACTCACTCAATTGTTAAAAAGTTAAACTGAAAAGTTCAACAGCGTGTAGCTGAGAATCAAGTTTTAATATTAAACCAGTAAATTTCACACCAAGAAACAAAAATATGCAATAAACAGATAACTGAAGAGGCATTCAACACAATACACGAATCCAAAAATGAGAAAAAACTTAACACTGATGGGAATTTGATGAAATTAACCACCTCTCACGTGAGCATCATCTTTTATCGTAAGCACAGTTGGTGAGGATTTTGGTTAACTACACAACGAATCAACTACATCACTTCACAACACCGTTTCAACTTAAAAACACACTACACCAACGTTCCAACCACCCAACACAACACAAACTAGCTGCTTTTAGAACCATGATACATAGACTTAACAACATCCCCTTAGATGAAAAAGACTACAAAGACGAACTAAACACGATCAAATATCTAGCAGAATCTAACGGATATGACAGAACAATAGTCAGTAAACTCCTACACAAAACAAACAACAGACAAAGACAGAAAACAACAAATTCATAACACTAACATACATCAACAAACAAACTGAAAAAAGTGCCCACAAATTCAAAAAAGCAGGATACAGAATCGCTTACAAAACTACTAACAAAACAGAACACACACTATCAAAACGCATGCACAAAACACAAAACAAATTCAATCTACCCAGTGTAAAAGCTAAATTGCTCAAATTGCAATAAATTCTACATAGGCCAGACAGGACATAGCTTCAAACAGAGATACATTGAACACACAAAGGCATTCCACACCACTACAGAATCCACCTTTGCAAACCACCTCATTGAAGCAAACCACACATATAAAAACATCGACAATAACATGAACATTCTACACATACACACAAAAGGCCAAAAACTAGACACTCTAGAACAATTAGAAATATACAAACACACAAAAACAAATAAAAACGACATCCTAAACGAACAGACACAATTCAAATCGCACGCATTATTCGAACACATCTCACCACACACACACACACACAGCATCGATCTTTCGAAAAGCTATCCCGTCGCCAACAACAAGACGGACAGCGCTACCTACGGCAGCCTCTGATGAAGCCTTCTAAAGGTGAAAGCTGGTTTAGGCTGTAAGGTAAATCGGGTCTTGGGGAATAGTCAGCGGCAAAATGTAACTTCCGGCGCCGTGCGTGTACTATATTTCGGTGTCCGATGTGTACATCCAACTGTTTTCTTCACAAGTAACTAATGCCAGCTTATGGAGGTTATGTACAACAATGTAACTTAAATAAAATTTACTTTGTCAGTGTACATTAAAGGGGTGTATTTATTGGAAGTACAGAAATTAGCTTATATTTATCGCACATAATTACGGTACAGAGACGATTTTGGGAGGTTGTTGCTAAGTTTAACAATATAACTTAACCTTTTACATTTTTAAAATTAATTAGACTTAACAAACGTTTCCTTAGTTAGTGTACATTCAAAGGCTGTATTTATTGTATGGATAAAAGGCTGTACATAACATTAACGGCTGTATTTATTCGAAGTAAGTAATGCCAGCTTATGGAGGTTATGTACGACAATGTAACTTAAATAAAATTTACTTTGTCAGTGTACATTAAAAGGGTGTATTTATTGGAAGTACAGAAATTAGTTTATATTTATCGCACATAATTACGGTACAGAGACGATTTTGGGAGGTTGTTGCTAAGTTTAACAATATAACTTAACCTTTTACATTTTTAAAATTAATTAGACTTAACAAACGTTTCCTTAGTTAGTGTACATTCAAAGGCTGTATTTATTGTATGGATAAAAGGCTGTATATAACATTAACGGCTGTATTTATTCGAAGTAAGTAATGCCAGCTTATGGAGGTTATGTACGACAATGTAACTTAAATAAAATTTACTTTGTTCGTGTACATTAAAAGGGTGTATTTATTGGAAGTACAGAAATTAGTTTATCGCACATAATTACGGTATAGAGACGATTTTGGCAGGTTGTGGCTACGTTTAATTATTTAACTTAACCTTTTAGATTTTTAAAATTAATTAGACTTAACAGACATTTCCTTAGTTAGTGTACATTCAAAGGCTGTATATAACATTAAAGGCTGTCTTTATTCAAAGTACCGGAATTAAAACGTACTTCCAATTTAGAACCTAGTACAATCTAATGTATAACCAAACAAGTACATTAAAATCCTTTTTTCAACATAATGCAATAAAAAGCAACGTGTAGTTTCTGTTAACATGCAAATGATTAAGTATTAATAATGGGTTACAGTGGAATTTAATGTTACTACGGTCTGAATTAATGCAAATAAAATTGGGAGAATCTCGTAAACATATTAAAGAATGCTTGTATATTACACACAAAATTATTACAGTACGGACCTTTGTTAATGAATAGAAACAAATTTGACTCTATACTTTAGTATGTACAAATAAAATTCACCTTTTTTCAAATACCAATATCTGTTGTTTTTTTCATACCCTTAAAAAAAGGTCATTAACAACATACATTATGAGAAAACGTGATTACAAATAACCAGCCATTAGTTACTTAGAAGAAAATAGATATAACATTTACAAACATCAAATCTTCAATTCTCTCCCTATTTGTTTTATAAAAACTGGAGTTTCTACTGCAGGTTTTAAGTCCACTAACTACTTAATTAAATATACATAATTGTTCCTGTATATTGTTGGGTAACATTATATTAATACATCTGCTTCCTACTCATATGTGCAAACAATGTTTTTAATGTATGGTCCTAAAATCTGTATCAACACTTTATATCTTTAAAATTTAGACAAATTGTAGTGAGCAACTTGGCCTAACCTGAATTTACATGACCTGGCTCAGAACAACTTTATTTTGGCAACTACAAAGATGAAGACTGGTTGCAATTTCTTCAGGGCTCACACCTGCTGCCAGGCCTAGTTCTATAACATGATAAGGAAGAAATAAATCAGCCCAAACCTGCAACCGCTGTGGGAAGGCTTTTACACCATTACCAATAAGATTAATGATGTCATCTAAGAATAACTCATTAGCTTTATTTATACATTTAATGCATCTTAATTAGTACACTAACAGCACTGCTCTCTCTTATAGTAACAAAACACGTTACCGTACACTAACTCAAAAGAATTTCTTATTTTCAGTTTAAGAAAGTTGAAATTGTGTATTCATTTTCTTTTCCATTCACTATTTGTAAAACGTGCTTAAAATTAATATGTGTATGCTTACTATATTGAAATCCAATGTTCACTATCCAATAATTACAAATTTTTTGGAATTGTGAAATTAGTAACACTATGTACTAATGTGTGATTATCAGTTGAATTTCTGCATTCCTTTGATTCATTAATAAATCTTACTAATTTGTTTCTTTATGTCTTTAATGATTTCTTATTAGTTTTTAATCTTTGTGTTTTCATTATTCATTTGTAAATTTTTGCATTTTGTTGTCCATGACATGATAATTAACTAATTATCATTAAAACACACAGAGGACTGATCCTTTTTTGCAAGATCACAAGTATGTTTCAAGTATGTTTTTAATTGTATCCAATGTGGACACATACAGAGGAGTGTCAGTTTTTTATGTTTTATCAATAAATAACAATGAGAGGGGGAGGGAGAGAGAGATACCAAAAATAACACGTACAGAAATTACATCAGAACTTTTCCTGACAGTAAAAAAATAACTAAATAATGAATGACAAAGAACATTAACAAAATTAATGGAAATTATAGTTATTATTTGTTGTCTAATGAACAGGTACTAGTAAAGGCTTCACATACTTCACATCTTAAATTATAAACCTATTACAAACATATTTGGTATACTCAGCTTGAAACAAACGTTCAGACCAATAAAAATGGTTTAAATTTTGCCATGCTGTATTATTAGTACTGTTGAAACAGCAGTTTGATTATAATTGTTTTTAGAACAGACTTCTGGAATGATGTGTGCAAAATGATTAAAACATACCTCCTTACAGTGTGCCTTAATAAGTTGTTGATTATTCTAACTGATACACTGTCATCCCATTATCATATGACAGTTCTCAGAGCTTCAGTAATAGTCATCTTTGCTGTTAACATGGACACAAGTCTCTTTTTTAAAAAGACTTTTCATTAGTAAAGTTACTTATAAGTAGGCATACATTTGTACTCATAATATGAGGTTAAGAATTAAGAAAATTAAAGAATGATATTTACTTACTAACCATTGAGTGTAACATTATTTACAGTAATTAATAATGTCCCAATTTATAAAAGTCATGTTTGGCTAACTAGGCATAACCGAACCTGTGTTCCTGACATCCTAATTCTCTTTCTTCTAATAATATTACTTAACTTTATTGTGATATAACTGATCACAATTGTTCCTTATAACTCCCTACAACTTTTACAACAATACTAATGACAAAAATCAATAATAATTTCTTACAATTAACATACATAATTTGTCTAGGCATATTGGCCTATTATAGTTTGAACATTATTTTTTCATATTTTAACAATTCTTGTTTTTAATACAAGACAACTATTCTAAATTGTTCTTAATCCTTGGCTTTCACTTTTGTTACACTAATAATGACAATTATTAGCAATAATTGTTTACAAATAGTAGAAATAAGTTATTCAGGTATAGGGGCTACTGGCCCATTGTAGTGGACACCTTAGTTTCTTTCATACGTTTAAAATAATTACTTTTGCTATCAGATAATTACTTTACATTGTTCTTGATACCCTTATTCAACTTTCACTACAATAATAATGACATAACTTAACAATTATTTACTATGAATAACATACAAATGTTCTAGGCTCATTTGCCTATGTTATTGACCCTTAATTTCATTCATACCTTGAAAATACATGTTTCTTCCTATTACATCATTATTCTAAAACATTCTTCACAATTTACTGAAGCTTTGACAACAGAGTTTGTCCTTTAATATTGTTTTTCTTACTTATTCTAGTTGTTATTATCTTCAGTATCAGTATTCTGAAGGTTTAGTCCATGTATCTTGTTTCATTATTTACTTTGTTTATACTTATTGGTTAATCATATCTTCCTTACTAGAATATTATTCTAATAATAACGATTCTAGTATTATTTATACAGTATAGTTTGTTTAATAAGTTTACATTAAAACTGTTCTTTTTACATACAATTATTGACAAGTTTTAGTTTCTCATATTTCTTCTTCTTCATGTTATAATTCAAATTATAACCATTATTATATAGCTATTATAAGCTTATTTACTACTTCATCAGTAGTTTTCACCTTCTGTTTACAATTCATAGATTTTACAATGCTTTTTTGTTCTTTCTGTTGTTTCAAACATTATAATGTTACATAACCTTACTTGTAGGCTTACATTTAGCTCTTTTGTTTTATTATTACATTTTTGTAATACTCTTTTTGATTTACATTATTCTATTCATAATCATAAATAAAATTTGATTTCAATATTTTAGTACTTAGAAACTAATTATTGAATTAATAATTTTCTTTATTGAGTATCCAGTTTATTACTGCAGTATGGAGTATATAGGTTTTATCTTTTTTAACAATTCTTAATGCAGTTTACTGGAGTAAAATCTTCTTACTGATAATGTTCTTATCAGTTTCATTACATTATTCTTATCTCTTTTTATTACCGTATCTCAGACAATATTTATAGTATACAATTTAGTTAATGACTTAGTATTTTGTTCTTCATGTCTCATGGTCATGAAATGGTTTAAGTTGAGGCCTATTTTATGTAAGGGGAAAACAGAAGTTACAATATTGTAATTACTTTTATTTCTATAACTTTTTATAAGTATTACTTGTACAAACAAAACTGGCTTAGAAATGGGTCTACTTAGGAAATTATGGAATTCTGCTGAAATTTCGAATAGTTCAGGAGGGGAATTGATCCCCTGATAACCCCCCTCCGCAAGTTACTCCACTGATCCCACTCTACACAGTTCCAAGAAATCCTGTATTTAGAAGTTCAAAAGAAAGTGATACAGACTCTAAAGATCTCATTGTAGCATTCACTACTGGGACAGTTCATGATTTGGAGCTTCCCTTATGTGCCTGGTAAGTGAAGGAGAAGGGATCTATTTAACGTGCAAGTTGAAGAATATATTTAATTATTGCACTTAACTTGATATAAGTACTGATTACATTTCAGGATTATTATTTTCAGAAATAATGTATGTAAACCAGTTTTCCCCATATAAAGTTAATTAAAATTCTTTAATGCATAGCATTCCAGGCATTTACAGTAGTAGATTCGTATTACTAAATTTGAATTTACACAAATAATTCTCTTTGATTAACCAGAGTTACACACACAAACTAAATGCTGAGTGTCCTCCTAGTGTATAAATTCAGCTAAAACAGTATTCCAAAAACTTACCTTGTTACTAGAATATGTGACATGATGAACTTTTCATCATGTGTTCAACTTTGTGTTGGGAGTTAAGCATTTTAATAATTTATATTTATGCAGGCGTATAGCAAAATCTGATCATCATGGAAAAGGAATAAGGCATTTTGTAATAGCAATTAACTGATTAGTTCCTGCTGTATTACCGAATCATATTACAAGACCAATTTTTTGTTTAATTGAAAAGATATATTTTAACTGTTTCTTTTGATGCAATCTGTAAATTCCATGACACACGTCCATAAAGGTTTGAAAATATGCTTACTCCAGTTTGATAGGAATACATTCTCAAAAAACTAATACAAATTTGTTATGTCTGATCACACCAGCTATCCTGTCTATTGGCAATGAGACTTTTATCCAAATTTATCATATAGTATTGTGCTAAGATGTTACACTACATTTGTATTCTGTAATACAGTGTATTATTTGCAGACAGACAAGGTTATAAAAAATTCTGAAAAAATTGTTCCTTTTACAATCATCCTTTATCAAGTGACTACTCAAATCTGCCAGTTTTTCACAGATCCCCTAGTGATGCTCTAAACTTTTCAAGGATTCTCCTGGCCTTAAAAAACTGGACTGGCCTCATTGATTGACATGACTAATGTTAAATTTACTTTGGGATACTTCCAAACATAATACAGTTTACAATAAACAAACAAAATATTATGCCTAATTTTTTCCAGAACTGTATACACATAATTTGATCTGGATAGAACATTTATTAAACAATAATACTATTTGATGCAAATAATTAAAATATCGGTATGGAGAACCATACATGACTACCATGTTTTAAGATTTATATTTGAAATCATTTTAGAAATGAAATATTTCTATAGAAACTACTTCTATCTTCAGCCTCAACCACAGAATTGTGATCACTAACATATAGGCCTACCACCTTCATGTTCATAAAACAGTATTCCAAACACTTACCTTGTTACTATGGTGTCTTCAACAGGTACATTGGTGTATAAATTCGTTATGTCAAATGATGCTAATGTTGAGTTGTGTGGTATATGGATGTGTTCTAGTTTTTTGACAAGCTCTATGTTGTTTTTAACAGAAGTGTTGTTTGTTGGTTAGATTTATATGTTTTCTGATTAGTTTATCTAGGTGTCTGGCGATTTTGTGGGAGGGTGCTTGTGTGTTATTTATTAAAGGTCAAATGGGTATATTGGGTTTGTGTATTTTTGGTAATGCGTTTACTTTTGGGGGGTTAGGTTTAATTTCTTCTCGAGATTCTCCCAATTTTATTTGCATTAATTCAGACCGTAGTAACATTAAATTCCACTGTAACCCATTATTAATACTTAATCATTTGCATGTTAACAGAAACTGTACATTGCTTTTTATTGCATTATGTTGAAAAAAGGATTTTAATGTACTTGTTTGGTTATACATTAGATTGTACTAGGTTCTAAATTGGAAGTACGTCTTAATTCCGGTACTTTGAATAAATACAGCCTTTAATGTTATATACAGCCTTTGAATGTACACTAACTAAGGAAATGTCTGTTAAGTCTAATTAATTTTAAAAATCTAAAAGGTTAAGTTAAATAATTAAACGTAGCCACAACCTGCCAAAATCGTCTCTATACCGTAATTATGTGCGATAAACTAATTTCTGTACTTCCAATAAATACACCCTTTTTATGTACACGAACAAAGTAAATTTTATTTAAGTTACATTGTCGTACATAACCTCCATAAGCTGGCATTACTTACTTCGAATAAATACAGCCGTTAATGTTATATACAGCCTTTTATCCATACAATAAATACAGCCTTTGAATGTACACTAACTAAGGAAACGTTTGTTAAGTCTAATTAATTTTAAAAATGTAAAAGGTTAAGTTATATTGTTAAACTTAGCAACAACCTCCCAAAATCGTCTCTGTACCGTAATTATGTGCGATAAATGTAAACTAATGTCTGTACTTCCAATAAATACACCCTTTTAATGTACACGAACAAAGTAAATTTTATGTAAGTTACATTGTCGTACATAACTTCCATAAGCTGGCATTACTTACTTCGAATAAATACAGCCGTTAATGTTATATACAGCCTTTCATCCATTGTCACAGTCGGAAGCAGTGAGAGAATTGAATCAAGGTTTTAACCGTTCGACTCACGAGTCGGCAGACCGGCCCATGTTAAAAAAAACAACAACAGATAATAAATTAATTTGTTAATCATATCAGTTTCTTTTTTATTTGTTAGAGTGGTTACAGGAGTCAGTAATTACAGGTGACAGAGGAGAGAAGTTGCGGCGAGAGCAGGGACATCTAGTACGTCGCCACTAAAGCGGAATAACCTCACAAACAGACGCGAAAATAGATCGATTGAAAAGAAACAACTTGATCAGATTATCTATTGCAGATTTAATTATATCTCTCGGCGCCGATTCAAACGATATGGCTGCGTACGATACTCTCGCTATTGTGAAGGCGTTAATAATTGAAAAACTAACGAACCACTCGACAACAAATATAATATTATAAAAGTCAATTGCTTATTTCACGAATAAACAAACAAGACACACTAATAAGAAATCTTATTACAAAATTGCTGCTCCTTGCGGGGCTTCTAACATATCTAAACGACGAATAAAAATATTATTGTTATAAAATGTCTGTATTTATATTGTTGAAAATGTTTTTAGCTGTTTTTATTAGTTTTATTGTTTGTTTAAGATATTTTTCTGTTGGGGCTTTATTTAATTGTATGAAATCATTATTGTTGATGAAGTCTTCAGTTTTTCTGATGTAGTCTGTTTTGTCAATAATTACTGTTGCCTGGCTTTTGTCTGCTTTAGTTATGATTAAATTGTTGGCATTTGCTTTATTTTTAATTTCTTTTAATGTTTTATTATCCTGCTTTTGTTTAAACGTGGGTGTCAAAGTTGTCCACACTTGTCTGGGACTAACCTGGGGTTTGGTCTTTTTGGGCTCCTAAACTGTCCTCCTTCTAATTTTTCTCCCTCCATTGCGATACGCGATAACGTGCAAATAGATATTCCAGCTGGAGTAAAAATTAATTGGAATATTTATTCCTTCAGCTGCTTCTCTTCTCATAAATTGTAAAACATTAAAATTACTTCCCGTGCTTGACTATGAATAACTTTCCTGTCTTTGCTAGTTGAAGGAGAAATATCCATTTTAACAAATCTCGTTACTGGGTGATAACACAAATAATTACAATAATATGTAATTACAGAATAAAAACTACCAATGGAAATTAACTAAAAAAATTTAATAACTAATAAAAACGAATTACTGTAAAACAACAATACAAATAATAATAAATTGAGATAATAATAACAAATGCAAGACTGAGATAGTATGCCACACAGTAACTAACAATATATGGGTAACTAAAACATCACACACAAGTTGGCACCACCTTCACTTGCATACCGGCTGATTTTCCGTTACCCTCCCTCCATTCACAATTTCAAAGTGGACTCGTCCATCCATAAATTGGTTTCACATATGCCCTTAACTTTCAATTTCACTGTACTAAAAATTTGGTTGTAGGTAAGTTTTGATTTTGATTACAACACGACCAGACAGTGGATATTTTGTAAGACGAAACAAACATCAGACACAACAGAAAGAGACAATGTAATAAAAATTTCACGGAGTTATAAAATGTTTAATACTGCCATTATTTTGTAAACAGTAACTTAGCGTGTTGTGTCTGTTGCAATGTTTCTCCAAAGTCAAACCTAGACATCAACAATTATTGTATATTTTAGATGTGTACACGTTATGACTCACAAAAAAACGTAGTAATATATGATCCACATTGCTCTGGCATCTTAATTTGTTTGAATAAGTAACATCAGTAACAGCCTCGCATGTGAAATGATTGTATGTGTATGTGTGTTTAAAGCAGATGTAAACTATCCATAAAGAACAGGAGAGGCAATATTAATGCAACAATTAAAAAGTAATATAGAGCACATTTATGTAGGTCTACATGCAGTTACAATTATTTAGGTCAGTTCTTCACCCTACTAATCTTTCCATCACTGTTATCACCGCTAGCCTACTATCACTATCACTCAAATCATCTTCACTGCTGCTATCCCATCTTATATTAATTTATAAATGATCTGTTACAGTATACATTATTTGGTCCGATCTCATGTAGTCATTTTCAGTTTTCATGACGTCACATCTTTATCTCCAGTCTGCAGGAGAAATACAATAAAATTCCTTTTTCGCTAAGTTTATGACACTGTCTACAGAAAAATGCACGTTTTTTTCTTCTTTTAACGCTCCTTCATGGTTGCCCAAATCAGTTCCATAGGATTAAAATCCAGCTGATAGAGTGGAAGTCGTAAAACGTAATGTCCATGGATTGCCAAAGTAACATCTATTTTAAAAGTTTTGTATATTGGTTTATTTTGTTTAATTAGTGCATAGAGCTCAGGTTTTAACATATATGGACTACAAGGAATGTCATGGTTCTGTAACCAGTTAATCATGTCTGCCTTTTTTGTTAATGATGTTAGAGGTGGATTTATTTGTATATTATGGTAGGGGGCCATTGTCTATTACTATTACGCTATTCTTATTCAAATGAAATGAAACTAAACGCTTCAATTTTGATGAATACTGATGTATTCACCGACTTGGAGAAAACTAAGCTATTATTCTCTGTTGACGCATTACATAACCTGCACCTTTAGCACGAAAACGGTTGATTTATGTCTACTGAATCTTACTGTACTTGTGCAGTTACGTGCCCAACCACTGATATCAGTATCACTTTTTATCGATATCAGTATGTTTCATGTTGTCATAAAAATAAGGAAAACAGGCAGCGTGTTCAGTAGATGCGATGGTATAAACTAAAATAAAATAAACAATTTACTATAATATCGGATTGTACTATTGTACTATAATATATAGGCTACTACAATAAGTAACGGACACGTCATGGACAACGAAATTCAAGAATAAACAATTTAGACCATGAAACAAGTACTGTACATCCAATAGCAATTAGATTAGATAAAATGTGTTATATTATTTAATGTACTTAAGCAGAAGGTTATGAAAGTGGTTTCAGTTCAATTCGTCTGTACCTATGTGTAAAAATCCTGAGCCTATTGTACAAGATGTAGGCTGTGTTGGCATAGGTCAGTGGGGTTAGGTAAGTAGGTATTGGTTTTATTTGTTTATTATTTTTCTTGAGGTAGAAGGTTTTCAACTAAAGCAAAACCACCTTTCCTAATATTTAAAAGCTTATTCTTGAATATTTAAAATGCATTGCTCCCATTTGTCCAAATTCAGTGCAGGTAATATATAGTAACATTTCCTGGTGTTTTTTATGTGTGGAGGTTATGTATATAAGCTGGTTGTGGTTTTATTTATTACTTTTCTGAGTGGCAGTGTTTTAATACACCAAAAACCAACTTTCCTACACTTTTAGGAATTAGTCTGGCAAATCATCATCTAGATGGAATATACCAGGTGGAGAGGGGGGGATAATGCACAAGTACAAAAAATTAAAGTTCAATTTAAATTTATCATGTTTCTAGTAAAATTTGATACCTGAATTAAAATTTACTTAGAATATTTAAACAAAACTACTGTTGGAACCAAAGACCAGACCCCAACCAATGAAAAGATTAGTCACTAATGTGGGGTGTCAAGCTCACATCACTGTCATTAAAGTGTTTGCATTGATTTCACTAATAAGTAACAGACTATACAGTGGCCACACTTACTTTTCCTGTGGCTCTTGATTTGAGTTCAGAATTTTGTTTGTAATAACTACAGAAAAGGACTTTCTCACTAAATGTGACTCTTCTGTTGAAGTTAAGAAAATTCTCATTTATACCATCTATAATATTATTTACATCAAAATGTAACTTTACTAACTATTGATTTTTTAAACTTTCAAAATACCCAAAATACCACCTACCTTTGACATTCCATCTCTTACCTGTATCCAGAAAACCCCCAGCATCCGTTAAGCGAGGATTGATTGGCAAAAACAGATTGAGGTAAAGTTTTAATAAATTATACTACACATGGTTGTTGTGAAATCAACATTAGTTTTTATTTTCACTTTCGTTTACTTTTTTTTTATGACTGCAAACATATTACCTTCTTTATATTGGTAATGAACCAGTCCTTACTGGACATACATAAATGGTTATATAAAAAAATAAAACTTATCTGCTATAAGAGTCGCCAGTACTCATTCTTTCTCTCTCTTTCTCTCTTACATACATTTTCCTCACCAATTTTAGATTTGAGATCTCATTTCTTTAAAAAAAGATTTAGAAAAGGATAATTCCATCAAAAGGCTGATCTATCTGTTCAAATCTCAACCAAAAATTTAAATTCATTACCAAAATTCATCTGTTACAACACGTTTAATTAACTAAATCATCACAAATCTATTTAATTCCATCTTTTTCAAAACACTGTAAATTACTTCAATTACTTTATTCAAAACAATTTAAATTCATTTAATTTGATCAAAACTATAAATCGATCATACAAATACAATGTACATACCAACAACATATCCTTAACGCAATACATTTAACATCAATACCAATTTATCTACAATTTTCGTCATATTATGTTATTTTTTACCACACCTCATTACATAAGTTAGTCAAGTAATTACACCATAAACTAAATTAATTAAATGTTTTTTCATTATATCTCTAACCACCATCATCGAAATTTACTCTGATTTTCACATAACAATTTTCATTCTTAATTACATGCATTATATTCTTATTTTTAATACAATGTCCTGTTAAATCTATGTTATTCATTATACCATAATAATCTATAGGATTATTCCTTATTATTATCTCATAAACCTTGTCAACATTAGTTATATTCAAGTCACCCTTAGTATTATTCTTTGTCCCCAGGTAAGTTATGGTCTCATCATCATATTCATGTACTACATCAATTACATCACAAGGTAAGTGCTTATCACCAACAGTGGTATCATCAAAATAATCATCAACATTTACTGCACAAGGTAAGTCTTTCATATAGTCTACTTTCTCAAATTTTAACCTCTTAACTAACCCCTCATAACCTCTATTTAACTTGAACATCTCTCTCACTCTCTCTATAATCACCTTCCCAAACCCATTTCACACTTTCACTCCACGCAGAGGGCAATACAACTTTGTTACAACACCGTCTGGCCTTACCAGAAACACCAAAACTTAAGGGACCCTTTTGAGACCATTCATCCCCTTAGAGAAACTCTCATTCTCTAACAATAATTGTGAAGTCTCTACGTCACATTTAACCTGGGGAAAATTTGCCCTCCACTCTCTTTCTAATTCATAAACACTGACTACTACCCCCTCAATAAGCTCTACTAAATTTACACTCTCATCATCACCGCTATTACCCACCGTAAACCTCAACTCCCATTATATCTTCATTATCACTAATATTATTCACCGTATCATTCTTAGAAACCCCGATTTCAACTACTCCGTTATTATTATTATTATTATTATTTTCACTTTTAAAATCACTTACCTGTTTTAATTCACTTTCCCTACTCTCTCTTCTTTTTCTAATTTCACTGACATCGTCTTGCATTTGTTTTATGACGGTACTACAACTTTCATTAATTTCGCGTTTGATATAACTCTTTACTCTATTGAATCGAGTATTTACTTCGTTAATGTCACTACTTATTTCATTGAACTTTGCATTTTGTTCATTTAATTTGACATTTACTTCATAAAAATTACTACTTAGGTCATTGAACTTTACATCGAACTTACTGTTTTGTTCATCAAAATTACTACTTAGTTCATTGAACTTTACATCGAACTTACTGTTTTGTTCATCAAATTTATTGCATAACATTGTATTTTGTTTTTCTGAATTTTCTTTCATACCGCACATCATGCTACATAGATACTGTCATTACCATCAGGTTTTTTTACTTTGGATTGGCATTGAATGACTTACAATGTCATCCATTACCTTGGACTCGGTTAAACTATGGTCTGTATTGACCAGTGGCTAAGTTACATGGAGGCAATTGAGGCAATGCCTACCCTAAAAAATTCTGTAGAATAAAAATTATAAATACGTATGAACTACATAACGTAAAGATTATACATTGTTACCGCGACTGTCGAATTTATTAGGCCGAAACGTGCTTTACTGAGCGACCGCTAGATGGTGACAGGTGAGACTCGGCATAGCTCGTTTAAAGCGAATGAGGCAACCTGAATTTGCCTCAGCGTTTTTTGTATACATCGTATGTAAGCAATGTGCCGGAGCGATAGGGAAGTGAAGGGAGGGGGGATTGTCCCATGCTGTACACATAGAGCGTTGAGGCATGCCTCACTTCTGTGGTCCAAACATTCAAGTTAAAGCGCGCTGTGTTGTTTATAAGTGTGTTTATTTTATGCGGTTATTAAAAGTGTCCCTGTTATTCCGCTGAACTAACAGATGATCAAGATTGTTATTTGAATTATTTGTAACATTAAACATATATATAGAAACTAATCAAGTTTAAAAATTTGAAGTTCAATCAGATGTATTATTGTGTATGACTAATACAAGGATTGTTCAATAGAAACATGTATAGAGCTGTAAAGCATTTTCTATTCAACAATTTTAAAAGAAGTCTCCATTAACCTTAAGACATGAGTTCCACTGTTGCACCAACCTGTAGATTCCCTGCTAGTAAAATTCTTACGGCTGTTTGTGGAACCATTCGCTTACAGCAAACTCTACCTCAGCGTCCGATTTGAACCACCATCCTTTTAGTGATTCCATAAAAAAAATTTTAAGATAAGATTTTTGCCTACCCATTCATTAACTACTAGCTTCGCCACTGGTATTGACCACAGTAGTTGACTGTGTTTCTATTTTGTTAATGACTGTTATGTCAGTCAAGCTGACTCCCTCCTCATTACTCTCCATGTTTTAATTACAATATTTAATTAAATTACAGTTTAATTTAATATTGAGATAAATATGAGTGTTTATCTTTTTAACTAACAAATTTTTTAGACCACATGTTTTTTGAACATCTTAACTTAACATTTTAACTTCCGCTTTTTCTCAATCTGTTCCCATTCATTCAATCCAAACTTATTCCACGTAAAATTTACGCAGAAATCCTGACGTCACAGCACCACTTGTAACTTTACTAACTATTGATTTTTTAAACTTTCAAAATACCCAAAATACCACCTACCTTTGACATTCCATCTCTTACCTGTGTCCAGAAAACCCCCAGCATCCGTTAAGCGAGGATTGATTGGCAAAAACATATTGAGGTAAAGTTTTAATAAATTACACTACATGTGGTCGTTGTGAAATCGACATTAGTTTTTATTTTCACTTTCGTTTACTTTTTTTTATGACTGCAAACATATTACCTTCTTCATATTGGTAATGAACCAGTCCTTAATGGACATACATAATTGGTTATATACAATAATAAAACTTATCTGCTATAAGAGTCGCCAGTACTCATTCTTTCTCTCTCTTTCTCTCTTACATACATTTTCCTCACCAATTTTAGATTTGAGATCTCATTTCTTTAAAAAAAGATTTAGAAAAGGATAATTGCATCAAAAGGCTGATCTATCTGTTTCTGTACTTAACTGTCTCTGTTATTCCTCATGGCAGTCATTCCTCAGATGCACTTTCCTTTTACACTCGTTAAAATGGTCCGAACTGTTTTTCAATGCTTAATTTATTTGTCACTCACTGTCGACACTTGTTGATACTGAAATTTACTTTATTTGAATCACATTTGCGCTGTTTAAAGTTAAAATTTATTTGTCCGCGGACTTTAGTTGTACAGAGACCCGGCCGGGATCAGATTTCAGTTGAAACAGAGCGAGCTTGAGCAAAGGGCGGCCAATATAAAACGCGGTCACGTAGTATTCCCCTCTCTGCTGAATGTTCCACACTGGCGAAATTATACGTCTCAGCGGCACCAGACTACAATCAAATATTACAAAACGAGGGATCGTTCCATGACGTTTTAGTGATATATTTGTGACATCCTTTAATAATTAAGATTCTGTGCCCGTATATGGCTATGGCGAGTGCTGTTTTCATTGGTTCAGCGATTGGTATGGCTAAAAATAGCTGTTGACTCAGCCACACGTGTTGCCGGCTCTTACTCCGAAAGTTAGATTTGATTCTCTTTTACATAACTTGTGTTGTTGCCCAATATACAGATTAAAATTAATTTTTTTTTTCATCCGTCGTGTGACTTCTTATTGTATTTAATTAAATAACGCGTTTCGAGGCTCAAGGCCTCATCTTCAGATTTCAGTCCCGTGTGGACGTCATTAACTCATTAAAACTAAACCACTACACATTAAAATAAAACACACTACACAAGTTAACCGATGTCTGGGTGCGCACCCTTTGCTGGCTCATGACGCACTGCCTGCAACTCCTCTGCGGTCTCATCACAACGCCCCACAATCGATTGCTGTCTATTCCTGCTTAATATGAATTTGTCCACAACCATATCGTATAGCTGATGTGATTTAAAATTCAGCTGGTCATTTAACATGTTATTAGAATTGCACTTAAACGCCCGGTATATTTCAAATTCTTCGGCTGCATTCATGTATCGTCCCTTATTGCAGAGATATAATGGTTTGCAGTTGGTGTCAGTATAATTATGGTTATGCACCATTAAGTGTTTGGCATATTTTGATTTACAGGCTTTTAAGTTATTTTTAGGTAGATGTTCTTTAAACCTCTGTGTAAATGCCCTGCCTGTCTGACCGATATACATCATATCGCAATCATTACAAACCATTTTGTAAACACATGTCCTTTTTTCTTTAAACTGTTGTGTTTTAGGCCGTAATAATTTTTGAACATTATTTGTGTTATGGAAATACCATAAATTCATGTTCATATTAAGCAGGAATAGACAGCAATCGATGGTGGGGCATTGTGACGAGACCGTAGAGGAGTTGCAGGCAGTGCGTCACGAGCCAGCAAAGGGTGCGCACCCAGACATCGGTTAACTTGTGTAGCGTGTTTTATTTTAATGTGTAGTGGTTTAGTTTTAATGTGTTAACAACGTCCACATGGGACTGAAACCTGAAGATGAGGCCTTGAGCCTCGAAACGCGTTATTTAATTAAATACAATAAGAAGTCACACGACGGATGTAGAAAAAGGTAAATTAATTTTAATCTGTAATGAATTGTGACTTGGATACCAGAGAACATGAGTTTAAACAAATGATTAAAAGTGATTTTACCACATTCTGTACTGTTATAGGGTACCATAGGCAGGCCCGTGTTTAGGCATGTGCTATTCTGTGCTCGCACACAGGGCGGCAAGATTTGGGGGGCGGCAAAATTATGGATTTTTATTTTTTCGATTCACAATGAAAGGATATTTCCAATGCATTAAAATCATTATTGGTGACGAATAATTGGCAATTAATCATCTCGTCACCAATAATTATAATATTTGGTCAACTATTGAAGGAATCAATTATTAAAATAATTTCCAATGTAATTGCAACGATTTATGAAATCAAATAATCAATGGCATTCATGTAGATTGTTGCGAGCAGTGTATACTGTTGAGGAAGCAAACATTGCATTCCTGTCTGTCACTTGGTTATTTCCGCTTACTCATATGTCATATTCCCATTCCAAATCCAGTATTCTGCTGCTGTTCTACTAGTGCTACTAGTCTGCATAAATGAGGTAGGGAAGGTTTTTGTTGGCAACACTGTGCTGTCGGCTGCCGTTCTGGTCTGGCTCGCGCGCCGCTCTGTGCTACCGTTTGCCTATTCTATTCAACTAGGTTACGTTAGTTTTTATTAAACTGTGAACTGTGATGTGAAATGAAAAAAGTATGAGTTTATTTTTTACTTCTTTAGTTCTTTATTGGATTGCAAATCGATATTTAAGTATAAAATTGAAATGGACGGAAGAAAAAGACTAAGTGGGGCGGCATATAGACGGAAGGCAGAAGAAAAGAAACAAAAAGAAGATGACACCCTTGAAAAAGTAAGAAAATTAGAATCGTTTTTAGTTATGAAAAAACTGAAAACAAAATTTCTGAAGAACCAAAAATTCACGTAAGTAATAGTAATAGGCCTACTGGTGGTACTGGTAATGAATGCAAAACAACCAACCAAGGTTCTAGCACTTCTGATGAAAATAATGAGATTCATCCAGAACCCTCAACATCGGCATCTCCTGGTCTAGACAAAAATAATTACAGTATAAAAAGAATAAATTTTCTGTATACTACATCCTACATGAATTATATGTCAATGTCGAGAGAATTATGCCATTTAAAATTACGTTGTAACTTGTAATACCTACAACACTACAACAGACTGCCATCATATGTTTATGTTTACCTATTATAATGTACTCAACTTGAGCTGGTATGTCTGTAAAATCACGGCTTGTTTCCTTGTTTGAGTCGTAAGTTTGTGTGGGTGGGGGCGTGGTGCGTGGGGGCGGCATATTACTTAGAGCACAGGGGCACACAATACCTAAATACGGGCCTGACCATAGGGGTTGGCAAATACATGTATAGGCCTACCTGTATATTAGCCTTCAACTTGTCTGCAAGAGCTTAGTTAATTTTATGAATTACTTGACAATCCTGGTCAGTCTGCAATAGTCTATTATACATAATGGTAGATTAATCATGATTTATTTGTTAATTATTGTTTTGTTAAGTTAGTTTTATGAATATTCAAATACAGATTTAAGAAAAACACAGACATCGATTTGGAAGACAAGTAAGTGACTGTTATTAGTCGACCTGAAAGGGAAGAAAAATAAAAACTTAACTCGTTTGATCTGCTTGTGGTCATTACTGACCTGTATATTATTAGTCTACTTCTATCACTTGTTTCCACAGGAATGGATCTGTCTTGACAACTGAACAAGGAAGTGTATGCGTTTTAAATTGTAGTGGAAATACGGCTAGACATAAACAGACATACCCTGAGTTGTAGAAAATTCTTTGATACAGTTTAACAAATATCTGATTATATTGGATAAACCCTATCAAGAAAAAAAAGGAACAAAAGTATGACTGGGACAAAGAAAATGAAGAACAGCTTTAAAGAGTTTGCATCCTATTAATATTAAAACCAACCAATATCCAAGAGAATTACAAGTCTTAAATAAAAGATCACAGTGGAGGTGATAGATGTTTATGGATCACAAGTGTGGAATGTACATAAAAGAAATAGGGGAAAGGTTAAATCTAACTTTCGGAGTAGGAGCCGGCAACACGTGTGGCTGAGTCAACAGCTATTTTTAGCCGTACCAATCGCTGAACCAATGAAAACAGCACTCGCCATAGCCATATACGGGCACAGAATCTTAATTATTAAAGGACGTCACAAATATATCACTAAAACGTCATGGAACGATCCCTCGTTTTGTAATATTTGATTGTAGTCTGGTGCCGCTGAGACGTATAATTTCGCCAGTGTGGAACATTCAGCAGAGAGGGGAATACTACGTGACCGCGTTTTATATTGGCCGCCCTTTGCTCAAGCTCGCTCTGTTTCAACTGAAATCTGATCCCGGCCGGGTCTCTGTACAACTAAAGTCCGCGGACAAATAAATTTTAACTTTAAACAGCGCAAATGTGATTCAAATAAAGTAAATTTCAGTATCAACAAGTGTCGACAGTGAGTGACAAATAAATTAAGCATTGAAAAACAGTTCGGACCATTTTAACGAGTGTAAAAGGAAAGTGCATCTGAGGAATGACTGCCATGAGGAATAACAGAGACAGTTAAGTACAGAAACAGATAGATCAGCCTTTTGATGCAATTATCCTTTTCTAAATCTTTTTTTAAAGAAATGAGATCTCAAATCTAAAATTGGTGAGGAAAATGTATGTAAGAGAGAAAGAGAGAGAAAGAATGAGTACTGGCGACTCTTATAGCAGATAAGTTTTATTATTGTATATAACCAATTATGTATGTCCATTAAGGACTGGTTCATTACCAATATGAAGAAGGTAATATGTTTGCAGTCATAAAAAAAAGTAAACGAAAGTGAAAATAAAAACTAATGTCGATTTCACAACGACCACATGTAGTGTAATTTATTAAAACTTTACCTCAATATGTTTTTGCCAATCAATCCTCGCTTAACGGATGCTGGGGGTTTTCTGGACACAGGTAAGAGATGGAATGTCAAAGGTAGGTGGTATTTTGGGTATTTTGAAAGTTTAAAAAATCAATAGTTAGTAAAGTTACAAGTGGTGCTGTGACGTCAGGATTTCTGCGTAAATTTTACGTGGAATAAGTTTGGATTGAATGAATGGGAACAGATTGAGAAAAAGCGGAAGTTAAAATGTTAAGTTAAGATGTTCAAAAAACATGTGGTCTAAAAAATTTGTTAGTTAAAAAGATAAACACTCATATTTATCTCAATATTAAATTAAACTGTAATTTAATTAAATATTGTAATTAAAACATGGAGAGTAATGAGGAGGGAGTCAGCTTGACTGACATAACAGTCATTAACAAAATAGAAACACAGTCAACTACTGTGGTCAATACCAGTGGCGAAGCTAGTAGTTAATGAATGGGTAGGCAAAAATCTTATCTTAAAATTTTTTTTATGGAATCACTAAAAGGATGGTGGTTCAAATCGGACGCTGAGGTAGAGTTTGCTGTAAGCGAATGGTTCCACAAACAGCCGTAAGAATTTTACTAGCAGGGAATCTACAGGTTGGTGCAACAGTGGAACTCATGTCTTAAGGTTAATGGAGACTTCTTTTAAAATTGTTGAATAGAAAATGCTTTACAGCTCTATACATGTTTCTATTGAACAATCCTTGTATTAGTCATACACAATAATACATCTGATTGAACTTCAAATTTTTAAACTTGATTAGTTTCTATATATATGTTTAATGTTACAAATAATTCAAATAACAATCTTGATCATCTGTTAGTTCAGCGGAATAACAGGGACACTTTTAATAACCGCATAAAATAAACACACTTATAAACAACACAGCGCGCTTTAACTTGAATGTTTGGACCACAGAAGTGAGGCATGCCTCAACGCTCTATGTGTACAGCATGGGACAATCCCCCCTCCCTTCACTTCCCTATCGCTCCGGCACATTGCTTACATACGATGTATACAAAAAACGCTGAGGCAAATTCAGGTTGCCTCATTCGCTTTAAACGAGCTATGCCGAGTCTCACCTGTCACCATCTAGCGGTCGCTCAGTAAAGCACGTTTCGGCCTAATAAATTCGACAGTCGCGGTAACAATGTATAATCTTTACGTTATGTAGTTCATACGTATTTATAATTTTTATTCTACAGAATTTTTTAGGGTAGGCATTGCCTCAATTGCCTTCATGTAACTTAGCCACTGGTCAATACAGACCATAGTTTAACCGAGTCCAAGGTAATGGATGACATTGTAAGTCATTCAATGCCAATCCAAAGTAAAAAAACCTGATGGTAATGACAGTATCTATGTAGCATGATGTGCGGTATGAAAGAAAATTCAGAAAAACAAAATACAATGTTATGCAATAAATTTGATGAACAAAACAGTAAGTTCGATGTAAAGTTCAATGAACTAAGTAGTAATTTTGATGAACAAAACAGTAAGTTCGATGTAAAGTTCAATGACCTAAGTAGTAATTTTTATGAAGTAAATGTCAAATTAAATGAACAAAATGCAAAGTTCAATGAAATAAGTAGTGACATTAACGAAGTAAATACTCGATTCAATAGAGTAAAGAGTTATATCAAACGCGAAATTAATGAAAGTTGTAGTACCGTCATAAAACAAATGCAAGACGATGTCAGTGAAATTAGAAAAAGAAGAGAGAGTAGGGAAAGTGAATTAAAACAGGTAAGTGATTTTAAAAGTGAAAATAATAATAATAATAATAATAACGGAGTAGTTGAAATCGGGGTTTCTAAGAATGATACGGTGAATAATATTAGTGATAATGAAGATATAATGGGAGTTGAGGTTTACGGTGGGTAATAGCGGTGATGATGAGAGTGTAAATTTAGTAGAGCTTATTGAGGGGGTAGTAGTCAGTGTTTATGAATTAGAAAGAGAGTGGAGGGCAAATTTTCCCCAGGTTAAATGTGACGTAGAGACTTCACAATTATTGTTAGAGAATGAGAGTTTCTCTAAGGGGATGAATGGTCTCAAAAGGGTCCCTTAAGTTTTGGTGTTTCTGGTAAGGCCAGACGGTGTTGTAACAAAGTTGTATTGCCCTCTGCGTGGAGTGAAAGTGTGAAATGGGTTTGGGAAGGTGATTATAGAGAGAGTGAGAGAGATGTTCAAGTTAAATAGAGGTTATGAGGGGTTAGTTAAGAGGTTAAAATTTGAGAAAGTAGACTATATGAAAGACTTACCTTGTGCAGTAAATGTTGATGATTATTTTGATGATACCACTGTTGGTGATAAGCACTTACCTTGTGATGTAATTGATGTAGTACATGAATATGATGATGAGACCATAACTTACCTGGGGACAAAGAATAATACTAAGGGTGACTTGAATATAACTAATGTTGACAAGGTTTACGAGATAATAATAAGGAATAATCCTATAGATTATTATGGTATAATGAATAACATAGATTTAACAGGACATTGTATTAAAAATAAGAATATAATGCATGTAATTAAGAATGAAAATTGTTATGTGAAAATCAGAGTAAATTTCGATGATGGTGGTTAGAGATATAATGAAAAAACATTTAATTAATTTAGTTTATGGTGTAATTACTTGGCTAACTTATGTAATGAGGTGTGGTAAAAAATAACATAATATGACGAAAATTGTAGATAAATTGGTATTGATGTTAAATGTATTGCGTTAAGGATATGTTGTTGGTATGTACATTGTATTTGTATGATCGATTTATAGTTTTGATCAAATTAAATGAATTTAAATTGTTTTGAATAAAGTAATTGAAGTAATTTACAGTGTTTTGAAAAAGATGGAATTAAATAGATTTGTGATGATTTAGTTAATTAAACGTGTTGTAACAGATGAATTTTGGTAATGAATTTAAATTTTTGGTTGAGATTTGAACAGATAGATCAGCCTTTTGATGGAATTATCCTTTTCTAAATCTTTTTTTAAAGAAATGAGATCTCAAATCTAAAATTGGTGAGGAAAATGTATGTAAGAGAGAAAGAGAGAGAAAGAATGAGTACTGGCGACTCTTATAGCAGATAAGTTTTATTTTTTTATATAACCATTTATGTATGTCCAGTAAGGACTGGTTCATTACCAATATAAAGAAGGTAATATGTTTGCAGTCATAAAAAAAAAGTAAACGAAAGTGAAAATAAAAACTAATGTTGATTTCACAACAACCATGTGTAGTATAATTTATTAAAACTTTACCTCAATCTGTTTTTGCCAATCAATCCTCGCTTAACGGATGCTGGGGGTTTTCTGGATACAGGTAAGAGATGGAATGTCAAAGGTAGGTGGTATTTTGGGTATTTTGAAAGTTTAAAAAATCAATAGTTAGTAAAGTTACATTTTGATGTAAATAATATTATAGATGGTATAAATGAGAATTTTCTTAACTTCAACAGAAGAGTCACATTTAGTGAGAAAGTCCTTTTCTGTAGTTATTACAAACAAAATTCTGAACTCAAATCAAGAGCCACAGGAAAAGTAAGTGTGGCCACTGTATAGTCTGTTACTTATTAGTGAAATCAATGCAAACACTTTAATGACAGTGATGTGAGCTTGACACCCCACATTAGTGACTAATCTTTTCATTGGTTGGGGTCTGGTCTTTGGTTCCAACAGTAGTTTTGTTTAAATATTCTAAGTAAATTTTAATTCAGGTATCAAATTTTACTAGAAACATGATAAATTTAAATTGAACTTTAATTTTTTGTACTTGTGCATTATCCCCCCCTCTCCACCTGGTATATTCCATCTAGATGATGATTTGCCAGACTAATTCCTAAAAGTGTAGGAAAGTTGGTTTTTGGTGTATTAAAACACTGCCACTCAGAAAAGTAATAAATAAAACCACAACCAGCTTATATACATAACCTCCACACATAAAAAACACCAGGAAATGTTACTATATATTACCTGCACTGAATTTGGACAAATGGGAGCAATGCATTTTAAATATTCAAGAATAAGCTTTTAAATATTAGGAAAGGTGGTTTTGCTTTAGTTGAAAACCTTCTACCTCAAGAAAAATAATAAACAAATAAAACCAATACCTACTTACCTAACCCCACTGACCTATGCCAACACAGCCTACATCTTGTACAATAGGCTCAGGATTTTTACACATAGGTACAGACGAATTGAACTGAAACCACTTTCATAACCTTCTGCTTAAGTACATTAAATAATATAACACATTTTATCTAATCTAATTGCTATTGGATGTACAGTACTTGTTTCATGGTCTAAATTGTTTATTCTTGAATTTCGTTGTCCATGACGTGTCCGTTACTTATTGTAGTAGCCTATATATTATAGTACAATAGTACAATCCGATATTATAGTAAATTGTTTATTTTATTTTAGTTTATACCATCGCATCTACTGAACACGCTGCCTGTTTTCCTTATTTTTATGACAACATGAAACATACTGATATCGATAAAAAGTGATACTGATATCAGTGGTTGGGCACGTAACTGCACAAGTACAGTAAGATTCAGTAGACATAAATCAACCGTTTTCGTGCTAAAGGTGCAGGTTATGTAATGCGTCAACAGAGAATAATAGCTTAGTTTTCTCCAAGTCGGTGAATACATCAGTATTCATCAAAATTGAAGCGTTTAGTTTCATTTCATTTGAATAAGAATAGCGTAATAGTAATAGACAATGGCCCCCTACCATAATATACAAATAAATCCACCTCTAACATCATTAACAAAAAAGGCAGACATGATTAACTGGTTACAGAACCATGACATTCCTTGTAGTCCATATATGTTAAAACCTGAGCTCTATGCACTAATTAAACAAAATAAACCAATATACAAAACTTTTAAAATAGATGTTACTTTGGCAATCCATGGACATTACGTTTTACGACTTCCACTCTATCAGCTGGATTTTAATCCTATGGAACTGATTTGGGCAACCATGAAGGAGCGTTAAAAGAAGAAAAAAACGTGCATTTTTCTGTAGACAGTGTCATAAACTTAGCGAAAAAGGAATTTTATTGTATTTCTCCTGCAGACTGGAGATAAAGATGTGACGTCATGAAAACTGAAAATGACTACATGAGATCGGACCAAATAATGTATACTGTAACAGATCATTTATAAATTAATATAAGATGGGATAGCAGCAGTGAAGATGATTTGAGTGATAGTGATAGTAGGCTAGCGGTGATAACAGTGATGGAAAGATTAGTAGGGTGAAGAACTGACCTAAATAATTGTAACTGCATGTAGACCTACATAAATGTGCTCTATATTACTTTTTAATTGTTGCATTAATATTGCCTCTCCTGTTCTTTATGGATAGTTTACATCTGCTTTAAACACACATACACATACAATCATTTCACATGCGAGGCTGTTACTGATGTTACTTATTCAAACAAATTAAGATGCCAGAGCAATGTGGATCATATATTACTACGTTTTTTTGTGAGTCATAACGTGTACACATCTAAAATATACAATAATTGTTGATGTCTAGGTTTGACTTTGGAGAAACATTGCAACAGACACAACACGCTAAGTTACTGTTTACAAAATAATGGCAGTATTAAACATTTTATAACTCCGTGAAATTTTTATTACATTGTCTCTTTCTGTTGTGTCTGATGTTTGTTTCGTCTTACAAAATATCCACTGTCTGGTCGTGTTGTAATCAAAATCAAAACTTACCTACAACCAAATTTTTAGTACAGTGAAATTGAAAGTTAAGGGCATATGTGAAACCAATTTATGGATGGACGAGTCCACTTTGAAATTGTGAATGGAGGGAGGGTAACGGAAAATCAGCCGGTATGCAAGTGAAGGTGGTGCCAACTTGTGTCTGATGTTTTAGTTACCCATCTCTTCGAACTATTATTTCACTACACTGTGGTCCCTGACTAATTTTACTTCCATATTCCTTAAGGAATGGAAGTATGGTGATGGCAAAAAAAATCGTGTTCGAGATTATTGCAGATTCTGATTCTACTACGCTCAAAACATGAAAAAAAGTCGTTTTCCGAAAAGTGTCTGTGTGTGTGTGTGTCTGTGTGTGTGTCTGTCTGTGTGTGTGTCTGTGTGTGTGTCTGTAGATTTTTTTTCTATGGCAAACGATAAATGCCGCAAATTCAAACAGAATCAAATAATTTTTTGCATACAGCCCTGATTTGTAGAGTACTCGCGACCTATTGTTTTTGGTGAAGATCGGTTGAGGGAAAAGGGTAGTTTACCTGCAACGGTTTTTTTTTATCAAGGGAAATTTTTTTTTTTTGGCAAACGATAACAGCCGCAAATTCAAACAGAATCAAATAATTTTCTGCATACAGCTCTGATTTGTAGAGTACTCAAGACCTATTGTTTTTGGTGAAGATCAGTTGAGGGGAAGGGGTAGTTTACCTGCAACGTTTTTTTATCAAGCGTATTTTCTATGGCAAACGATAACAGCCGCAAATTCAAACAAAATCAAATACGTTTTTGCATACGTCCCTGAATTGTAGAGGTCTCAAGGTCTTTAGATTTTGGTGAAGATCGGTTAAGGGGAAGGGGTAGTTTACCTGTAACCTTTTACGTTTTAACAAGAGTAAAGTACTTGAAAATTTATTTAAACTTTTTGAAACAATGGTAATTGTTGAAAATAAAATAATTTTGTTGCCAGGTAACAAAAATAAAGTCATTTTGATTATAAAATATAAATATTTACAACAAGAAAAGAATTTTCAGTTTTCAAAATTTAAATATATTTTTATAAAACAATGGGTTCTTCATTGAGGTGGGGACCATGTCACTCACTCCATCTCAAGCCTCTCCCATTTTGCAGATAAAGAGGACCCTGTCAAGGCTGATACTTTGACGACAGTGACAGGGCTTTCCACCAAATTCAGCAGAGTGACAGGTAGGCCCAACTCTGATTGGCTCCTGAGATTTCCCCAGCGTTAATAGGTTCTATGAAAATATTTTATTTCAAAAATGATTTTAAATATAAATCTTAGATATGTTTTATAAATCTCATGTTTTATGTTTTAACATGGGTAATTTTTTATATGACGAACCATAACTGCCGTAAATTCAAACAGAATCAAATAATTTTTTACATATGTGCCTGAGCTATAGAGAACTCAATGTCTGTTGATTTTGGTGAAGATCGGTTACGGGGAAAGGGCAGTTTACCTGAAACATTTTTTGTTGTAACATGAGTAAAGTACTTAATTTTGATAAAGTATCCTGATAAGATCTTAATAATCCACTGTAGAAACGTAGATGAAATATCTATAAATGAAGAGGCTAGTTGAACGGGCTGGGGGTAATTTTCTATAAATCAAAATTATAGTTGAAGGGGAGAGGATAATTTTTTTTTATATGTGTACTATGTTATTGACAACAAAGAAGTATTTTTTTGTTAAAATTCCTTCCCTGGCTGTTTGGCTGAAAATGATTTTAAATATAAATCTTAGAATATGGAAGTCATGTATGGTTCTCCATACCGATATTTTACTTCCATGTTCCTTAAGGAAATGGAAGTATGGTGATGGCAAAAAAAATCATGTTCGAGATTATTGCAGATTCTGATTATACTACACTCAAAACATGAAAAAAAGTCATTTTTCGAAAAGTGTCTGTGTGTGTGTCTGTCTGTCTCTCTGTAGATTTTTTTCTATGGCAAACGATAACAGCCGCAAATTCAGACTGAATCAAATCATTTTTTGCATACAGCCCTGATTTGTAGAGTACTCACGACCTATTGTATATGGTGAAGATCGGCTGAGGGAAAGGGGTAGTTTACCAGCAATGGTTTTTTTTAATCAAGGGTAATTGTTTTCTATGGCAAACGATAACAACCGCAAATTCAAACAGAATCAACTACTCTTTTGCATACAGCCCTGAATTGTAGAGTTCTCAAGACCTATTGTTTTTGGTGAAGATGGGTTAAGGGAAAGGGGTAGTTTACCAGCAACATTTCATGTTTTAACAAGGGTATTTTATATGGCAAACGATAACAGCAGCAAATTCAAACAGAATCAAATGATTATTTGCATACAGCCCTAAATTGTAGAGTTCTCAAGACCTATTGATTTTGGTGAAGATCGGTTAAGGGAAAGGGGTAGTTTACCAGCTACGTTTTATGTTTTAAAAGGGTATTTTTTATGGCAAACGATAAGAGTCGCAAATTCAAACAGAATCAAATAATTTTTTGCATGTAGCCTTGACTTGTAGAGTACTCAAGACGTATTGTTTTTGGTGAAGATCGGTTCAGGGAAAGGGGTAGTTTACCTGCAACGGTTTTTTTTAAACAAGTGTAATTTTTTTCTATGGCAAACGATAACAGCCGCAAATTCAAACTAAGTCCCGAAACGCGTACTGTATTTTGAGAACACAAAGAAGGAAACCAAGGTAATTCTAATATTTAACACATTATTGGTTTCACTTATCCTTGCTTTCAAGTATCTGCCTTAGAGCTACTACAGAAAGTGTCACCTTACAGCAAGAACTCTTATGCAGAACAGTTTGAAGCAAGTATTGACTTGCTAGTTAGACTGGCCTATCATACAGCACCAGAGAATTTCTGAATGACATTGGTGATAGATATTTACTGATGGTGCCAGAGATAGTGAACTACAACAACTGTTACAATGGCAATACACCAGAAGAGAGTGGATGCGCTTGTCTATGCTGAAGAGAGTTTTTTGATGGAGTTTCTTAAAGAATTGAAAGAAATACAAGAAAACTACTACCCATCAGAAAATACAAGATGGCTAAGTAGACATTTGACAGGTGAAGCGACCATCTGGTGGCGCATTGTAAGGGGACAGGTAAATACATTTCAGGAATTTGAAGAAATATTTGTGGAGAAATATTGGGGGCTACTCAGCAGGAGCGAATCCGTGATCAGCTGGAATATGGACGGTTTAATCCTAACGGGTCCCTCAGCATGAAACAATATATGGAACGATTTGTACTCCAATGCAGACAATTAATACCAATTCTATCAGATCGGCACCTAATATAAAGAAATTAGCACGTCACTATAATAGAGATTCAGATAGCAGTGGTAACGAGAGGTATCACCACTATTGAAGCTTTGAAGTATTACTGCGTGAATATATGGGAATAAGTACTAGAGTAAATAATGAATCGCAGAAAACAGGTGAACGAACCAATATAAAATTTAAGAATGAGCAACAACAGCCTCGAGAGAACAATGGGATCAACAAGCCCAGACAGGGGTGGAGAGAAAAGTTTTCACAAAAGCCACGAGGAGAAAGTGACCGACAGGCAATAAATTCTTTAGTTGTTGAAAGTCAAACAGCTGGCAGTAAAGAGGGTGGACGACCCGCTACTTCACGAAAAAGTGACCTGTGACAGCTACATACAAGGTCAACGCACCCAGTTGCTTGTAAACAAACAAACGCATTTAAAGAGCCCAGCGCATTCGTAAATACAATCTTCCCGGATATGAGAAAAGAACTAATGGAGGAGAACGGACAAAACATTAAGATAGAAACTCTTAAAAGTCCAGAATTAGTAATTAAAGTAAATAATATAAATGTAAATGCCTTGATTGACACCGGAAGGGCGATTAATGCATTATCCAAAAATTGGTATACTAATAATCAAAGTAAGATTGGTAAACATGAGATCCTAAGCGTAAATAACACTACTATAATTAGCGCTATAGGTAACAAGTCAAAACATATTAGAAAACAAATATTTTGTGAAGTTAGCATTAATGATAGTTTAAGTTTTTATTGTGTTTTTTTAATAATACCAAGTCTTGTACAAGAATGCATACTCGGAATGAATTTTCTCAAGCAAACCGGAAGCATAATTAACATACCAAAAAATAAGATCCAATTAAAAACAGAGTTAAAAACAATAGGGGATGAAAGTTCTTGTGAGATACCACTAATGGCGATACAAGAAGACATTAGTAGCATAGAGGATGGAATAAATAGTAAGATCGACGAAATAGAGGAGGTGGACATAACAATGAGGAGCCAGCTAGAGGAACTGTTATATCATTACAGAGAAGTGTTTGATGAGCGACCAGGCCTCATCAAGGGGTATGAACATCACTTCCAGGTAATTGATAACACGCCGTATCTGAAAAAAGGATGGCCCGTGCCTATTAAGTACCAGAAGGCCGTACAGGCTAAAATTAGGAGAATGCTTGAATATGGGATAATAGAACCAGCCCAAAGCCCCTATATTAATCCTCTGGTAACTTTAATAAAAAGGGACGGAAGAGTGCGCTTGTGTTTGGACACCCGGAAGGTAAATAGTGTGACAATACCAGACTATGAAGGACCACCTCCAATAAACGAGATATTGGCAAGGTGTAACAACATAAAAGTTATGTCTACCATAGACCAGACCAACAGTTTTTGGCAGTACCCCTAAAGGAACAGTGTCATAACTATACGGGCTTCATACATGAAGGTAAATGCTACCGTTTTAAGATAACACCATTTGGCCTAAGTACAAGCCTCGCGAGTTTAGCACGTGGGCTAGACTATGTACTTATAGACAAAGTAAAGAAGAACACCATCATTTATGTAGACGACATTCTATGTTTTTCTAATAATGAACAGGAACATGTTATGCATTTAGAAAACTTACTAAAAAATTTAAAAAATGCTAACATGACAATTAATTTGGAGAAATCGCAGTTTTTCCGTAAAGAGATTACTTTACTTTACTTTACTTTAAAGAGATCTTGGTTACTGTTTAACAACAAACGGTATTAAGGCAACACCAGATAAAGTAGCCGCTATCTTAAAGTTTCCAACACCTAGAAACCCCAAACAGTTAAAAGGTTTCTTAGGACTTACAAACTTTTACAATAAATTCACCGACAAGTATGCTGAATATACACAACTGCTACTTAAACTATTGCAAAAGGGTAATAAATTCCAATGAAACTCGGCGATTGAAGAGCAATTCCAATGGGTAAAAGAGCTAGTCATAAATACTGTAACGCTTAAGTTCCCCATACAAGGAAAACGGTTCTACCTGCAGTGTGATGCCAGCAATTACACATATAGCGGACAGCTATACCAGATTGACGATAATGGGGAGATTGCCGTCATTGTGTACACTAGCAGAACCTTCAACAACGCTGAAAAAATTATTTCGCAACAGAACGAGAACTACTATCGATTGTGCAGTGGCAGAAATTCAGAATATACATATTAGGCCAACCGCTCACAATAATAACCGATAATAAAGCATTAACATTTATACAAACATGTCATCTAAATAATACCCGCATCACAAGATGGATACTCAGCATCCAAGAATACAATTTTGAGATTTTGCACTGCAAAGGGAAAGAAAACATAGCTGCAGATATCCTAAGCCGATACCCAGAAGATCACAACTGGAACGGAATAACCGAAGATAAATATGAATATTATATTAATGGAATAGAAATAAAATTTAATAAGAACATTGCCATAAAATTACAGAATATAAAACAAATACAAATAACAAACGACAAAATAAAAAAGATAATAAAAAAAATTCAGGAGGAAGATGATAACCAAATGAAGCAACATTACAAATTAATAAGTAATAAATTGTATCACAAGTGGAAAAACCAGTGGAAATTATATATTCCCAAGGAATTTAAAATCGAACTCATCCAAGAGATTCATCAGATGTACGGACACCCTGGGACAAAGAAGACACTACAGTTGATAAAAGAGTACTTTACTATGGACGCTATGTGCCAGACAATAAGCCAAGTAGTAAAATGCTGTGACGTTTGTCAAAGGTGTAAAGACAGTGGGAACAAACTTATCACTGGAGAAACACGTCCGATACTACGGTCACGCAAAGGTTAATTAATTAGTATGGATTATTACGGACCACTTCCTGTATCCAGTGGTGGAGTAAAGTATTTATTAGTTATGGTGGATAATTTCACTAAATACGTGGTTATATGCACTACGAAGAGCAACTACTAATGCGACACTCAAACGGTTGCAACGATACATAACAAGTCACGGAAAACCAGATAGTATACTGCCGGATAATGGTACATTTGTATAAGTACTGTTCACTAGTTTACAACGGTACTCTCGTTACGTAAGTTTACAGTTCGCAAACGACTTATTCCGTTTCAATAGTTTATATCGCTAGTAACATACGATAAGATCCGATTTTGTTTTTACGAGTTATAAACTAATAAAACTAGTTCTCACTCTTTCGATATTTAACTACGTTACACAAATTGTTCGTTCATTTTGTCTCTACGAAAATTTGGAATAGCTTTCTAAATTTTCACAAACTGTTTACTTATGTTGACTTTATGGAAACTTTAAGTAAACTCTCTGAACTTCCATCGTAGACTCCAGAAAAACTTTACAACAGACTCAACAAATTTTTAAGTAAAGACTCTTTGATCGCTCCTCAGTTCATTGTATATATTCAATACACATAATTCCCCCACTAGTTTCCTACATTTCACTTTGCTCCGTTTTAATTGGTCCTTCTTTCTTAATTCCATTTTCGTGATGTAAACTGCGTACCATTATCCGGCAGTATACTATCTGGTTTTCCGTGACTTGTTATGTATCGTTGCAACCGTTTGAGTGTCGCATTGTTCCTTTAGGGGTACTGCCAAAAACTGTTGGTCTGGTCTATGGTAGACATAACTTTTATGTTGTTACACCTTGCCAATATCTCGTTTATTGGAGGTGGTCCTTCATAGTCTGGTATTGTCACACTATTTACCTTCCGGGTGTCCAAATACAAGCGCACTCTTCCGTCCCTTTTTATTAAAGTTACCAGAGGATTAATATAGGGGCTTTGGGCTGGTTCTATTATCCCATATTCAAGCATTCTCCTAATTTTAGCCTGTACGGCCTTCTGGTACTTAATAGGCACGGGCCATCCTTTTTTCAGATACGGCGTGTTATCAATTATCTGGAAGTGATGTTCATACCCCTTGATGAGGCCTGGTCGCTCATCAAACACTTCTCTGTAATGATATAACAGTTCCTCTAGCTGGCTCCTCATTGTTATGTCCACCTCCTCTATTTCGTCGATCTTACTATTTATTCCATCCTCTATGCTACTAACGTCTTCTTGTATCGCCATTAGTGGTATCTCACAAGAACTTTCATCCCCTATTGTTTTTAACTCTGTTTTTAATTGGATCTTATTTTTTGGTATGTTAATTATGCTTCCGGTTTGCTTGAGAAAATTCATTCCGAGTATGCATTCTTGTACAAGACTTGGTATTATTAAAAAAACACAATAAAAACTTAAACTATCATTAATGCTAACTTCACAAAATATTTGTTTTCTAATATGTTTTGACTTGTTACCTATAGCGCTAATTATAGTAGTGTTATTTACGCTTAGGATCTCATGTTTACCAATCTTACTTTGATTATTAGTATACCAATTTTTGGATAATGCATTAATCGCCCTTCCGGTGTCAATCAAGGCATTTACATTTATATTATTTACTTTAATTACTAATTCTGGACTTTTAAGAGTTTCTATCTTAATGTTTTGTCCGTTCTCCTCCATTAGTTCTTTTCTCATATCCGGGAAGATTGTATTTACGAATGCGCTGGGCTCTTTAAATGCGTTTGTTTGTTTACAAGCAACTGGGTGCGTTGACCTTGTATGTAGCTGTCACAGGTCACTTTTTCGTGAAGTAGCGGGTCGTCCACCCTCTTTACTGCCAGCTGTTTGACTTTCAACAACTAAAGAATTTATTGCCTGTCGGTCACTTTCTCCTCGTGGCTTTTGTGAAAACTTTTCTCTCCACCCCTGTCTGGGCTTGTTGATCCCATTGTTCTCTCGAGGCTGTTGTTGCTCATTCTTAAATTTTATATTGGTTCGTTCACCTGTTTTCTGCGATTCATTATTTACTCTAGTACTTATTCCCATATATTCACGCAGTAATACTTCAAAGCTTCAATAGTGGTGATACCTCTCGTTACCACTGCTATCTGAATCTCTATTATAGTGACGTGCTAATTTCTTTATATTAGGTGCCGATCTGATAGAATTGGTATTAATTGTCTGCATTGGAGTACAAATCGTTCCATATATTGTTTCATGCTGAGGGACCCGTTAGGATTAAACCGTCCATATTCCAGCTGATCACGGATTCGCTCCTGCTGAGTAGCCCCCAATATTTCTCCACAAATATTTCTTCAAATTCCTGAAATGTATTTACCTGTCCCCTTACAATGCGCCACCAGATGGTCGCTTCACCTGTCAAATGTCTACTTAGCCATCTTGTATTTTCTGATGGGTAGTAGTTTTCTTGTATTTCTTTCAATTCTTTAAGAAACTCCATCAGAAAACTCTCTTCAGCATAGACAAGCGCATCCACTCTCTTCTGGTGTATTGCCATTGTAACAGTTGTTGTAGTTCACTATCTCTGGCACCATCAGTAAATATCTATCACCAATGTCATTCAGAAATTCTCTGGTGCTGTATGATAGGCCAGTCTAACTAGCAAGTCAGTACTTGCTTCAAACTGTTCTGCATAAGAGTTCTTGCTGTAAGGTGACACTTTCTGTAGTAGCTCTAAGGCAGATACTTGAAAGCAAGGATAAGTGAAACCAATAATGTGTTAAATATTAGAATTACCTTGGTTTCCTTCTTTGTGTTCTCAAAATACAGTACGCGTTTCGGGACTTAGTTTGAATTTGCGGCTGTTATCGTTTGCCATAGAAAAAAATTACACTTGTTTAAAAAAAAACCGTTGCAGGTAAACTACCCCTTTCCCTGAACCGATCTTCACCAAAAACAATACGTCTTGAGTACTCTACAAGTCAAGGCTACATGCAAAAAATTATTTGATTCTGTTTGAATTTGCGACTCTTATCGTTTGCCATAAAAAATACCCTTTTAAAACATAAAACGTAGCAGGTAAACTACCCCTTTCCCTTAACCGATCTTCACCAAAATCAATAGGTCTTGAGAACTCTACAATTTAGGGCTGTATGCAAATAATCATTTGATTCTGTTTGAATTTGCTGCTGTTATCGTTTGCCATATAAAATACCCTTGTTAAAACATGAAATGTTGCTGGTAAACTACCCCTTTCCCTTAACCCATCTTCACCAAAAACAATAGGTCTTGAGAACTCTACAATTCAGGGCTGTATGCAAAAGAGTAGTTGATTCTGTTTGAATTTGCGGTTGTTATCGTTTGCCATAGAAAACAATTACCCTTGATTAAAAAAAAAACCATTGCTGGTAAACTACCCCTTTCCCTCAGCCGATCTTCACCATATACAATAGGTCGTGAGTACTCTACAAATCAGGGCTGTATGCAAAAAATGATTTGATTCAGTCTGAATTTGCGGCTGTTATCGTTTGCCATAGAAAAAAATCTACAGAGAGACAGACAGACACACACACAGACACTTTTCGAAAAATGACTTTTTTTCATGTTTTGAGTGTAGTATAATCAGAATCTGCAATAATCTCGAACATGATTTTTTTTGCCATCACCATACTTCCATTTCCTTAAGGAACATGGAAGTAAAAATTAGTCAGGGACCACAGTGTAGTGAAATAATAGTTCGAAGAGATAAAATAAATTCAAAACAACCATGCAATATATAAGAAATTATAGAAAATTAATGATAGGCCAAAGTATAAAGTAATTAGACCCAGGTAGTATAGGAGCAGGTCAGAAAATGCCCAGTATAGACAAACATCCAAAATAAATGAACAACTGTTAGAAAAACAACCACAAGTAATAACATTAAAAAACTTCCAAAAAATATGAAAATAAATAGGAAAAGTACAATGCAATAAAATATGAGTAAATGTAAAATATGTTTAAGTAAAGGTTCTAGATATAAATGTAAAAATGTACCAATGCAATTTAACTTTATAATGGAAAAGTGAATCCTGATGATCTCATATAAGTGAAATTCTTTATAATACAATACTAGACAAAATGGCAAAAAATAATATACGAGTATACATTAAATAGTGGAGTGATCAAGGGTAAATCCTTATAATAAAACAAAAACAGCAAGGACTGCATGAAAATTAATTTCAAGGAATAATTTAAATGATGAAAAAACATGTGTTTTGTTTACATTAGTAGTTCATTGAACTCAAGGCTTAAATGTTTGAGAATGGATATAATTTTTGTTGTTGTTATAAAATATTTATTATGTTTAATGATGTTAATTAATAATAAACCTTACTGTAATTAGATGAGGGTAATTTAGTTAAGATTTTATAAGAATAATATGTCAGAAATGGTATTAGCAAGCTGGAATAATAATAAACATTGTAAATGAACTAACATAAAATCTAGGCCAAATGGTAAATCTTACAAACCTTGTAATTAGTAAATAAGTAAAGAAATTAATTAAATTGATGAAAATTATATAATGTTAATCAATTACTGTGCATTATAATTGTAACAATACTTTGTAAAGGTATTGAAGAAATGTATGAGATATTTTTAGAAAAAATGCAAGTGTAATAACACTGGAATCTAAAAGGAAAGCCTAAATTATCTTTTCTTCGAAAATTTGCAAAAACACATTTAGGCTACTTTACATGGCCAGTGTTCTAACAGCTAATCTCAAATCTTAACGTAAAATTAATTAACCTATATGAAGACAACCCAGCTTGCTACACTCAAACACGCATTCAGATTACCCCCTTTACATAAAAAAAAATGATAATAAGTTGGCTGAATACAGTTACTTGTTGTGGCGTCGTAGTTCCCGACCGCGTGGTGCGTTATACCGAGTTTGCTTATTCACTGTCCCAGACGTTGTTGTTTCCTTCGTTTTTGGATGAAATTTCACTAGTTCACTGTTCCATATTTATTTATATGTTTTTTATACTACTTCACACATCTTTGTTACACTTGGTAGGTCGGCCGACCCTAATTTAGCCCGAGCAAAATTTTCAGATGACCGCGTGGTCTTGAAGGTGTAATAGGACTGGGCAGCAGCGATGCACACAACGCCCCACCAGCACTCTGTTAGACAGATGGAAATGCACAGCCTGCTTGAGACAAATTGTTCATCAACACTTATGCCGCGCGGATTTTTACGGTGCCACAGGTGTTAACGATATTCCATTGCCACGAGGCAGTAGACTCAGGTGGGCGGAGTCATCACGGACTTCCGTCATCATCCAAACACGTGGTGAAAGAAATTTTATAATTTAGACATCTTGTTGGGGTCCCTTCTGCGCGCGTGCTCATGTTGCGCGTATGAGTGCGTAACACAAAGCTTGATTTCCCAGAACCATATTGTGTTGTTACTGCACCCGCTTACAAAGCTATGTCACGGTTCATTGTCTGAATAGAACCGTATTTCGCATGGGACTTGCTGCATTGATCACGTACACATTTAAATACATTTATTAAAAAAATAAAATCCCCCTTTTCGCCCCATTAAAAGACCCCCCCCCCCAATGAGAGGTCTTTTGCCGAAGCAGAAGAACTCTCATTGCTGAACCTAAGAGGATCGGTGAGGATATGGTGCCAACAACCCCCATTAATTCTTAACACATCATGGGTAAACTACCCCCTAGCTCGGCGACCATGGCTGCACCTGAACGAGATTACTGGACTTCTCTGTTCGAGATCCCAACACCATAAAATCGTACAGATACTCACCATAATACACCTAACCTTCTAACATTCCACCCCAAAATCACAACCCTGGCCTTATACCATACCAGATCCTCCACCGATATGTTCCCCCTTGCATGCATACTGGGTTGCCTTTAGCAAGTACTGGGTGCATACACATACTCATTATTACTGATCATAACATTTCTACTCTACTTTGTTGCTTTAAAATTTACAAAATATGTCATACTTGAACTTAAATTATTTCTCTTAATATTTTATCAATTGGACTTTACACTTCGACTCAAATAAATTAAACAAACCCACTTAACCACTTAAATCATTTAAATTCTGTTAATTCCAAGAAATGAATCTAATTCCAATATCAAAATGTTATATTACCATTAATTTCATCAAAACCCCAAAATCTTTTACATGAATCTACTATTCTTCTTCACTACTTACTAACATCATAAAAACAAATAAACTGAACATCTTATTAAATCATAAATTCACTTATCCTAACATTTGTTTATAACACATAGAATATGAATAACATAAATCAAGTAACACATTAACAATACATATAATCCACAAAATATTCAGAACATCAAAACACCATCTATACGGCAGGCACAATGAAAATTAAAAATTTTTTTTTCAATAATGAAAAAATTTCTTTTATCTAATTCTAAAATATGTCTTTTATCAATATCAAGAAAAAATAAAATTATTTAATTTAATTAGTAACAAAATTTCATGCATCAATTACTAGAAACCTGTCCTGTCTCTAACATCAGCCATCAGCTTATCTCTCTGGGTCAGGTAAATGACCTTGCTCTAGATACACTACACAAAGCTGCTCCATGAAAATACATGGAACACGTTTATAATTTTTACATTCAAACATAATATAACATAATAAACATAGAACACTTAAAAATAACATTGTTATCATTACCTTACAGTAAACAATAAACAATAAAATTCCCATTTAAATTTACCAAAATTTACACACTTTACAGCTTTATTTTATTTTCAAATTCTATTAAAGTCTTACTTGTTTCATTTATAATTACATTTTAACTATGATTCTCTCTTTAACATTTTCATTCTCAATTAGTTTGGGTGACTCTTAGTTTTTCATAATAATTCGATTTACTTATGGGTGTTTAAATACAACCTTATCTCCCTTCTGATTCTAACACTCACTAACAGATTTATCTAGTATGACACCTATCTCAAAAATATTTATCTCCACTAACTTTCTACTCTAACTCATCTCAAATCATTCTACCGTCATAACAAAATACTTTCTACCCTCTTTGTACTTAGGACATGTGTTCCCTTCCCAATACTCATTCCCTTATTGGTTCCTGGACTCCCCCTAGGTAACCCCGCCAAACCCCATTTAAAACTATTCACCTCCCGCCACAATGCTTTTCGTTGAGGACTCCTTATCATACCAACCCGTTTTACAAAATTTCCCCATTATCTAATTACTCTCCCATTACATCACTTTCATATTCTACATATACCCGCTATCACTACTGTGTCACTTTTAATACTCAATTTCTATACCACTTTTATTCTCGAGAATCTTATACTGTTTAACGGCCCTTTAACATTACCTTGGACTGACTGAATTGTCCTGTTGAAATAATAATCACCCAAATTCTAACCTTTACCCCCTACATTACACTAACCATTGAAAATTCAAAACTATCTCAAATCAATTTCATCACTTAACTTAAACATTTTAAACACATTGAAAATTTATATTCAAACATTTAACTATATTGATAAAATTCTGCTGATCACTTATAAGTGACATAATACATATATAACCCCAGCAGTCAGCTGATGTCTCACTGTCATGTGAATGACCTTTCTCTAGATACATTTCAAAATTATACAAGTACACACGTTTATAATGCTTACCTCTAACATACTGCATACAATTAACACAAATACACAAAATTACATAGTTATCATCATAAAATATTGGTGGATTTAAAATCCTTACCATTAAATCTAGTACTTAAAATCTTTTGCTCTCATAAGGGAAATACATCACTAATCATCGAGTCATAGTTATAGCAACTGTTACTGAACAGGAACTGGGTCGTCAACCACCAACTCTCTCTATAGAGGAAGTGAAATTGATCGCCCGCTGTTTACAGATGTCGTCACCCTCTCACTGATTTTTCAGTTACCCTCCTACTACATCAATTTTCTTAAATTCCCCCCTTATACCCAGTTACAATTAGGTAACCACCCGCCGGGTAAACCGGATCGAGCATTTGCCTTATGCACAGATGCGTTATCTGTGCCCCTGGCTTGTAACAGCCAGCTCCTTTTCCACACACACTATTGTTTCCTGGTGTTGGACTGTGGCGCCCATTTGCATCCCCAAGAACTGAAGTTTACGTATATATGGTATAGACGCTGTCTATACCGTTCTTGGTTCAGCGTTATATAAAATTCGGCATTACTGATGTCCGAGGACACCAGTAATCCTACTAAAATGATTCACACACTCTTAAAACGGCACTATCACCCCCTTCGATGATAGCAGCTGTTCCATAGTTATGTAGTTTCCCCTGAGTTACCCCCCAGTTAATTTCTGTGTTCACCAATTTAGAATATACTTACATAAATCCACGGTCAGGGTTCGGTGAAGCCGTGACCGCCTGAAAAGACGGGGAACTACCAAAAGACATATAAGGCTCACACTAACACCGCTACGACAATTCACGGATGGTCAACTCTTATATGTTTGGTTATTTTATTAATTAAATTTTCATGTTTAACATCTCTTAGACTAATCTACACTTTGAACTTTTAAACATCAGATATTTCACTTTCTTTAAATTGCATTAAAAAATTCATACTTACATTACATCACTCATATACTGTCATAGATACAAAATATAACCACCAATTAATGTACATAACTCCATACATCTTCTGAAACATTTTAACACCATATGATTCCACAACTAAATACATTTTACATTTTTTATTTATTATCAAGTATAAACCATATAAAATCATTTAAATTCATTAGCAAAATCCAATTATACAACATTTTAAATTAATCAGTTACTTCATCTCAAATTATTTTAATTCCATCACTTATTAAAACACAACATATTGTAATTACCTTACTCCAAAACAATCACAATTCATTTATTACCTTCATAATTATTCTTGTTATTTATTTAGTCTGCCAAAATATTATTATTATTATTATTATTACATCAATTTCTACCACATATACACATTGTTTACATTAAATACATTTTACAACATAGACACAATTAATTTCACTATAAATTTATTTACAATTTCTTGTCATTAAATTTTCTGTTTACCACACCTCATTTCATAATCTAGCCATGTCATTACCACAAACTAAAATATTTAAAATGTCCATTCACTGAGTTTTTAATTTTAACCCCCGTCATCATATAATAGTCTTATTTTTATATAACTATTATCATCTTTACTCACACTCAATTTATTATTATTATTTATATAATAACCCATTAACTCAATGTAATTCATTATACCATTATAATTTATAGGATTGTACCTTTTTATGATTTCATAAACCTTGTCTGCATTAGTTATTTTTGTCCAGTCTCCGTTAGTAATTTTTGTTATTCTCATGTCATTTGTATCATCATATTCATTTACTATATCAATCACAACATCAGGTAAGTTATTATCATTTACAACAGTACTATCAAAATAATCATTAATCTTCATTTCCCCAGGTAAGCATTTTATATTGTTTATCTTCTCCACTTCTAACCTCACTATCAACTCTTTATAATTTCTCTTTAACTGGTATAATTCTATCTCCCTATCTGCACACAACTCTCTCTCTAAATATCTCTCACCACAACACCATATCACATTTTCTCTACCATCCCATACAGAGGGTACTGCTACATTAAAACATTTCCTGATTCCTCCAGGAACAATACAAAAATTCAAAAAACAATTATTAGTAGAACACTCATCTCCCCAATATCTTCGTGAAGACCTTTCTTCACCCCCCACAACACCACGAGAAAATTTTACCTCTGCCACCCCTCTACCTGTATACTCTCTTCATACTCTCTCTCTGACTCATCAACACACACTAACATTCCATTATTACATCCCACTCTCTCTAAAATTTCATCAGTACGATCAATATTCACAACCTTACTCTCTAACACCACATGTTTACTTATATCATCGTAATTCTCACCCCTACTTACCTCATTATATGTCATCTGATCGTCTTTATTTTCATAGACTTTGTCGGACTTTTCACTAGTCTCTACCCCCATTTTAATCTCGTAATTTTCGTTTACTTTATTCTTTGTAAAGTTATTAATTGTGTCACCTATTCTGTTTGTTTGTTTATCAAACCCATGATCTATTGATTCTATTATCTCATCTTTCATGTTATCAAAACATGTATTAATTTTATCTACTTGCTTACTAAAATTAAAATTCTGTTTTTGATTTCGTCTCTGATCTCATTCAACTTTTCATTAAAATTATTTTTAATTTTCTCATTCTGTTCATCAAATCTAGCATTAAAATTACTATTTTGAACGTCAAAGCGACGATCGAATTTTTCATCATTACTATCTAAACGTTTACTGATGAGGTTAAACAGGTCATTCATTGACAACTCTTTTTCTTTAGTTATTATTGGGGTAGATTCAGCTTTTGCTTTCCTCATTATTACCGATTACTGTCATACATTACTGTCACTTATTAACAATAAGTCTCAATAAGTCTGTTTGAATACCTGAATCGCTTTTGTCAGCCGATTCACTTGACATACTTTCAGACATCGCTTTATTTTCGGCTTCGTCGCCTACAATTATTTCACTTTCATTTTCGTTAGTAGCCATTATTTATTCTTTATGAGATTTATTAATCTTAACACAATTTCAATCTTACACTTATCAATCATATTACAACATACTCTTGTTTTAATTTTATTCTATAAATATTTCCTGTACTTAACTTTATTTCATATGTAACTCCCACCAGCATCTGTGAGTAGGCATAGCCTATACGAAATATAATTTATATAGACTGTCCCTGTTACGGGGGCCATTGAGATGTTTCATCATTTACCACCAATAATAAGACATAAAATATATTTTATGGGTCTTAACTTTTCTGGGTCCAGGATTCTTTTACACGAACTCACAGTCTGTAAGAGAGGTTAATGGGTTCACTATGTAATAAACATGCTCTTTTACTATGTTAATCAGCTCTGTTTATTAATAGATTGCAACATTTGTTTTAATTTTCTTTTAAATTTAATTATTATTCATTTTTTACTCAAGACTATTACTGTTCAAGTTAATTATCTTTTTTTCAAAAATTTGCAAGAACACACATTTAGGCTACTTTACATGGCCAGTGTTCTAACAGCTAATCTCAAATCTTAACGTAAAATTAATTAACCTATATGAAGATAACCCAGCTTACTACACTCACACACGCATTCAGATTACCCCCTTTACATAAAAAAAAATGATAATAAGTTGGCTGAATACAGTTACTTGTTGTGGCGTCGTAGTTCCCGACCGCATGGTGCGTTATACCGAGTTTGCTTATTCACTGTCCCAGACGTTGTTGTTTCCTTCGTTTTTGGATGAAATTTCACTAGTTCACTGTTCCGTATTTATTTATATGTTTTTTATACTACTTCACACATCTCTGTTACACTTGGTAGGTCGGCCGACCCTAATTTAGCCCGAGCAAAATTTTTAGATGACCGCGTGGTCTTGAAGGTGTAATAGGACTGGGCAGCAGCGATGCACACAACGCCCCACCAGCACTCTGTTAGACAGACGGAACTGCACAGCCTGCTTGTGACAAATTGTTCGTCAACACTTATGCCGCGCGGATTTTTACGGTGCCACAGGTGTTAACGATATTCCATTGCCACGAGGCAGTAGACTCAGGTGGGCGGAGTCATCACGGACTTCCGTCATCATCCAAACACGTGGTGAAAGAAATTTTATAATTTAGATATCTTGTTGGGGTCCCTTCTGCGCGCGTGCTCATGTTGCGCATATGACTGCGTAACACAAAGCTTGATTTCCCAGAACCATATTGCGTTGTTACTGCACCCGCTCACAAAGCTATGTCACGGTTCATTGTCTGAATAGAACCGTATTTCACATGGGACTTGCTGCGTTGATCACATACACATTTAAATACATTTATTAAAATAATAATGCCCCTTTTCGCCCCATTAAAAACTATTAATGTAGAAAGTGTGTTAATAAGTTTACACTACAGTAGATAGTAGATAATTAATTACATTTTACTTAATTAAATCGTTATCTTACTTTAACATCATTAAAATTCATATGACCTCATCATAACTAATAATCTTTAATGGAACAATATATGATGGAAATCCGTTTGAAACATGGCTTTTTGTAGATAAGATCATTTATTCTTTCAAATATCTTACAGGTTTATACTAGGGCAATTTGAAAAGTTCATGACCTAATAATAAAAGACTTACCAGTATTTTTTCGTTTTGGAATCACTTTTCATATTTCAGCATAGTCTCCATGTAGTTGAACACATTTGGTTTAGTGATGCTCCAGTGCTTTTATCCCATTCAGATGTTTGATTGTTTTACATCCTCTGATAACCGTTTACTGCCGCTTTCAGTCATCTCCAGAAAAATCACTCCCTCCCCAGGGAATTTCTGAGTTTTGGGAATAATTAAAATTAAATAGAGCTACTATCAACAGTTCGCCTTTGCAGCTCAACAAGGAATGTGGTGACGTATGCCATTCCACTGCACGCATCACTGTAGTACTACACATTTAAAATACGTTTAACAAAGTTTCGGGTATTACTTGACTGTCTCCCACAAGGTATTTCTTGTAGCGAATAAAAAAAAAATTTTTAACAAAATATTCAGTAAATTACACTTACATACAATGTACAAACGTTCAATCTAATACGCACACAACATTACAACTAAATACGTGTGAACAATGTGTTCAGAAACAGTAATACCGCAGCAACACAAGCACGCACTATCATTCCGTAGAAATGAGTGAGTGTGATTGTAACGGTACAGAATTGTATGCTAGGAAGGATGATTCAATTCAATAATATTTTTAATTGTCAGCATTCACCTGTGAGGTGCCCCTTGTAACCAGCAACATACAGTGTTATTGTTGATGTCTGGAGACAGCCCAGCTCAGACGTGTTGCGCAGTACCTTGCCAGCAGCAGTCTTTGTGAATCACAGTAAGCACACTTCTTCACCAGTGTTAGCATCAGACAGTAGTAGGAAGCAGCATACAGCTCATTAACCAAAAACCGTGGCCTCGGGTGTGTAAGATAGGCCGAAGTTAAGGCCGGCCTATCTAACTAAATAACTATTAAAGTGCAAACAATATAGCGCGTGGCCAGAAAAGTTAACCATCTAAGTGCTCGAGCAAAGTTACGTCGGCCGACTTAATATTAACACATGTGGAGATATTAAATCAAATCAGTGAAAATTGAATTAAAACAGCGAACTCATTATAAACAGTTGCGGGAGTGTGTGCGAACCAAGAAAGCGTCTCAACAGGCAGTGCTACGGATTGGACCATGGGCAGTTAAGTAAAAGTGAAAGCACATAATTAAATGGCCAAAACAAAATTATAACTTTATATCAATTTCTATTATTTTTAATAAAAATGTCCCGTTAAAATGAGATCTATAAGGGAACAGATAAATTACGTATTGGTTCATTAAATAGAATTCATTATAGTTTATTCTTTACAATACATTACGGTACTATTTAGAAATAGTTAAGGAAAGTTTTTTTGGATGTATACTCGTTTTGATTGATAATTACTTACAATTTATTGGTAACAGCACGAAAAGGGAGAGCCAAAAACAATGCAATAACCTGTTGTATGAGTGCTAAATAAAAAAGAAAGATAATTTGTTATAATCTAAAAATTTTGGTGTTAGTGTCATTATTGCGTAACTCAAATCCAGATAATCCTTTCTGCAGCTGTGTTCGTCTGTAAAACCTTGGAGAGGAACCCAAAGGTAAGAGTTTATTAATAAATGAAGTAATGTATATTGTTTCAATGACGCCCGAGTACAGGGACTCGAGTATATTAATAATTGATAAAATTTAGATAGTTTCACTGGCCCCGAACTAGGGACTCGAAGATTTTATTATTATTAGCATAGAATTTATATAGTTTCACTGGCGCCCGGAACAGTTGGACGATTTGTGCGATTTATTTTAATTGCACAGATCAGGCCTAATTAAGCTGCAGAACGGGTTATTTGGTAGTGAGGGCGAGGTTGTAAAGAATTGTAGTTGAAGTTAAAGAGTGTATAACTGTATATGTAAAAAACACTATACAAAATGAAGAATAGTGATGAAGTCAGCATAACTGACTTAACTGAAATTAGTACAGAGAATAAATCTGATATGAATATTAATCAAGAAATCAGTTTGACCGAATCGATTGCTATGAGCAAAGCGAGTGCTGTATCGACACCCACGGTCAGTAGAGTAGAAAAGGTGTCATTAGACGACCTGTTTAATTTGATGAAAGCTAATTTTAGCGAACAAAATCGTAAATTTGATGCACAAAATATAAAATTTGACAAATTAAGTAGTGACCTAAATGCAAAATTGCAGGAATTGAGCAGTAATGTAAGTGCAGGGGTGTACCAATCGGAAATGGCACCTAGGGCGAGCATCGAAGTTGCGCCCCTTCGTAAATTATCTAAATATAAAATAAACGGATACACTAAATAAAACAGTCATAAATCTTACAAAACATTTTTATTTTCTGTTTTAGAACGAAAATTAGTCCGTAAAAGTGCACTTTTAATAGTCTTAAACTTAAAATTGCACCTTCCTTGCCTTCTGCGACGCAAATAGATTTATAACATTTTCGAAATCTGTTTCTTCGGTTTCTTCTCGCTCTACACTAAGCAAAGCTAGGTCGCATAACCTTTTTTGACCCATTGTAGCCCTCAAAAATGAAAGTATTAGTTTTAGCTTACTGAAAGATCGCTCGCAACTTGCGATGGATATTGCAATCGTAAGCATAATCTGAATTGAAATGCGCAGATTCGGAAAGACGCTCTCATCTCCGTACTGAACAATGAATTCAAGAAGCTCTTCAGATCTCTTTATATTTACGTTTTTTCTTGTGGATATTAGCATTCGAACATCCAATATTTCTTCGTATAACTGTTCTTCGTTAACATCACAACCATAGAAATCTCCAAATTCTTTGATTTATTTTTTAAATCGTCGCAGTCGTCAGTGCCGTAACACAGTTTTTTAATATCTAGAAGAAATCCAAATTTGGCGTTGGTTTCATGCAGACGAGTGAACCTGTCGCTCATTTCACACACAATACGATCCAGCGATCCCTTCATCACTCGTTCTATTTCTTCCTTAGCAGTCAACCCAGCGTCCTTCGCATTCTCTCCAACCATACGTTTTTTTCGCCTTTGACGCCTTTCAATCACTACATCCCATTCCTGGCAAAGATTGAAACCTTTCTCGAGTGCATCATTAACCAACGTCTCTCTTTCATTAGAAAAATGGTCTCGGAGGGCTTTTATATCTAAGGCAGCATTATGAAAATTCATACTAGGATCCTGGAGCCGCTTCTGAACAGGGTCAATAGAAGTGAGTACATTGTTCCAAAATCCTAACAAAGGCAGAAAATCGTAGGACAACATGCGATTATATAGAAGTCTTGCCTCAGTTCTTGTTTCAACAGTTTGATTGCCATCGTCTGTCATGTCTTGGAGAACTTTCAGCATATCTTCAAGATATTTGTTAACTGGCTTAACTGCTTCAACCCTTGCACTCCATCTTGTTTCAGACTCTGATTTGACAACCACAGGCACGGAGTTCTTGAGTTTTTCCCAGCGCAGAGTGGAATGAGAAAAGAATATGTAGAGAGCTTCAATAGTTCCGAAAAACGTGACCATTATAATATCCTGCTTGGCTGCATGTACACCAACCAAATTGAGTGAATAATTATCGCAATTCACAAATATCGCCAGATTATTCTTTTCGCTTATTCTTTGGTGAACACCAGTTTGGTGCCCAGCCATCATAGCAGCGTTGTCATAACATTGTGAACGACAATCCTGTAGATCCATATCGTCTTTCTCTAGCTGTTTAAGGATTTCATCAACTAAGCTTCCAGCTTTCTTTTGACTTATCTGGATGAAACCAAGAAAGGACTCTCTAACGCGGACTGATTTCCTCTCAAAATCAACTTCTACGTATCTCACTACTTCTGACATCTGCTCACGATGTGCCTGATCAGGAGTCGAGTCAAACATGAGACCATAGTATTTTGATTTGCGAATGCTTCGCAATAAACTTTGGCGAACAGTGGTCGCCATCAGATGAATGAACTCATTTTGAACACGAGGTGAAAAGTAAGATGTGGTTCTATGATGTTTTTTAACTTGAGTGAGATGGTTAATTATGACGGGGTCAAATATGGCCAGGAGCTTTATTAATCCAAGGAAATTACCAACATTATTGGATTCAGATCCATCGCATGTACTAAATGACTCCCTGTGACCTCGTAATGCAAGATTTTGAGTGGCAAGAAATTTGATGCAGTGAAGGCTTCTCTTTAATACATTACGCCACTTTTGTTTTTCTGTCTCGATCTGGGTTTGAAGTTCAGCGTCAATAATCTCTTTATTTGCTGCAAAATGTCTTTCCATTTCTTTCCACTGGGTGAAGCACTCACGATGGTTCTTCGCATTTTCATGTACAGTGAGCCTTTCAGGTGCTTTCCAGTGGGCAAGTCCATTTTCGTGCTCTAATGAAGATTGATTATCCAATTGTGAAAAGATAAGACAACAGATGCAAAAAGCAGATTTTTTAGACGGGGAATAGACTAGCCATGAGCGAGTCACTTCTTCACCGCGATTTCCTAGTTTCTTCTTAAACCAACTTTTGTTCATACAACAGTTATTTGTTGGTAGGAAAGGACCCTCAGTGTTTTGAAGATATTTTGAATCCATTTTAATTATTTCTGTTTTCAAACCATCTGACAGAATTGATTTCCCAGTTTTCTTATCAAAGTGTAGAAGTCCAATATCATGCTGTTTAATTACTTCTGGTATAACAGTAATTGAGTTTTCGACATCACCCCCACCAACTTTTTCTCCTACTGAAATACTAATGTTTTCTTCAAATTCTTCAGTAGCCTTAGAACTCGTAGCCTCACTGCCCTTAATCTCGTCACACTCAGAATTATCTAAATTGATATCCTCCTCGTCTTGTGCTGAATTAGTGTTGGATACTTTGGATTTTATTATACATGTCGATGTAGGCAATTCCTTAGAACATGTCGAACTTCCAGTAGCGGACTTTTCAAGATACTTCTTGAAGTACTTACTGGATTTTCGGGCTGCTTCCTCCTGCAATTTTCGTCTTTTCCGTCCTTCAGCCCCACTTTCTTTTTTCTTTGAAAACAATCGTTTCATATTGTGTTGGTATTATTGCGAAGTGAGGGCTCTGAAATAACCTGAAATAAATAAACAAATTATATAGGTCGTTTTTCAAATAAAAAAAGAAGGGGTTGTGTTGTGTCCCAACACGACAGTAAACTGCATAAAGCTTGGGTTAGGGCTGTATGTATTGTATAGGGGTATAGGTCGAAGCTGTCACCTACGGGCTGTCAACAAGTACGACAGACTGCGCCTGTAGCAAGAAATTCGCCGTCGTGATGATAACACACATGTACTTGTTGAAAACAGAAAACAGTGCAATCTAAATTTTTTATGAGCATGCCATAACAATTATAGCTGATTTTCTTCTTTTTTTCTAATCAGCGTTGATTGACTAATTATAATGTCTAAAAATATAGTACCAAAAACCTGAAATAATTTTATTTTAATGTGCATGGTGTAGTAGCATGGTTATTGATATTGTTTTTACATGCATAATTGAATTTTACATTTTTTTTCATTAATGTGTACTTACATAACTATTTAGTGCATATGTTTTGCATGCTCTTGTATGTAAAAATTTTATTTACATTTTCTAAATAAATTATGTTATATGTAATCTGTAATAATTTTGTTGCTGAGTGTATTATATTAAACAGGAATGTCTGTGAACACACACACATACTGCTAATGGGAGTAATCGTTCATTTCGATGAGTTCAATGAACGAGTAATTACCTCATAGGACTGTGTACTTAGTGAGTAATGTAAAATGACCCTGTAATTTGTAGTGTGATGATCTTATCATAAATTATTTTGTATAATGTCATGAATGCTTATAAATTTGATAATTTTTAACATAATGGCATTAGTTTTTCAGTGCTGATATTAGTAAAGTATGCAATGTTATGGAATTTCAATTCAGTGCACATGGCTTGAATATAAACAAACTACAGTAGAGCATCGATTATCCGAACCTCTCGGGATAATCAATATTTTGGATAATAGATTGTAAATTGAAAACATTATTTCTCTTTACAAAAACAAAGGTTTTTATTACAAAATCATTTGTAACATACTGTTATATAATTGCAGCAACCTGTATACTGTACTGTAATGTATTACTAAGGCTAAAAATCATTGAATTAATAACTGAGTGTGCGCAGCTCTGAGACCCGAAAACAAAGACGAAATTCTTTGCCAAAAGACCTTTCGTTCGTCTTTCTATCCTCAACTAAATATCTGCCTTCGCATTTGCCTATTGGTATCAGTAATGTAATGACAATTACCGACTCTGAACAGATGCTTAATTGAAATCGAGTACTGTCACATGACAAGCTCTATGTGTTTGTCAGGTGAAGTGAGGGGCAGGAGGATTAATGCCTGACGTCATCCAGTACACCGACCTTCATCAGTAGTAGCACATTGCTGAAAACATTTACTTTATTTATGTGACTGGCTCTCCAACGTGTAAGTGCAGTTATACGAATTTGTTGTAATTACTATTATTGAACTGTTCTAAACTACTCTGAATGTAGAAATTATTTTTAATCGCTTAGAGTAAGTGACTATTAAATTATACAGTAATTTTGATTATGGTAGTGTTTTTTTTTACATTTTATTTACGGTATTTTTATTTGTTTTTTATTTTTATTTCGGTATTCTTTGTATCAACTATGGCTGAGCCTCAGCAAAGTGTGTCATCAAAGAAAAAGAATTTTGTCGTTCGTAGTGAAGCTCGACAGATAATTAGCAGAGTAACTGAAAAATGTGACAACGAATCCAAGTCTAAAGCACTCGGTTACCCTATCAGTCAGGCTACTAAAAGAGCTGCTGATTACTGCGGGAAATCTGAAAATTTCATCATAAAACCCCGTAAAGAATCGAAAATGTTAAAAGAACAAGGGTCCGAACAAACATTTTCTACGCCGAGGAAAAGAAGAGACACACGGAAAGGTGACCGAAGAGTTTTTGTAAACGATCTGGATAAGTGCGTAATTCGACAAGTAATTAAAAAGAATTTTACGTTACTCAGAAAGTAATAGCGAGCGCTAGAAAATTGCTTCCTGTCGTAAAAGAGCGAATACATTTTTCTTGGGGCCGAGATTCTTTAATAAACATTATGAAAAGTATAGAATTTAGGTGGCAGAAATGTCAGAGCAAAAGAAAGGTTTTAATCGAAAAACCAGATATAGTGTTGTGGCGTTATAAATTTCTTGTAAAAATGAAAGCTTTGCGAAAAACTTGCAATAATATATTTTATTTGGACGGAACGTGGGTAGACAGTAACATTAACGTAAAGAAATGTTGGCAGTCAAGTGATGTTTTTGGCGTACAGAACAATTACAGTGCGGGAAAGAGACTTATTTTGTTGCATGCATAATTAATACATTAAACTGCGGAACGGATGCTTTTGACTTGGCTAGTAAATCAAGTGTTTACGTGTTATTATCTCTCCAACTTAGTGACTCGGCAAATTCCTTAGCGACACACAGAGCTTGTCGTGTGACAGTACAAATACGACACAAAAAATATGGCATGTCAGTCTTCGTTCGCGCAGACACTAAAAGACAATCAGCGATGATACCCGAAACAATAAATAAACTTATAATCAACCTTATCCCCACGATAGTTATAAAGTGAAAAATTGATTGCCGCACACGGTTTTCACAAAGATGTGTTATGTTACTATTCAAATGAATTTCACTGTAAATAAACTCAGTTCGATTCGAGGTTATGTCACTTACGAGTGTTTATGTCATGCCTACCTACTGTAGAAAATAGAAATTCAATAAACTAATGTATGTAGGTACCTACCGTAAAAATTAGTCCAATATTTATGTTCAAAGCACTGTCGTCGACGGTAATTTAACTTATCAAATCAAGTAGCTTTACGCTCGCTCGCGACACATGCAAACAAAATGCAAACAACTGCGCCACGCCAGTCATATGAGCCGATAGCCGAGCGAGTGAAAGCATTAAGCAATCTACCTACGCCGCCCGGTGCGGTGGCACCACTCATTCCCTCTCGCCCGTTCGTGAAAGCTCACCACACGCGGGAATCGCGGGATTATTTGAATATGAATTATATTGTTTGTTTTGTTTTGATTTTTAAGTTTAATAATTTACAAATTTTGCGCCCCCTCCTTTGAATGGCGCCCAGGGCACGTGCCCTACTTGCCCTACCCTAGGTACGCCACTGTGTAAGTGAACAGAAAATTAGATGTGAAAGCAGTTTTAATAATTTTAATGAACAGAATGTTAAATTTGATACATTAAGCAGCGACATAATTAATCGTTTCGATGAAATAAATGTAAAAGTGACTGAGTCACAAAAGAGTATTGATGATAAACTGAATAAAATAAATATTACAGTAACACAACAGTTAGATAAGCTTGGGAGAAATATTGAAAACAAGGTGAGTAATAATGTTGGTCATGATGATGTAAACAAGAGTGAAATATTGTTGAAAAAATAAATGGTGATATGTTGAGTAATAGTTGTAGTGATAATGAGAGTAGAAAGTTAGTTGACGTTAGTAATGAAGTAGTAATAAGTACTGATGAGTTGGAGAAAGAATGGAGAGATAGTTTAAATGTAGAGTATGAACAGAGGGCAAATTTTTCTTGTGGTATAGGTGAAGAAAAAGCTTCACCAATGTTGTATGAGGACAGAGTTTCCTCCGGTAGTTGTGTGGAAGACAAGGTGTCTTCAAATGGTCCCTTTATTTTTTGTGATGGTCTTGGAAGTGCCAAGACGAATAGTAAGTTTGTGTTGTCCTTTGTGTGGAGTGAGAATATGAAATGGTGTGGTATTGAAAGTAATTATGAGCGAGATAGAGTGATAGAGCTGTTCAGATTAAGTAGAGATTATAAAGGGTTAGTAGGGGGAATAAATACTGAAAGAATTGACTATATAATGAACAATGTAAACTTACCTTGTGTAGTAGTAAACAATGAGTATATTGTAGTTGATGATGATAAACATTTTCCTGTGGAGAGAGTTAGTGTACTCGCAGTAGCAGACAGTTGTGATAATGATGTAATTGTAACAATAAATACTGACGCAGACTTGACAAAAAACAATAATGCAGATTTGATTTATGATATAGTAATAATGTGGGTAACGCTATGTATTATTATTATGGTACAATGGAAAAAATAAATTTTTATGGTTATTACACAAAAAATAGCCATATGATGTGTACAAATAAAATTGAACAATGTTATGTGCAGAAAAGATTAATTTTTGACGATGGGGGTTAGATATTTTAAGAATGAACATTTAATTATTTGAGTATAATAGGTAGAATGACCTGGCTAATTTAGGTAATGAAGTGTGACAAAAATAATTGGATATGACGAAAATTTGTAAATAAATGTGTTAGTGTTAAATGTATTGTGCCAATATTATATTGTTGGAATGCAGACTATAGTTTCTGTAACATATGTTTGTAATAAGAATGAAGGTTGTAATAATATAATAATATTTTATTTTGCTAAATAATTAACAGGAGTTATTAAGGAATTTTATTCTGTACTGTGTGTTTAAATCAAAAATGTTTTAAATAATGTAACTAAACCATTTTGAGTGGAGGTGGAAGTAAAGTAATTTAAAAAGGTGAATTAAAACTATATGTGATCTGAATTGTAATAAATAGTAATTGGTGAATTTTATTAACACTAAAAGATTTATAGAAGTTAGAAGGAAGTATTCAGTGGTGTTGTAATCAGGAATGTTGAGACTGAGTTAGTGTTTATAAAACCAGTCTGGCATACAACTGTTAATGTAAACAAGCATGTTGTCTGTTGTGTGGCTAATGTTTACAGTCATGTGTTGGAGTTGACAACAACAAGAATGTTGTACTTTGATGAATCATTGCTAGGAGTAAATCCTATTATGAAACAAAAGAAATACCAGATGTGATGGAATGTAGGTAATATTTTTATGTAGAATCATTTTGATAAACGTAGTAACGGTAAATGTAATTGTTAATTAAATAAAATTAAATTAAATTGGTAATCAAATTAATTGAAAAGGTGAATTTTAATAATGAATTTAAATTTATTTTTGGTTTGGAATTAATTTATATTTATTCTGGTTTGAATTGCGTATTGAATAATAAGGCAATAATAATATAACGTCTCCCTTGTTAAGACATTATAAACATCGGGAACCAGTTCAATTGTTCGCTGTTAATTAAACTAGCTGCCGTTGTTAGTAAAATGTACTTACCAACAAATTATAACAATGCATATATCGGGAATTAGTCAAGGGTTACATAAATTTATTCACTCTCTGGGTATTAGCGAAAACATCTCTTTATTCTTATATTTTAACTAAGTATAAAAGTAATAGCTTTAATAGTCATCCTTTAAATTTTTTACTTAACTTTACTTTGCTTTTAAAAGAAAGATTCTAATAAATTCTGCATTAAATATTCTTTACTCTTTTTATCTCAAAATCATTCAGCTATGTATTACTTTAAGTACCATGGATCAGGGTCTCAACTTTTTAATATTCTAATACAGTAAACCCTCGATTTAACGGACTTCAGATTTAACGGACAGAATTTAACAGACAAAAAAACATGAACATGTTTTTAGGCTTTTGATACGTATATTGTGCATAAACTGCAGACTCTCCTGTTCTGGTGATGTTGCTTGGCTATCGCAGCATTCTTTCGTTTCTTGTTTTGAAACACGCAAATTTTCTCATCTCCAATTGTATTTGATGAGAACGGAGATAAGAATTAGATAAGAATTCATTTAATTCTTAACGATCCCCGTCTTTGCGTTGTCGTTGACGCAGGCGTCACACACGTTCAGTGGAAGACATCACGACGACTAACACTGAACAATATGCACTGATATGCATCTTATTTCGCTGTGACCAAATTTATTTATTACTAACATCACCTGGAGCGTTACATTTTTCGATGACGTTACACATTTTGCATCACGCATTTTGTGGAATGACCCCCAGCCTAAAAACATTATCATGTTAAAAAAAAATGTTGACACGAAAAAATCACGATTAAGTTTTTGAAGTCCATGGTTGTGATTTAAATTTGGTGGTAGTTCATAAAAATAGCAACGCATTTTCACTCTTGAATATTCGGCTATTTTTGTGATAATTCGTATGCACGCACAGTTCACATTCGTACAGCATCGCATCAGTTTATTCAGAGAACACAGCGTGTACACTACATGTGTTTCTATAGTACGAACCTTGCACGTGTTAAATAGAGAGTCTTAACGAGTTTATACTTGCGTTGTTACAGCAAGGCCCATTACTTTATTAGTGAATTACAGCATAAGTATGTCTGGCGTTACGAAAAAACGTGTGAACTTGAGTATAAAGCAAAAGCTTGAACTAATAAGTAAACTTGAAGGTGGCGTGTCTGTTGCACATGTTTGTGAAGTGTACGGTGTAAAGAAACAAACCGTTTCAGACATTCGAAAGAATAAAGATAAACTTATTCAGTTTTCGCTAAAGTACAGTGTTGATAGTTCGAAGAATGAGGGAGAAAGAAAACACATTAAATTAGCCAAACACAAACAATTAGAGGATGCTGTGTACAAGTGGTTTATTCAACAACGTTCTAGTGGCATCGTTGTTCGTAGTGTCGAGTTGCGGGCTGCTGCTGATAAACTGGCGAAACATATTGGTATCCAATTTCAGGCGAGTGATGGGTGGCTTTGGCGTTTTTGTAAACGGCATGGCATCACAAATAGATCAACATGTGGTGAAGCGCTGAGTGCAGACACTGAACAAGTTGAGGCTTTTCGTCAACATATAAAGGAAACGATCGAATCTGAGGGTCTCATTTTGTCTCAGGTCTACAATGCTGATGAGACTGGTCTCTACTTTCGTGCTGTGCCTGAAAATACTCTGGCACACAAACATGAAACTAGCACACCAGGCCGTAAACTCAACAAGGAGCGGCTTTCTGCCCTACTATGTGCGAATGCTGATGGTTTGCATCGACTTACTCCAGTCATAGTCGGAAACGCAAAGAAACCTCGTGCGATAAAGAACATAATGAACCAGTTGCCAGTCATTTATGAAAGTTCAAAAAATGCTTGGTTTACCTTCAGTATTTTTTCAGACTGGTTTTTTAATCATTTTGTGCCAGAAGTGCGACGTTTTCAAGAAGAGACTATGAAAATTCCATCGCATGCAGTGAAAGCCGTCTTACTACTGGACAATGCACCGGCCCATTGCAACTCCAAGAAGTTAGTTAGCAACGACGGAAAAATAAAATGCGTCTTCCTCCCTCCGAACACCACTTCAATTTTACAGCCAATGGACCAAGGAGTCATTGTTGCCTGCAAAAGGCTGTACAAGAAGAAGTTTCTTGAAGAGGTGATGGTTGTCTTGGAGGACGAACAAGACCATGAAAACGACACGAGAGGAGCTAGAACGCTGCAAAATCTGCGTGCATACAACATCAAGTCCGCCATCTTTAATTTTGCTGCCGCATGGAAGGAGATGAAGGAAACAACATTGGCTAATGGGTGGACACAGTAACTGAATGGGACTGAACCGGAGTACGATTTCAGAGGATTTGAAACATCCGATTTCTGTGAAACCATAAAGAAGGCTGGTGAAGACGTAAACGAGAATGACATAGAACAGTGGCTAAACTTGGACGAGGGTGATCCAGGCTACCAAATCCTGAGTCAGGAAGAGATCGCGGAATCTGTTCTACACGACGATCAAGAAGATGGAGATGATGATGATGAAGAAACATCTGTTACAGGAGCCCTAAATTATCAGCGATAAGAAACAGCATGGACGAAATTATCGCGTACATTAGGGAGTCTTCAGATCCGGAAGTGTGTGCTTATTATGACCATTTTAGACAGTTTAGATCTTTAATAATAAAGAAGCAACATTCTAGTGGAAAACAACTGACTCTTGATGCTTTTATCCAGAATAAATAAAGGTGTGTACATAACATTGTATTTGCATGATATTAATAGTACGTATTAAAATACAGATAAGCGATGTTGTTGCTGTTACAATAGAAAACCACACTGGCAGTTTACCCATTGTTTAGAAACATGTTACTCACACCCCCTCTACTCATCCTTTGTCTTGCCGCCTACGGAAGGGTCCGAGTACGCACGCATGCGCAGGTACGTACACTTTTCTTCCTATTCATTGTTCAGTTTGCTGTTAAAACGTACGGTTGCAGTCATAAATCATAATGCCAGCGTTAACAACAGCCAGGCAAATTGCTGTTGCTTACGCAGTAAACAACTCATAGATACCAAAAGCGTTCGTCCCGCCAGAAGTCAGGTATAACTTCGAATTTCGTTAGTGCGCGAATGCAAGCCGCAGGCCAAATTAGCGACCATGTTTTTAGGAGAAAAAGTGCGGCTTGTATTCGGAACAATACGGTATTTGCATGATATTAATAGTATTAAAATTTCAAGTGTTATAGGCCTATTTGATTTAAATATATCCTCAAAAAACAAAATTTGGGATTTAACGGACTTTCGATTTAACGGACACCCCTCAGCCCCAATTAGTCCGTTAATTGAGGGTTTACTGTATATCACAACTTCATCCAAACTATTTGAAGAATAGTTCGGTGTTAATTTTCAGAATTACTTTACCTCTAAACATCATAATGTTATTACTATATCATTACAGAGATTACAAATATTTATATGTTAATCTTTGAGTTATCTAAAAGTCTTTACAAGAAACTTTACTGTTCTTTTTGTTCCGTTTAAAAAAAAAAACAAGTTATGCACAAATGTTATGATTAAATATCACCTGAATAGAACGTGAGTTTGCTGTGGGGATTCGTGATGATCTTCTTCAGTAGTCTTCTTGGGTGTGATACAATGTTCCTCTTGATGCTCCATTTGGCTGATTGTTTCCGAATTTTAGTCTAGGTCATGCCGATTGGATTCCGCTACTAGAAGTTCATACGGTTGTTGTTGTAACTTTCTTCTTTTGGTGTCGATTGTTCACATTTTACATTTTAATTGTTCTTATTTTAGCAGCACTAAAATATGGTAAGGAACATATCTTACCACTTACTGTTTGTTAAGAGATGTGTCGGCTAAGTTCTTTTTTATATTACATATTAACAATGTTTGCTTCACGCACTACATTACTAGTTTTGTTTTTGTTTATTTTCCAACGCTACATTTGGTCAAATCAAAATAACAACTAACGTGATTGTATCGTTTTTGAGCGGTATACACCTAAGTGTAACTCGACAACACATTTTTGACATCCGTACATGTCGAAGTTTCTCCGGCGAATGGGGTTTGTTTAGCGGCAAGGAGTCTGTAAGCTGGCGCGGTTTACGCGCTGAGAAAAGTAGTTCGTTCCTTTAGTAGTATTAATTATTCATTAATTAACTTGTAATAGTTTATGCTACCTTTTTGTTATGAGTTAGGTATTTCCTTATTATTATTAATACATCTTTTATTTAATTAAAGGAATTATTATTTTTCGCTTAATAACATCGTACTTTGCGTGTTCGTACTGGACAATTTGGACGTTGATACAGGAATCTAGGTACAGATAAGGGGTGGATAATACTCTTACTTGTTATAAGAACAAAAATTTAATTTGTGCTATTTAAACCATTTTTTAAAATCGTCACAATAATTGAAGTTTTAACAGAAAAGTAAAGTAAAAGGGATAATGAAAGGTAAACAGAAGGTTGATTTAATGTTAGTGTTATTATAATACTTGTATTGTAAGTAATCTACTTGTACTTTTGGTGGGGAATAATGTTTTGTTAGGGGATTAAAAGTATACAGTAAGTTTATATTGTCAAAATTAAACACGCAACCAGTACTTTGAGAGAAGTCAACCAGTACTTTGTCAATGAACCAGTACGGCTAAGAGGAAACCAATCAGTTGTGGATATGGTATAATGGAAGGCCTGTTTGTTAATTTTTTAATTGAATGTTATAGAGTCAGGCATTACTGTGGCGGGCGCCTATCTGATTTTATGGTGTTGGGATCTCGAACAGAGAAGTCCAGTAGGGTCGGATGGGTGCGGCCACAGTCGCCGGACTAGGGGGGTAAGTACCCATGATTTTAGTAAAGAATCTAAGGGGGTTGTGGCGCCATATCCTCACTGATCCTCTTAGATTTTAGGCAATGAGAGTTTGTGTGCTTCGTCATACAACCTCTCATTGGGGGGGGGGGGGTATTGTAACGGTACAGAATTGTATGCTAGGAAGGATGATGCAATTCAGTAAAATTTTTAATTGTCAGCATTCACCTGTGAGGTGCCCCTTGTAACCAGCAACATACAGTGTTATTGTTGATGTCTGGAGACAGCCCAGCTCAGACGTGTTATGCAATACCTTGCCAGCAGCAGTCTTTGTGAATCACAGTAAGCACACTTCTTCACCAGTGTTAGCATCAGACAGTAGTAGGAAGCAGCATACAGCTCATTAACCAAAAACCGTGGCCTCGGGTGTGTAAGATAGGCCGAAGTTAAGGCCGGCCTATCTAACTAAATAACTATTAAAGTACAAACAATATAGCGCGTGGCCAGAAAAGTTAACCATCTAAGTGCTCGAGCAAAGTTACGTCGGCCGACTTAATATTAACACATGTGGAGATATTAAATCAAATCAGTGAAAATTGAATTAAAACACAGTGAACTCATTATAAACAGTTGCGGGAGTGTGTGCGAACCAAGAAAGCGTCTCGACAGGCAGTGCTACGAATTGGACCATGGGCAGTTAAGTAAAAGCGAAAGCACATAATTAAATGGCCAAAACAAAATTATAATTTTCTATCAATTTCTATTATTTTTAATAAAAATGTCCCGTTAAAATGAGATCTATAAGGGAACAGATAAATTACGTATTGGTTCATTAAATAGAATTCATTATAGTTTATTCTTTACAATACATTACGGTACTATTTAGAAATAGTTAAGGAAAGTTTTTTTGGATGTATACTCGTTTTGATTGATAATTACTTACAATTTATTGGTAACAGCATGAAAAGGTAGAGCCATAAACAATGGAATAACCTGTTGTATTATGAGTGCTAAATAAAAAAGAAAGATAATTTGTTATAAATCTAAAAATTTTGGTGTTAGTGTCATTATTGCGTAACTCAAATCCAGATAATCCTTTCTGCAGCTGTGTTCGTCTGTAAAACCTTGGAGAGGAACCCAAAGGTAAGAGTTTATTAATAAATGAAGTAATGTATATTGTTTCAATGACGCCCGAGTACAGGGACTCGAGTATATTAATAATTGATAAAATTTATATAGTTTCATGATGTTGCAACAGATTGTATTTCATTCAGTAGACCCCCCGCTCCTCAGGCGTCTTGTCAGCAAAGGTCGTGTACGTATCAGGAAGTGAGTGTGATGTTGCAACAGATTGTATTTCAGCTCAGCGATTTTTTGCCTTAAAAACAATGCTTGTCTGAGGTCTTCTATTATCCTACTACATAATTATCTGTTTATGTACTAAACCTGGCCCTTTTTTACAAGTATTTTCATTTATTTGGTCTAAAAGGTGAGAATATCACTCTTTATTTTTTGGCACATCCATTATAGTCTCTCAACAACAATCTCTTAGCCACTCAGAAAATCAAGTCATACCTTTCCAACAGACAAAATTTACTTTCCTTTTTTTTTACATGACTGTAATTAACAATACTGCAGACCAACTGTTGCTATACAGCTGTTCATGAGGCAAATGTGGTGTCACCTGATGTGTCTGACATGTTTCTCAGACTCTTCGTATCTTCTTCTTCTTTGACTCTTCCTGAACCACCTTCTTTACCACCACCATTGTTTCCAGAACCTGTTCATTTTTGTGTTCTAATTACTTTGTCCATCCAGTATATTTTTAACATTCTCCTACAGCAGCAGTTTTCAGATGCTGTGGTTGTGTCTTACTTTTTCCTATTGTCTAGGTTTCACATGCAGTGTAACTTTATTACGTTTGGTATTTATTTATTAACTATTTTGAAACTTCCACTTACCTTCAATCTTCGATCTGGCCGGATCGCATAGTGGGGACGAACCCAATTCGTTCGACGAACTTGACAGTACATAACCGAAATAAGGTTTTTGAAAGAATTTAACTCTCAATATTTATCATTTGAAAGATAGTAGTTTTTTAATTTTTACTGTTGTTGAGCATCTTACATGTATAAAATCAACAAATTTGTTATTCTCTACTCTGTTTTTTTTTCTTTTAAACTTGGAATGACAGACTTATACATAGATGATTGTTAATGCAAAAACATAATTACCATACCTTCTATATAACACACACATACATAAATATAAACATCAACAGCCCAGCCTGCCTTTCTCACATATATTAATTTTAATTTATTAAAAACCCCATACCATTTTAATCCCCACAGCCCTTGCACTTTTATTAGAATGAAAACCCGCCGGCAACGTGGTCTTCGCGCACACCCATTGTTCTTTTAAATTTCTTGTTTTCTTAATGTCCGAAAAATATCTGTTTCTGTTCTACATTTTTGATTGACCGCGGTCACATAAATTTTTACTGTTGTTTCACTCTATTACCGGTAAAACATAAAATTTTATAAGGAGCCTAACTTGGCTCTGTGTGTCGGCCGACACGAACAGCGAAAGGCTGGGAAGCGTCCTTTGTTGAGCGGCAGGAAGTTCATATCCACTGCCAACAGATTTTGTCGCCGTTCATAGCTGATTTGCTGTGGCTTATTAGCTATGACCATGATACATAATGGTTGTTTCTATAGTCAGTACCGACGATATTAGGCACTGCTATTCTGACGTCACTAAAAGGAGGCGGTCCTTAGCTACGTTTCCTGTAGGTCGGCTTGATGGTTTCACAAATTGTTCGTTCCTGCGCCATTTTTTACAGCGTCGTTTAATTTTCTTGGCGTCCCAACAGCGCGCATACTTGTTTCACGGCGTGCGTGCGCACTGTCACATTCACGCACAGTTCTGAGAAATACAAATTCTTTGCCTGGTTTCGCAACTGAATACTATGTTGCTGCTTTGTTTCAACACTGTTTTCTACACGTGGTCTGTTACAAAGGAATTAAAGTTTGCACAATAATTTTATGAAACCCCGAAAATTGAAATAAAATTTAAAAATACCAATACCCCATATTTTGACACGTTACAATACCCCCCCCCCCCCAATGAGAATTCTGCTGTCCAAAACAGAAGAAATCTCATTGATAAAACCCCTAAGAGGACCGGTGAGGAACTGGTGCCAACAACCCCCTCTTGTTCTTCTATTTCATGGGTACACGACCCCCCTGGCTCGGCGACTATTGACGCATCTGAACGAGATCACTGGACTTCTCTGTAAGAGATCCCAACACCGAAAAATCGAACAGACAAGTACCACAGCACACCCCACCTTCTAACATGCTACCCCCCAAAATCCTCAATCCCTGGCTTAGATTATGCCAGATCCTCCACCGATATGTTTCCCCTTGTATGCAAGCTGGGCCGCCTTTGGCAGATACTGGGCTCACACACACTCACATTACATACTGACATTACATATTATAAAATGGAAAAATTCTTTAAAATTTATTTAAATTGCAACCCATTGGTTGTTTTCATGTAAAATCAATTCATAAATTTTGTATAAATTTTAAATTATTCTCTTCACTGGTTTCTGTTTTTATTTAAAATAAATTGATGTAAACATTTCTTATAATTAAGAACATCCTTAACCTAACATGGATTATCTAGAGTCTAACAATACAATTCAACGAAATATTTCAATAATAATAATAATACACATGGTTAGTACAGAAACAGTAAAAATAATCAAGGTTTAAAAATATTCATTAGCTGGCAGGTGCAAAATCATTTTTTTTTTCAAAAAAAATATTTTCCAAAAAATTTCAAAATTCAAAGAAAAAATTTAAATTCATTATAATGTTTCCTTTATATATAGAAATTATTTAAAATTTGCTTAAATTGATCAAAAAAACAAAAGTTGAATTAACTTCCTTCCTCAACAAGCTTAGTATGTATATGACCTCGCTGTCAGCTGATCAAAACTAGGTCAAGTCCACAACCTTGAACTACATGTGTTATGTATAAGTTCTATCTGAAAATACATTTAACATCTGTAACATTCTAACTTTAAACACAAAACATAATAAAATAAAACATTTAAAATTAACAAAATATTAATATAAATAACAATCAAATTGATATTAAGTTATTCAAAATAAACATTCTCTAACTTTACCTCTTCAAATTCTATCAAAATTTTGTCACTGGTTTCAAAATAAAAATTTTATATCTTTATTATAAATCTCTCTCTTTGCTTAACAATCTTATTCTACATTACTTTGGGTGATTTAAATTATTTATTCTCATTGACTGTACTACTTGATCTGTATACACATATAATCTTTCTCCCTTTGACTCTAACCACTAACAACTCTTACTATCAGGACACCCATCTCTATCAATATATCTATCCAAACACTCTCTAACCCAAACTTATCATTAAACTCAAATCGCCACCTTCTCTCTCTATATATAAAAAAATACTCTCTAGCCCTTTGTATTTAGGATACGTGTTTCTCCCCCCAAAAAAACTCATTTCCCATTATTTGGTCCCTGGATTCTACCTGAGGCGACCCCTTCTCCCTAAATCGGTCCCATCCCGTCCCAACCTATCATTATGTTGCGGACTCCTACATTACACTACCCCCTACTACAAAATTACCATCCCCTAAAATCTCAATCTTATTACCTCACTTCGAATACAACAAAATAACATCATTAATTATAAACATCAATATATCACTCAAAACTCTACATATATTCTCCACATAACTACTGTGTCAACATCAATACTTCTCAAAACTCTATAATATACATTACTTCAAAACAACATTACATTATCTTCATCTCTACTATTTCTTTAACTTTGACTTCAACTTGGACAGATCTATATGTCCCATAAAATATTCATCACCCTCGAAAACTATCTTTTATTAGCTTTCAAAAATTATTACTTTATTTCTCATTACTTTAAATAGCATCTGTAATACATGAAAACATTACATTAAACATCAATTACCTGGAACAATTAATTACCAATACCAGTGACATTTTATTGCTGATCAGCTGATCTTCCTACCACAATGAAAACACATCTCAAAATTGAACAAATTACATGAAATATATATATTTTTAGCAATCCTCACATCTATTATGTTAACTGCCTGCCAGTCGGTTTAATTATTTACTTAGGTTCAAAAATACACACATACCGAAAACACATATTTTTTATCAATTCTTATATCTAACTTACTACAATAAAATATTACATTTAAACATAGAATGAACACCTTATATTGAATGTCTGAGCATCTAGTTATTTAAACAGAACACAAGCATTTTTATTGGACCAAAATTTGAGTTAGCAATTTTTTATGTTATAAAATGAAATTCGTGGCTCCTCTGAGCCACCTCCCATCCACACACAAAATTTCCAAATTTATTATTAATAATTATTATATCTCATCTTTCAGTTATTATTAAATTTTTTAATTATCATTTTTATTGAACACAATTATTTCAAATAAACATTTTTATTATACTTGATTCGTATTATAAAATTTTGTATACTTACAGTCCATTTAAATTGACATACACAAAACATATTCACCATACACCCCAATACTTTCACCTCACCTCTGAAACATTTAACAACATGTTAGTTTACATCACACAATTTATCATTTTATCACCAAATTCACCTCGTAAAATAATTTTTATTCATTAGCAAAATTTAATTAATTAACATTTAAATAATCAATCAAAACATTTAAAACATCTCCAATTATTTTAATTAAATTCATTATTAAAATACAAATTCCAATACTATCAAAATATTTACCATTAACCAATTCCTGTTTTCAAAATTAATTCTGATATTTATTAAATTGCAAAATATTAATATTATTATTATCACTTACCTACATACATACATTGTTTAGCTGACCTTCTACAACACACATAAATAAATTCACTACAATTATTTACAAACTTTGGTTATTAACTGTTCAGTTTTTCCGCACTTCATTGTCCAAATCTGCCATGTCAAAACCACAAAACAAAATGTTTATAACTGTCTTTTATTGTTTTATAGTCTAACCTCCATCGTCCCAGATTAACCTTGGTTTTATATAACATTGTTCAATTTTATTACCCCACAAATTACTATTTTGTGTGTTGTAACCATAAAAACCAAATTCATTCATTTTACCAAAATAATCATAAAACAAGTCAACGTTCAGTACATTTGTTAAGTCTCCATCAGTAGGCCTAATTATATTCATTATCGGGTTATTTACTTTTGTCTCATCAATTAAATCATTATTATCTAGACACACTTCTAACCTCACCTTCCACTCATCATACTCTCTATTCAATGCATACAATTCTGTTTCTTTATTAACATACAATTCTCTATTTAAATCGCTCTTATCACAATGCCATATCACACTTTCAATATTATTACAGACAGAGGGTACAAATTCAATTAAACCTTTCCTGACTTCTCCAGGAAAAACAAAAAACTTCAAAAAACAATTATTTGTAGCCCACTTGTCTACACAATATATACGTGAAGGTCTTCCTTCACCCCCCATTCTACCTCGTAAAAAATTTACCCTCTGTTTCATACCCATAATATAACTCTTTCCACTCTCGCTCTAACGCATAAGCACACATTAATATTTCATTATCACATTCTACAAACTCATCAGTATTCTCACTATTTATTTTCACCGTATCACTTTCTGATACCAACTCTCCAAATACACTACTATTCTCAGTATTGCATTCATTATTTTCGACATTATCATTATTATTGGTTAACTCTTTGTCTAATACAACATTGCCATTACAACTTTCATTTGTATTACTCGTACTCTGTTTTACTTTATTCAAATTATTTCTTATCATTTCATTAGTATTTTCAAGACATTTATTCTTTTCTTGTATATCATTTATTAAACCATCAAATTTTACGCTAATACTCTGCTGAAACTGAGTATTCTGGTCTTTAATTTCTTTGAAATTAATCTCGTTTTGAATATTCTGCTGTTCGCATTTGATTTTCTGTTCATCTAATTTATTGTTAAAATCACTTTTCATCTCATTTAAAATTATTTCGTTATTATCAAAGCGTTTATTTAATACATTGAAATCACTATTGTTTACCATGTTTTCAGACATAGTTTGTATTAGATTGAATATATCATTCATTGATACTTCTTTCGCTTTATTTGATTTGATTAATACCGGGGTAGATTTTGCTTCTGCGTGATCGACTATAATTGACCCAGTTAGGTCATTGTTAACTATTGATTGCACGCTCAACTCAGCTGTTGGCCTTGACTGACTTACTTCGCTCACACTTGGTGACGGGTTCATCGAACCAAGGCCACTCTCACTCATAACTGAATCTACTACACTGCTTTTCTCTGTGTTCTCAGACATTTTTATTTGATCTATTTTTTTCTTACGTAACAACTACCAATGATTAATCTTTTTTCAAAACTGATATTACAACATACATAAAATCACCCTTTTATCATAATTACGTAAGTTTACATCAATACAATTTTGCTTTCGCAACCGTACTTCATTCAATGTACTGTCAAATGTAGGCCGGTTTAATACAACCTTTTCTGTTATATTACATCCTGGCGTCACGGCAACAATTGTAACTTTTTTTCTTTTTCGGTATTTATTAATCAACTATATTGAAACTTCCACTTACCTTCAATCTTCGATCTGGCCGGATCGCATAGTGGGGACGAACCCAATTCGTTCGACGAACTTGACAGTACATAAAACGAAATAAGGTTTTTGAAAGAATTTAACTCTCAATATTTATCATTTGAAAGATAGTAGTTTTTTAATTTTTACTGTTGTTGAGCATCTTACATGTATAAAATCAACAAATTTGTTATTCTCTACTCTGTTTTCTTTCTTTTAAACTTGGAATGACAGACTTATACATAGATGATTCTTAATGCAAAAACATAATTACCTTACCTTCTATATAACACACACATACATAAATATAAACATCAACAGCCCAGCCTGCCTTTCTCACATATATTAATTTTAATTTATTAAAAACCCCATACCATTTTAATCCCCACAGCCCTTGCACTTTTATTAGAATGAAAACCCGCCGGCAACGTGGTCTTCGCGCACACCCATTGTTCTTTTAAATTTCTTGTTTTCTTAATGTCCGAAAAATATCTGTTTCTGTTCTACATTTTTGATTGACCGCGGTCACATAAATTTTTACTGTTGTTTCACTCTATTACCGGTAAAACATAAAATTTTATAAGGAGCCTAACTTGACTCTGTGTGTCGGCCGACACGAACAGCGAAAGACTGGGAAGCGTCCTTTGTTGAGCGGCAGGAAGTTCATATCCACTGCCAACAGATTTTGTCGCCGTTCATAGCTGATTTGCTGTGGCTTATTAGCTATGACCATGATACATAATGGTTGTTTCTATAGTCAGTACCGACGATATTAGGCACTGCTATTCTGACGTCACTAAAAGGAGGCGCTACGTTTCCTGTAGGTCGGCTTGATGGTTTCACAAATTGTTCGTTCCTGCGCCATTTTTTACAGCGTCGTTTAATTTTCTTGGCGTCCCAACAGCGCGCATACTTGTTTCACGGCGTGCGTGCGCACTGTCACATTCACGCACAGTTCTGAGAAATACAAATTCTTTGCCTGGTTTCGCAACTGAATACTATGTTGCTGCTTTGTTTCAACACTGTTTTCTACACGTGGTCTGTTACAAAGGAATTAAAGTTTGCACAATAATTTTATGAAACCCCGAAAATTGAAATAAAATTTAAAAATACCAATACCCCATATTTTGACACGTTACAGCAGCTTCTATAATAGCATGCTGCAAACATATAATTTGAGGGATTTCTTCTTAATTTAGAATCCAGTATTTGACAGTAGCAAATTTGTTTCTCCATTTGGCCTGTGCTCTGACACCGATTCAGCTCAGTTATCTTTACCAGTTTTAATATTTACCTATTTTTGTTCCTGATTCTCCTCTTCCCCCTAATAATGTTTTATAATATTCAATAGTGTTCTCAATTTACCTTGTTTTCTGTGAGTAGAAACTATACCATCAATAATAACTCTTAACTCTTAACATCAGTAACTCTTAACTCTTATACTCTCCATGAAATGTTATTATGGTCTTGAACATCTTTATGGTTTCCTTTACAGCCTCTTATAAAGCATTCACGTATAATGGTAATGAATTTGTATAAAAATAAATTTAAATTCCTTGTTATTTGTAGGATGTTTTAACGGTCAGTGTAAAGAAAGAAGCAGATCCAGAAGAGGCTGAGACTGAACAGGTAATGTGCATAACCATTATTTAGCCCATAGCTAATGTGTTAGGTTGTTCCGTGTCATGTACCACTAGAGATTTGGATCACATTCGTTTGTAAATATGCAATTAAAAATCAACAGAATATACAAACTGTATCATAGTGTTGTATACATATAAACTACATGAGATTAAGTAAGTAAAATCGCACACTCGTGCGAGCGCGTGCATGCACACACACACCATGTAGATACAGAGTATGGATATTTATTGCAAAAATTGATAGGTGATTCTATATTTAGTATTGATCACCTCTTTATATAGTACTCTATAAATCACTGAGAAGACAAAGTAAATTTTATAATTGTTCAATTTGCAGGATGTATTCCCAGTTATAAATTCTGTCCTAAAAGGAGAACTGCATGTAAAAGAAGAAATCATCAAAGAAGAGAATGAACAGTTTGTTGATCAGGTATTATACATAGTTGTAAATTTGTTTATAGTAACAAGCATTTATTGTTATAATGAACAGCATTGTTGTTATTTGTAAACTTATCGGTTAGAACTGTTGGAGACCGTTTGGTGTCCCATGGAAGTCATTTTTATGTGCACTTTCAGTCCATATGATTTAGCTATAACATGTACCAGTACACATGGTAGGAAATTTGAATTTTATGACGTCAGGGCTGTGAGTACGACGTGACCATGGTGGGGGTAGAATGTGACTGAAGTAGGGATATCATGTGGCCATGGTGGGAGTACCATGTGACAGGCACCATGTGGGGGTACCACAGCACTGGTGCGAAGTGTAGTGATTGGTCGGCCATGTTTAATATATGTCACGTCAACATATAGCAGAATCAGTTGTGATTGGTGTTTTTGAATGGCGGTAGTTGGTGTGGCCAACATGCGATAAGGGAGAAGAAAATTTCCTCTAGAAGGGAAATAGGTTAAAGAAGGATGTGTGAGGGAACATTTAGTGTTGCCACTACCACCAGTGTGTGTACGTCATGGCGGGAACTGATTTATGTTCACGTAACAAGTGTATCCAGCGTGTCCGTGGCCATCTTGTCCTCTGCTTGCCTTGATTTAATAGGGCGATGTCGTGGGTGGCATAAAATTGTGTAACTTAATGTATACGTGTGTATGAAAGAAAATAAAGTGGCCAGTTCCTGGTTTTTTCTTCAAGAGGAGTTTAAAAGTGTTCTAAACTTGACCGTATAAGAAATAAGGCCATAAGAGAAGAGTTAAAAGTTTTTAACTTGAATGAAAAATTAAAAGATTACAAACAACAGTGGAAAAAACACTTCGAAAGAATGACAGATTCCAGAGACCAAACAAGTCTGGAAATTCAAACCTATAGGACACAGGTTTGTGGGTTGATCCAGGAAGAGATGGCTGTAGGATTTTTAAGATGGAACAGGCAGCACCTTGCCTATGCCGTGTTGTGAAGATGATGGTGGTGTATCAAGAATGTCAGTAAATCAGTGCTTTTACTATGCTAACAGTTTATCTCATATTTTAACACGTCCCTGTAACGGATTGTTTCCAAGTTAAGGCTATGCAGAACCTTGTTGTGACTGGCTTTGAATGTTTTTTTTTAATCGAGTTCACAGCATGTGTGCATACCGTCATGCTTGCTTTAAGGTCCAAATGTACATTTATAAATACCTTATAAATGTATAAGGTACCATGTAAATATACAGTCACGCTTTCTATAACAGCCAAATGTACACATATCTTTGTTAATGAACATCCTTTGGTCTAATATTATGTCCTTCACTCTCATTGATTATATAATTTACATTAAATAAGTTGACTCCATAATTCTGCAACTACCCTATAGGAGTCCTATTACAGCAAGTAGATTCACAGTTGTTAACTCCATACTTCTTCACTGCACTGTTCAGACTCAGACATCTGACCAAAATTTCTCTACCATACCTAGAGAAATTTATTAAATATTTTTAATTTCTTTACCTCAAGATGTATTTTCCTGTATTTGGAACATGTTTCGGGAATCCTATTGTTCCCATCCTCGCCTTGTTGTTGGTATGCTTTCCTGTTGGTTTTTGGTATTTTATACTGGTATTATTGTGTGTGATTGTTGTGTGTATACAGTAAGGCCTTGATAATCCGGGACTTGATAGTCCGGAATCCTCGATAGTCCAGGACTTTTTATCAACAGCAACCGATTTGAAAATATCGCAATATTTGACTAAATTGCTGACGCTAATTCAGGTGGTGTTTGTGGTCTCTCAGATGTTTCAGTAGAATGACGTAATTTGCCATATTCAGCCATGCTGGAATGCATTTTTAATGTCTCTGCTGCTATTGGCGCAATCGTGTTTCTTAGAAAATGCTCAGTTGTCCTTGACACAATTGGGAACTCTCGGCAGAGTTTATGAGCTGACTACTGTATGGATCATTGGCACCATTTCGTATTGGTTAGTCGTGAGTGTCTGCTTCTAGTGTTTACACAGTGTGTGCTGTACCGTATTTGAGTTACAGTATTAGTGAACTCTGCTACAGTTACGTTGTTCTGTTTTTGTTCAGTGGAGTTCAGTTTTAAGTTGTTGCTTCACAGTTTTGATCACAATGTTTTCTGAACACAAAAACCAGAATCCAGTGCTTCTAATAAAAGAAAACATGTGACTTTGACAATATAACAAAAACTTGACATTATAAATTGGTTAGAAAAGGGAGAAAACAGGAACGTAATCATGGAAGAATTTAATATTGGATATATATGATATAAAAAAACAATAAGAAAAACTTAAAAACAATTTTTGGCTCAAGCAGTTAGAAAACAAGCTACTGACAATTGTCAAACATTAAAAAAGCCGAAGCTTGACCAGTTGGATAATGCATTGTACACCTGGTTCTCAGCAAAACATTCTGAAGGAGAACCTATAACAGGTCCAACGGTAATTGAAAAAGCCAAACAGTTTAGCAATGATTTGAACGTAAAAAAAGGAGACTGTAAATTTTCATAAGGTTGGTTGCAGAACTTTAAAACTCGTCATGGGATACGCAAATTAAATTTTTCAGGGGAGTCTAAATCTGCTGATGAGGCTGCAGCAAATGAATTTAAAGTTACTTTTGGATGGACGCTCAGCTCTTTAAAAATTGGTTTTTTGAACAGTTTGTTCCTGGAGTTAAACAAAACTTCAAAAAACTTGGTTTGCCTGAAAACACACAGGCTGTTCTGTTAGTAGATAATTGTAGAGCCCATCCTCCTGCTAGTGAGTTAAAGTAAGCAAATATAACAGTGAAATACCTCCCTCCGAACGTTACCCCTCTGATTCAGCCTAAGGATCAAGGAGTAATTTAGAACTTTAAGTGCAAATACAGGGTTTCATTTATTCAAGGACTCATAAACTCAGACTGTAGTGTAAAAGACTTTCAATCAACTTTTAACATGAACGATGCTATTTTTGCAACTGCTGTTGCTTGGCAAGAACTAAAAAATGATACGTTAATAAAAGCATGGAGAAAGTTATGGCTAGCTGTGATGAACAATCCCCTTAGTGAACATAATGAACTAGATGATTTAGCGTTTTATTTTGATACGCCCCTAGTTATGGTGCCAATTTAACATTGATTTATTTTGCCCTTTGTTGTGGGTGCCAATTTAACATTCAATTAATGTGTTCCAAGTTGTGGGTGTCATTTTTTAAACTCTTATTGGTAGTTGTTAAATTAATAGTATGAAATTTATGCATTAATTTGTTTACTCAGAAGTGATGAATACTACTTCTTTAATTTAATTGTTGGTGTTCATGAAAACTATTTCAAGTAATTGTGTTGTATAATCCATAAGGTTAATCTTTAATAAATGAAACAGGACACTTTTGTCAGTCTAACCAACACATTTATTAAATTTATATTAACTGTCATTTATATCAGTTCTTTATGACTTTTAATATATCATTATCATTAATTATTTTAAACATAATTTCTACCAATAGACAATTTATATGCTACGATCTCTATATCTCAGGGTTCATTTAATTTTGTATCTAAGTACGAATAACGTTTACATCTAATTACTTATCATATTACAAAAATACATTTATTCCAAACGGATTTATTTTAATATATGAATAAATATTCTTAATTGGAAGTGCTTAGTTCGCTTTTATATTCGAATCATATTACTTCAAGTTTTAATGTGTAATTCATACGTAAGTTCTTTTAGAAGGACAGACAGGTATATTGTAACTGTACAAATATGTCCCTATAGTGTTTTGGGTAAATAACCAATATAAATTTTATTGTGAAACCAAAGTCATACAGAAATAATGGTAAAGTTTTATAAATAGTGTAACGACGTAGTAAGCAGTGCAGAAATTGCGTCAAGGTCAATGGTGTACGTGCGAAAACAACAACTCAATTTCGCCAAACGAACTCGTCAACAAGCCGCTCCTATAAAGACGTCACATAAAGAATTGCGTACGTAATTGCTGCGCCTTAATATTTGAGACGTCATAACCGAACACAATAAGATTGGTGATGTGACAACCCTCTCCACATCAGAAATGAACGCAATACGTTCGGCTCCAGTCTACAACCATCGCTCATGCAAGTGGCACGTTACGTAAATTGCTGGCCAGCAAAGTAACAAAAATGTGAATTTTAATATATTTTGACATTTAAAAGTATTATAAATACAAAAGTAGAGGCAGTGAGTGAAGTTGGTAAAAATCTAACAGTTCGGCCATAAAAATGAGAACAACGAGCGACAGCAAACCGTAAACCACGAGGTGAATTTATCCGCAACACCAGGAAAGTAGACATTGTATATCCAACTATTTAAAGTAATGGTTTTCAAATAAAATACTACATTTTGAGCTCAATAAATAAAATGTACCGTAGAAAATAGTATGTGTGTGGGCATGCGTGAGTGTGCGTAGGTACCTATCTTAATAACATAAAAGCATTGGTTTACGTTAAGTGAAAATAGTAGTAATTTTCTGTATTCATTTTAACGTGTAAGAAGGGTAATTTAAATTCTAAATATATATTGCGTAAATATACCCTGAATAAAGTTTGATGTAAGGAGAAGGTATAGCATCCATGTTGGAATTTGTAGAAGGAGAAGGAGTACATTTTGTTTTGCTATCAATATAGAAAGCTCAGATAATTAATAAATACGAGTTTAAAACTACTAATGAAATTAAAGTCTATTATTTCACCGCAACCATTTTGTTTCTCTACTCGTCTAAACGAACAGCTGGACCCTCGTAAGTATATTTTGTTGGTTGGTACAATACAACATGGCGGCTGCCCGAGCAGAAAGTGTAAACAGTGTAAAGTAGTAAAATTTTAAAAAGTAAAAAGTATGTAGCATAACAGATGTCGCCTTGCGAACAGGGACTCGACATAAAATTTTATTTTATGTGGAGTAGGCCTACTGGAAAGAGCGGAACAGTTACTTGAGGTAAAATAAAATTTGGAGATACGTGAAAATAGACGTGAAGATAAGGTTATGTTTTGACGATGTGTAGGATGAATAAATAGATATCTTGTTAGATGATAAATTTATGTTATATTACATAGTAATATTTTGAAAAAGAAATATATATAAATTTTTGAGATGGCAGATAATAATGAGAATGTCAGCTTAACTGACATTGAAACCGAAAGCCAAGTGAATATAGAGTTAAGCGGGACTGAATCAAAAATAATGGACGAAGTAATTCATTCAACGCCAGTCCCGATTAAAAAGTCTGAGGATCATGATATGATGAAAATGATGCATTTGCTTTTAGAGAAAAATACAATGTTGTGTAGCAATTTTAGTGAACTAAGAGGGGACATGAATATTAAATTCGATGTTCAGAATAATGAGTTCGATAAACAGAAAAGCGAAATTAATAAAATAAATAATAATTTCAATTATAAATTTGATGAAGTAAACAGTCGTTTTGACATTAGTGATTCTAAAATGAATGACCAAATTAACGAAATCAGAAATGAAATAAAACAACAAAAATTTAGTATTAACCAGCATATCCATGAAAGAATGCACGTTATGAAAATATGACAGAATAAATAATAGAATCAATAAGTAGTCATTGCGGGAAGAAGATTAACAAAATGAATAAAAATTTAGACAGAAAATTAGATCAGATAATAAATAAGAAGTTAGGTAACAGTGTTAGAGATCTGACAGATAATAATAATGATAAAATAGTGGAAGTGGTAGTGTTAGAGAATAAAATATTAAATAACGATGATAATTCTGAGATTGTAGTGGGGGTAGAAAATGGTAGAGAGACAGACCAATTAAACGAAAATAAAGATGATAATATAAGTGGGGGTGAGAAAAATGATAATATAATTAAAAATATGGTGTTAGAAAGTAAGGTTGTGAATATTGAGGGTGCTGATGAAGTTATAATGGGAGTAGAATATGAAAATGGAATGTTAGAGTGTGTTGATAAGTTAGAGAGACAGTGTGAAGAGAGTTATTTTGTGGATATGGGGCAGAAGGTAAATTTTCCCCGGGTTTATTGTGAACCAAGGCGTTCATTGTTGTTGTTGAAGGGAAAGAGTCCCTTATCATTGGAAGACATGGTGTCTTCAAATTGTCCTTTGGATTTTAATGAGGTTCCTGGAAAAGCCAGGAGGTGTTTTAGTGTAGTACATTCTGCATGGGTTAATAGAGAAAATGTGATATGGCATTATGATGGGAGATATTGTGAAAGAGAGTGTTGTGTTAATTGGGAGATAGAATTATTTAAGGTGGGTAGAAATCATAAAGAATTAGTAGAAAGGTTAGGTATAGAGAAAGTGAATAATTATATTGAAATCTTACCTTGTGTTGAAACTGATATAGCAGCAGTAGATGATAATGTTGTTAAGGATGAATTTATAACTTACCTGGTTGTGACGGATTATACTAAAGGCGACATGACTATACTCGATCGTGACCAGTTATATGATAAAATAATATGGAATAATCCTATTAATTATAATGATGTTGTGGAAAATTATGAGAAATTAAATAACCATTATGTTGATAGTAATACTATAATGTATTTACTAAAAAATGATTTGTGTAGTCATAAGATCAGATTGTTATTCGATGATGGAGGGTAAATGTTTTATTGTTCAGGAACATTTAATTATGTGCATAGTGTGGTTTCGACATGGATTGTATTATGAAATGATTTGTGGTAAATGATAACAGATAACAATTTGTATTGTATATTTTTTTGCGTGTTAATGTCAAATGTATTTGTGTATTGTAGTATGGTGTACTCTATATTTTGTGTAACCAATGTATGTAGGTAATAGGAATTGATTTAATAATAATTATAACATTTTTCAGACTAAGTAAATGATGAGAGTAATTGTGAAATTTTAAAACTGATTGAATTAAATTATGGAGATTAATTAATTAATTAATGTTGTGTAAATAAATTTTGGTGATGAAGTTAAATAATTTTCTGAGATTTAGATTCTATAATGAATAGTAAGTGGTTAAACATACAATATGTTCAAGTGTTGAGTTACATTGTTATTATGAGGTAAGTGATGAATTTTCTAGTGTAATTTTCAAGGATCATATTAAGGTAAAGTTGTAAAAGATGGAGTTTGGGTGATGATTGTTTAAATAAGGCATTAAGTCAATCAAAGTTAACATTAATGGGTGTTAGTTAAAATAAGAATCTTTGGAATAAAAGTAATGCAGAAACGGGTCAATAGTAGGGACACAGTAGAGAAAGTGCATATATGTAGAGAAAGTGAGTGATCTAAATGGAGAGTAAATAGGTGATGGTGATATTTTGTAGGTGAGGGTGATGTTGTAGGGAGTGATCAACGTGCGTCGTTGTGGCAGGTTTCGTATGGAGGAGTTTAGAAGAGTGTTTGCCGAGATTATGTGGAGGGCAAAAGGGTATGAATGGAATTGCAGGTTTGGGAACACACATCCTAGTTACAAAGAGGGTATCAGGTATTTTATTATAAGAGGGGAAGGATTTAAGTGGAATTAGTGTTGAAGGGGGTTATTATTGAGAGATTGGTGTCACCCTATGCAAATCTGTAAGTGGTTGTTAGAGGAAGAAGGTGAGTAAGGTTATATGTATACATGCCCATTTAATAAATCGAATCATTGTGAATAACGGTGAATCACCCAAACTAATTGATGATGAAAATGTGAAATAAAAGAAAATTCATAGTTAAAATGGAATAATAAATGAAATGTGATGTATAACGGACGTTAATAATAAATTTGAATTTTTTTGGAGAATTTAATGGTAGTAAATGATAACTAATTAAAGGTTGATATAAAAAGAGTTAATAGAAAGTTCAAGTTGTAATGTTTATAATTTTCTATACAAATTATTTAAAGATGAATTGTTTAGTTAAACGTAACAATGTTAATGTTCAATGTTAATGTTTATTATGTTATATTATGTTTATTATGCAAGATAAATGGGTGATTTTGGGGGTTGTTTGGTGTTAATAGAAGAGAAAATCAATTGTGGAATGTAGTAATAGTAATTGAAGAAGGACATAAGTTTAGATATAAGTTAGGCTATTGCAGTGGCGGCATGTGTCACTGTAGATAGCGGTAAGTGTTGATGAGTAATATCGATGCATGTTACCATCATCGGAGGCCTAAATAGGCGTAAAATACACTGTACAACCTTATATAATATTATATTATATGTGAATTTTTACGTACAGTGTATAAAGAAATGATGGAGTAAAAACATGCTAATGAAGTGATTTCCCCGTCTTTTCGGGTGATTACTGCTTCACCAGCACTAATTGTGGTTTCGGACGACAACCAGCTGTGGGCAGAAATTGTAACACTGACCATGGTTGGTTGCCTTTAAAATTGGTGTGAAATTGAAATTAATGGGGGGGGGACACGAGGGGAAATCCCCGGAACTATGGAACAGCGGCTATCACCTTGTTTGCGTGGGAACAAACAAAAAGGTGATAGACCCGTCTTAAGGTTGTAACTATGTAGTCAGGTATTATGATATCTGAATTTTAAAATTGTAAGGCCGAAGCAAGGACAGGAGATGCCAAAATTCCTCCCTAACTTCAGTCCTTGTGGAAGCAACTGGGCGCTACAGTCCAGGGGGGCCATAGTGTGTGTGGAAGGAGGTTACTATATTGATAGTAACGTTTTAATGAATATTCAATATATTATGTTAATGATGTTGATCAGAGGAGATAATTAGATGATTTGGTATTGACGTAGGAAGTATTAGGATAATGGAAGATGATTAATAATTTTCAAGTAGATAGATTGTTCTGAAGTAGTAAACTTGTGTTTTGTTCTATATACGAATTATGTTAATGAGTTGTTTAGTTTATTCTCTTAAACTTAATTAATTGTTTAAAATATTATTGCATTAGTGTAAGGATTTATACTTCTTCTTGTAAAATGGGAAAGAATTAATTATTATCGATTGGAATCGAAAATTTTATAAATATTTGGGAGTGAAATAAGAGAATGAAACGTCTCTATACTGAATCTTGTATTCATATATGTATTATATGTGTTAGTAGTTAAGGAAGAAACCAGTGCTTCTTAACGCGAACCAGCGCACAGCTAAGGGAAAAACAGATCAGTTAGGGATATGGTATTATTCAAGGCCACAATTTGATTTTTTTATTTGATTCAGTGTCTGGTGATGCTGTGGCGGCAGTCCTGAGCTGGCCAGCGCGTCAGAGCAGGGGCGTCAAGTGCCTGACTGGCCTTGCAGTGTTGGGATCTCGAGAGAGAAGTCCAGTAAGGTCATTCAGGTGCAGTCACAATCACTGGACCAAGGGGTTAGTTAACTATATTTTTATATAAACAATACAGGGGGTTGTGGCGACATATCCTGGCTGATCCCTTTAGGAAGTATGAATGTGTCGATGAGAGTTTTTATGCTTCATCATAAAACCTCTCATTGAGGGGGTCTTGTAACGGTACAAATACGAGGGCTATCCAGAAAGTAACAGACGTTTTGACCGACCGCGGCCGCCATCTTGGTGTCAGAATGTTCCTACACTCAGTACGCATCCAGCTGTGGTAGCGTGCGGTCTGTGCCCCTCTTACTTTGCTCTCTGTGACATGTTAAAATGTGCGCTGCAATAGAAAATCCCACCTCTTGTGAGGTGCGTTCTGTGATTAGGTTTTTGTTGGCAAAAAATCACAAACCAATTGAAATTTATCGCCAACTTTGTGATGTGTACGGAAAAGGAATAATGAGTGAAAGCCGAGTGAGGCAATGGTGCATTGATTTTAAAAATGGCCGTACCAATGTTCACGATGAGGACTGCAGTGGTAGACCTAGCCTTGTGACTGATGAACTGGTGATGAAAATCAACGACAAAATTCGTGAAGATCGTCGTTTCACGATTACGGAACTTTCGAAACATTTTCCCCAAATTTCACGGAGTTTGGTGCAAGAAATTGTGGCGGAAAAGCTTGGTTACCACAAATTTTGTGCTAGGTGGATTCCGAAAATCCTAACGGAAGACCACAAAAAACAGAGACTGGCTGCAGCACTAACTTTCCTCGAAGATTACGACAAAAATGGTAACAAAGTTATCGATCGTATCGTAACTGGGGACGAGACTTGGGTGAAGCATGTCAATAGTGAAACAAAAAGGCAGTCGATGGAATGGGGACACACAAATTCTCCCAAGAAACCAAGGAAGTGTTTGCAAACGCTGTCAGCAAGAAAGATCATGGCTACTGTGTTTTGGGACTCTGAAGGAGTGATTCTCGTTGATTTTCTTGAACGTGGCACAACAATTAACTCAGAGAGGTATTGTGAAACACTGAGAAAGTTAAGGCGCGCGATACAAAACAAGCGTCGGGGAAAACTTAGTGCGAAGGTTTTGTTTTTTTACGACAACGCACGTCCACACACGGCCAATCGTACCCGAGAGCTCTTCGATGGTTTTGGATGGGAGGTGTTCGATCATCCACCATACAGCCCGGATTTGGCGCCGAGCGACTATCACCTCTTCCCAGCGATGAAGAAATGGCTCGCTACACAACGCTTTGATACTGACACCTAACTGCATGCCGGTGTAAACCAGTGGTTGAAATCGCAGGCGGCAGATTTCTACAGAGACGGTATTGAAAAACTTGTGCCACGGTATGATAAGTGCCTTCATTTGAATGGCGATTATGTAGAAAAATAGCTTAAGAGTGTACCTTTCAAATGTATATAATAAAATTTTGTTTTTTCATTTTGTAAATTTTTATTTCAAAACGTCTGTTACTTTCTGGATAGCCCTCGTATGTCCCTATAGTGTTTTGGGTAAATAACCAATATAAATTTTATTGTGAAACCAAAGTCATACAGAAATAATGGTAAAGTTTTATAAAGTGTGTAACGACGGAGTAAGCTGTGCAGAAATTGTGTCAAGGTCAATGGTTTACGTGTGAAAACAACTCAATTTCGCCAAATGAACTCGTCAACAAGCCACTCCTATAAAGACGTCACATAAAGAATGCCGTACGTAATTGCTGCGCCTTAATATTTGAGATGTCATAACCGAACACAATAAGATTGGTGACGTGACAATCCTCTCCACATCAGAAATGAAAGCAATACGTTCGGCCCCAGTCTACAACCATCGCTCGTGCAAGTGGCACGTTACGTAAATTGCTGGCCAGCAAAGTAACAAAAATGTGAATTTTAATATATTTTTATATTTAAAAGTATTATAAATACAAAAGTAGAGGCAGTGAGTGAAGTTGGTAAAAATCTAACAGTTCGGCCATAAAAATGAGAACAACGAGCGACAGCAAACCGTAAACCACGAGGTGAATTTATCCGCAACACCAGGAAAGTAGACATTGTATATCCAACTATTTAAAGTAATGGTTTTCAAATAAAATACTACATTTTGAGCTCAATAAATAAAATGTACCGTAGAAAATAGTATGTGTGTGGGCATGCGTGAGTGTGCGTAGGTACCTATCTTAATAACATAAAAGCATTGGTTTACGTTAAGTGAAAATAGTAGTAATTTTCTGTATTCATTTTAATGTGTAACAAGGGTAATTTAAATTCTAAATATATATTGCGTAAATATACCCTGAATAAAGTTTGATGTAAGGAGAAGGTATAGCATCCATGTTGGAATTTGTAGAAGGAGAAGGAGTACATTTTGTTTTGTTATCAATATAGAATGCTCAGATAATTAATAAATACGAGTTTAAAACTACTAATGAAATTAAAGTCTAGTATTTCACCGCAACCATTTTGTTTCTCTACTCGTCTAAACGAATAGCTGGACCCTCGTAAGTATATTTTGTTGGTTGGTACAGTACAACATGGCGGCTGCCCGAGCAGAAAGTGTAAACACAGTGTAAAGTAGTAAAATTTTAAAAAGTAAAAAGTATGTAGAATAACAATATTATAAAATAGTAATTAGTACATAAAAGTTTTACTGTTGGTACGAATATTCCTGTCTACGGCGGTTGATGTCCTGTGCTTCCATCTCCAGCTAATTAGATCCGTTGAGTAGAGGTAGATTCTCTCCCAGCTTCTTTGAATACAGGATTATTTGGATGAATCATAGTGTGGTTCACTTTCGTAGTGATGGATTGATTAACACTTTTTTAATAACTTAACTTTAACTAAGTCTATCCGGCTTCTTCGGATAATTACATTTGTATATGTACTGTTCACTAGTTTACAACGGTTAGTCTCGATACGTAAGTTTACAGTTCGCAAACGACTTATTCCGTTTCAATAGTTTATATCGCTAGTAACACACGATAAGATCCGATTTTGTTTTTACGAGTTATAAACTAATAAAACTCTAGTTCTCACTCTTTCGATATTTAACTACGTTACACAAATTGTTCATTCATTTTGTCTCTACGAAAATTTGGAATAGCTTTCTAAATTTTCACAAACTATTTACTTATGTTGACTTTACGGAAACTTTAAGTAAACTCTCTGAACTTTCATCGAAGACTCCTGAAAAACTTTACAACAGATAACGAATTTTTAAGTAAAGACTCTTTGAATTTTAAGTAAAGACTCCTTGATCGCGCCTCAGTTCATTGTATATATTCAATACACATAATTCCCCACTAGGTTCCTACATTTCACTTTGCTCCTTTTTAATTGGTCCTTCTTTCTTTTCTTCTAGGAAAATTATGCTAAGTCAATTTATTAGAAGACTTATAACATTTAATTTTATGCTTACCCGTGATAACTCACCTTACTATTCAGCTCCAGAGTTCGTCACAAGAACGGCGTAATACAAGTGAGGTTTCAAGGTTATATTAGTAACATACTTGATTCGCACGGTGTAAAACAACTAAAACTATTTCATCATCTATACTTTTTTAAATGCACGAATTATTCATCTTTCTCTCGAAATTGACATATTACTGTTTTCTCTATCTATTAATAACACAAACATTTATTTTGACATAGTAGGCTTATTCTAATATAATTATTAATTAACAAAGGCAACCCAGCTTGCCACACACACTCTTTCATTCAAATTTCCCTCCCCATTATTTTATAGCGCTCTTTTAATTTAAATGAATTAAATCAGGAACTTATTAATCGGTTACTTAACTTTCGGCGTCACTCTCGTCGCCGCGTGCTGCAGTAGTTATATGTCCGAATGTTTCGTTAGTTCGATACACTTTAAAATTTTTCTCCTTCACTTCACTGGCTCATTCTGAGATATCGGTTCATTTTTTAAGGACTCTTTGACACTTTTTTACAGAAAAATTAATTTTGATGTGCGCGACTTCTTTGTGCTCCCGGCCGGGAAGCGGAGTTATTCGAACTGAGATAGAGCATTACCAACCAAACTCCCACCACGTTGGGTTGCTGGACAGGAAACCAATGCCTTCTTGTGTTAAATTGTTCATCAACTTATACCAAGTACGGTGTTGTCCATGTGTGTTCGGGGTGATGATATCCCAATGCCACTAGTCACGTGACACATGTAGGAGGAGTTATCACGGACTTCCGTCCTCATCAAGACCACGTGGCGAACAAATTTTATAATTTAGCCATGTTTGTTTGGCGTCGTTTCATTCTGCTTAGCGTCACTTGCGCGTATGCTGGTGTTTGCGCATACATTGTGCGTAATACAACACTGGATTCTCGGAATTTGTATTGCGTCTTACCACACTCGCTTGCAAAACTATAGCACTGTTCTTTGTATGAATAAAACCGTATTGGGTATGGGACTTGCTGCGTTGGTCATAGATATATTTGAGTACATTTAATAAAATTTTAAAACAAAATAAAATACCCCTTTCCGCCCCGTTACAATACTCCCCTCCCCAATGAGAGATCTTCTGCTGGAACAGAAGAACTCTCATTGCTAAACCCCTAAGAGGATCAGAGAGGATATGGTGCCAACACCCCCGTTACTTCTTAACGCATCATGGGTAAACTACCCCCCTAGCTCGGCGACCATGGCTGCACCTGTACGAGATTACTGGACTTCTCTGTTCGAAATCCCAACACCATAAACTCGGACAGATACGCACCATAGTACACCTAACCTTCTAACATTCCACCCCAAAGATTCCAAACCTGGCCTTGTACCATAAACATGGCCTCGACCGATATGTTCCCCCTTACATGCATACTGGGTTGCCTTTAGCAAGTACTGGGTGCGTACACATACTCATTATTTCTGCATATAACCTTTCTACACTACTTTGTTGCTTTAAAATTTATAAAAACATGCCATACTTGAACTTTAATTACTTCTCTTAGTATTTCATTGATTAGACATTATAATTTCAACTCAAAATAACTAAGCAAATCCCCTTAAATCATTTAAATTCTGTTAACTCAAAGAAATCAATCTAATTCCAATATCAAAATGTTATATTACCATTAATTTCATCAAAATACCAAAAATCTTTTATATGAATCTACCATTCTTCTTCACTAACTACTCACAATCATAAAAAACAAATAACATGAACATCTTATTAAAACATAAATTCACTTATCCTAAGATTTATTTATAACACATCTAAGATGAATAACATAAATCATTTAACACATTAACATATAATCCACAAAATATTCTGAACCTCAAAACACCATCTATACGGCAGGCATAAAAAATAATTTTTTTTTTCAAAAAATTTCAATTTACCAAAATATCTCTTTTATCAATCTCAAAAAAAATAAAATCATTTAATTTAATTAAGTAACACCATTGTGTGAATTAATTATTAGAAAATGGTTCTGTCTCTAACATCAGTCATCAGCTGACCTCTCTGGGTCAAGTGAATGACCTTGACATATATACACTACACAAAGCTACACCATAAAATACATGTAACATCTTTAAAATTTTTTACCTTCAAACGTAATACAACATAATAAACTAGAACATTCAAAATTAACATGGTTATTATTATCTTACAATAAACAATAAAATTCATATTTAAATTGACCAAAATTTACACACTTTACAACTTCAATTTGTTTTCAAATTCTATTAAAATATGTCACTTGTTTCAGTTATTATTACATTTTAACTCTGATTCTCTCTTTAACATTTTCATTCTCAATTAGTTTGGGTGACTCTCAATTATTCATCACACTTCAACTTATAAATGGGTGATTAAATATAACCTCAACCCCTTTCTGACTCTAACAATCACTTACAATTTTATCTAGTATGACACCCATCTCTCAAAACATTTATCTCCACTAACTTACTACTCTAACTCCCATTTACTCATTCTACCCTTATAACAAAATACCTTCTACCCTGTTTGTACTTAGGATGTGTGTTCCCTCCCTATGCTCATTCCCTCATTTGGTTCCTGGTCTCTCCCTAGGCAACCCCTCCGGCACACATACGGTTCACCTCCCGCCACAACGCTTTTCGTTGAGGACTCCTTATCACACCACTCCCTTACAAAATTCCCCATTTCAACTAATTACTCTCCCATTACCTCCCTTTCATATTCTACATATACCCACTATCACTACTGTGTCACTATTAATTCTCAATTCTACATTACTTTTACTCCCAAGACTCTTACTCTGTTTAACACCCCTTTACATTTAGCTTGGATTGACTCACATGCCCTACTTAAACAATTACTATCACCCAAATTCTCGCTTTTACAACCCATTGAAAATTCATAACTATCTCAACTTGCTTTCATTATTTAATTTAAAACATTACAATTTTATTATTGAAACATTTAATTATTGAAAAATCTGCAAATCACTTATAAGTGACATATTACATATATAACCCCAGCAGTCAGCTGATGTCTCCCTGTCATGTGAATGACCTTTCTATAGATACATTTCAAAAATTATCCAAAATACACATGTTTATAATTCTTACCCCTAACATACTGTATACAATTAACACAAATACACAAAATTATATGGTTATCTTATTTAAATTGCATTGTAAATTTCATACTTACAGTACATCACTCATATACTGTCATAGACACAAAATATAAACACCAAATAATGTACATAACTCCCTGTATCTTGTGAAACATTTTAACAACCATGTTACTCCACAACTAAAACATTTTACATTTATTTATTTATTATTTATTATCAAGTTTAAATCTCATACAAATAATTTAAATTCATCATCAAAATCTCTTTATACAACCCTTTAAATTAATCAATTACTTCATCTAAAATTATTTTAATTCCATCAATTATTTAAAACACAACATATTTTAATTACCTTACTCCAAAACAATTACAATTCATTTAGTACCTTCATAATTATTCTCATTACTTATTTAGTCTGCCAAAATATTATTATTATTATTGAAACAATTTCTACTACACACACATATTGTTTACATACCATACATTTTCTAACACACACAATTAATTTCACTACTAATTTATTTACAATTCTTCGTCATTAATTTTTCTGTTTACCACACTTCATTTCATAATCTAGCCAGGTCATAACCATAAACTAAAATATTTAAAATGTTCATTCACTGAGTTTTTTATTTACCCACCGTCATCATATAAATATCTGATATATTTATAACACAAATCGTTCTTATCAACATACATCACATTCTTATTATTACTGTAATAACCCATTAAATCTATATCATTCATTATACCATTATAACTTATAGGATTATTCCTTTTTATTATTTCATAAACCTTGTCAACATTAGTTAATATTGTCCAGTCTCCGTTAGTATATTTTGTTATTCCCATGTCATTTGTATCATAATATTCATTTACTATATCAATCACAACATAAGGTAAGTTATTCTCATTTACAACAGTATTATCAAAATAATCACCAATCTCTATTTTGCAAGGTAAGTATTTCATATAGTTTATTTTCTCCCATCCTAACCTCTCTTTCAACTCATTATAACCTCTATCTGACTTAAATACTTGTATCTCCCCATCTACACACAACTCTCTCTCTAAATATCTCTCACCATAACACCATATCACATTTTCTCTCTCACTCCATCCAGAGGGCACTAACTCATAATTTTTTGGGGACCAACTCAAAGACCTCATGTCTTCCAATAATAAGGGACTCTTGCCCTTCAACAACAACTTTTGTAAACACCTTAGTTTACAATAAACCTGCGGAAAATTTACCCTCTGCAACCCTTTATCTCTATACTCTCTTCGTACTCTCTCTCTAACTGATAAACATTTGTTTCCACCCCTTTACAACCCCTTTCCCTCTCACTCTCACTAACTATCTCTACATCATCACTCACTAACACTTTGTTATTAAATTCTATTTCACTTTCTAACACCACATTCTTAATTATATCATCATAATTCTCACCCCTACTTACCTCATTATCTGTCATCTGATCTTCTTTATTTTCGTCTAATTTATCGAACTTTTCACTAGTCTCTACCCCCCTTTTAATCTCGTAATTTTCGTTTACTTTATTCTTTGTAAAGTTATTAATCGTGTCACCTATTCTGTTTATTTGTTTATCAAACACATGATCTATCGATTCTATTATCTCATCTTTCATATTATCAAAACGTGTATTAATTTCATCTATTTGTTTACAAAATTCAAAACTCTGTTGTTTAATTTCATCTCTCATTAATTTTATCTCATTATTTTGTTCATTAAATTTATCATTAAAATTACTCTTGATTTCTTTAATTTCACTTTTTTGCTCATCAAATTTACAGTTCATTTTATCGAATTGATTTAATAAAATACTCATCACGTACTTATCAATTTTGCTGTTAAATTTTGTTGAGGTTGGAGTTAACTGAACTCCTGAATCCTCTGTAATATTTGTTTCGTCTGTAACACTTATTTCGACTATTTTATTGTCCTGACTCACGTTTGGAGTCGAGTGGACTTCAAGACTGTTCATAAATAGCTAATTCATCAAGATTTGTAATTTCACTTATATCGTTCTCGTTATTATTACCTGCCATTTTTATATTATCAATTTATACAAATTTACTTACATACAAAACATCTGACACTTACTCTAACAATGATATATTATTTTACGTCTGTTACGTAATTTGTACTTATTTTTCTTAACCTTCAAACCATACTTGTATTTTACCGTAGGTGTGGAATTTAATGTATAAAATGTAATTTATAAAAATTCGTTCCAAGTTCGTGGCGCCATTTATGCTAAGTCAATTTATTAGAAGACATAACATTCAATTTTATGTTTACCCGTGATAACTCACCTTACTATTCAGCTCCAGAGTTCGTCACATGAACGGCGTAATACAAGTGAGGTTTCAAGGTTATATTAGTAACATACTTGATTCGCATGGTGTAAAACAACTAAAACTTTATTTCATCATCTATACTTTTTTAAATGCACGAATTATTCATCTTTCTCTCGAAATTGACATATTACTGCTTTCTCTATCTATTAATAACACAAACATTTATTTCGACATAGTAGGCTTATTCTAATATAATTATTAATTAACAAAGGCAACCCAGCTTGCCACACACACTCTTTCATTCAAATTTCCTACCCCATTATTTTATAGCGCTCTTTTAATTTAAATGAATTAAATCAGGAACTTAGTAATCGGTTACTTAACTTTCGGCGTCACTCTCGTCGCTGCGTGCTGCACTAGTTATATGTCCGAATGTTTCGTTAGTTCGATACACTTTAAAATTTTTCTCCTTCACTTCACTGGCTCCATTCTGAGATATCGGTTCATTTTTTAAGGACTGTTTGACACTTTTTTACAGAAAAATTAATTTTCATGTGCGCGACTTCTTTGTGCTCCCGGCCGGGAAGCGGATTTATTCGAACTGAGATAGAGCATTACCAACCAAACTCCCACCACGTTGGGTTGCTGGACAGGAAACCAATGCCTTCTTGTGTTAAATTGTTCATCAACTTACACCAAGTACGGTGTTGTCCATGTGTGTTCGGGGTGATGATATCCCAATGCCACTAGTCACGTGACACATGTAGGAGGAGTTATCACGGACTTCCGTCCTCATCAAGACCACGTGGCGAACAAATTTTATAATTTAGCCATGTTTGTTTGGCGTCGTTTCATTCTGCTTAGCGTGACTTGCGCGTATGCTGGTGTTTGCGCATACATTGTGCGTAATACAACACTGGATTCTCGGAATTTGTATTGTGTCTTACCACACTCGCTTGCAAAACTATAGCACTGTTCTTTGTATGAATAAAACCGTATTGGGTATGGGACTTGCTGCGTTGGTCATAGGTATATTTGAGTACATTTAATAAAATTTTAAAAGAAAATAAAATACCCCTTTCCGCCCCGTTACAATACCCCCCCCAATGAGAGATCTTCTGCTGGAACAGAAGATCTCTGATTGCTAAACCCATAAGAGGATCGGAGAGGATATGGTGCCAACACCCCCGTTACTTCTTAACGCATCATGGGTAAACTACCCCCCTAGCTCGGCGACCATGGCTGCACCTGTACGAGATTACTGGACTTCTCTGTTCGAGATCCCAACACCATAAACTCGGACAGATACGCACCATAGTACACCTAACCTTCTAACATTCCACCCCAAAGATTCCAAACCTGGCCTTGTACCATAAACATGGCCTCGACCGATATGTTCCCCCTTACATGCATACTGGGTTGCCTTTAGCAAGTACTGGGTGCGTACACATACTCATTATTTCTGCATATAACCTTTCTACACTAATTTGTTGCTTTAAAATTTATAAAAACATGCCATACTTGAACTTTAATTACTTCTCTTAGTATTTCATTGATTAGACATTATAATTTCAACTCAAAATAATTAAGCAAATCCCCTTAAATCATTTAAATTCTGTTAACTCAAAGAAATCAATCTAATTCCAATATCAAAATGTTATATTACCATTAATTTCATCAAAATACCAAAAATCTTTTATATGAATCTACCATTCTTCTTCACTAACTACTCACAATCATAAAAAACAAATAACATGAACATCTTATTAAAACATAAATTCACTTATCCTAAGATTTATTTATAACACATCTAAGATGAAAAACATAAATCATTTAACACATTAACATATAATCCACAAAATATTCTGAACCTTATAATACTATCTTAATGGAATAATAACTCATGGATATGATTTAATAACATAATGATTTAATCTGTGTAACATAAATTCAATTATTGGAAAATTCCATTCGATACATAAGGTTGTCACAGGGTCGATATTTATCTCAGGATTTATAATTAAATAATTTTAATATATTTCGTGGGAATTCTTGTGGCTGCTACGAAAAGTTCCTTTGCATGTTGATTAATAATAGAGAGTACCTTTACAAACAATATATTACTTATAATCTAAAAATTTACACAAATTATATATTACGTTACATACAAGTTTTGACGATATTCAATTTTTCCGTCTCAGAAAATAATGTAGTTTATCAATGTGTACAATAAATGTTTCCTTGTAATCACTGTTAGCTTATATATTGAATTTGGTTGCACTTTAAAATGTTGACTAGTGATTAGTGTTAGTGTAAATTGTTATATTGTCTAGTGGTTGTTCCTTGTTGAAAAAAAATATTGTCAAATTATACTTTACACATCTAGACGATATTGCTGAAGGGTTCCTAGTCGTTTCTGAATATTTTTCTTGATTGTGTGTATTATTTGTTCATGAAAATGGTAGTGGAAGGATTATTATCTTCGATGATGGTCCTTCAGATCTTCTTTCACACACGGGTCATCTATTTTTGTATACTTTTAATTACCTCTAGACACGCACTATTCAACTGCTTTCCATCACAATTAACAATTAAGTGTTATTTCTTCTTTCTTTTAGTTACCTACTCATACAAATTTCTTAAATTTTGATTGGTCATTTATGTACAGTTTAAATGTTATAGGATCAACACCCATTACCTACATTATATTTTATAAATTACCTTTAATAGATAATTTTATTATTATACTCTAATTATATATGCAATGTTTATACAATTATTAATTAGATAATTATAAACAATTTTATACTAAACATGCCTCAGTTTATAACTGTAAAACCTTATTAATTTGAATTTCTATGATATGTGGTGGAAAAATTTTTATGGTTTATTGTAATTTCTACTTTGACTACCTGAGATAAATATATTTACATAAATTAACTGGTGACATAAAATCTTATAACATACAACAAAACTCTTAATAATAATAATTGTTTTTGACAGTTTTAGTTTATTTATACTGCTAAACTATTGTCTGTATGATAAACTAAAATTCTGTCTAATAATAACAATAAAACACTTTTCATACAAAAATAATTAACACTGTTTAACAGTAGTCTGTGTCACTATTTATATTCTGTCACTCATATAACTGTAAGGTTTGTGTCCCTTTTTCTATCCTTAAAATATGTCGATACAATTTTGTTAATACAATTTTAATTTATGATTAGGTACTCTTTATTGGGTTTGGTTGTTATTATTCAGGGTAAGTTGATTAGGCCTACTAGGTTTATTTATTTCACTTTTTTCTGTTTACTGCCCTATTCTACTGGGTTATTTCTGGGTTTCTGGATAATATTATATAAGTCAAACCAAATAGTTTTCCTTTAATTTGCTTTCAATTATTATTTCTTGTTTCTTCTCTGGATCGGATTCCACTATTATTTACTATTCTTTTGTAACATTTTGTTTCGTTACAAATTGCCTCCCTTCAGAAGTAATTATTTCTGAACACTTCATTAGGTGTGAGGACATAATTACTTATGTTATTTTTCCTTTTCTTCCTCATGATATTTTTTCATGGATTGTTGATTATAATTGCCCTTGATCTTCTTTGAAATGGGGTCGGTTAATTCATACGTGTTGTTGTTGTTGTTTTTTGTTATGGTGTAGGGTCCAACGTATAGTAATAATAATTTCTTTGATATCCCTTCTAGAGTGCTAGGCAATACCCTGTTCTTTAACAAAACTTTCTCTCCTACTTCATATTTAATTATTTTACCCTTTATTTTCTGGTATTTATTTCTGCGTTTTTCCAGATTTTCCATCACCTGATTATAGAATTTTAATTTATTAAATTGGTACGGTGGAGACTTAGGAAATTTAATCAATTCTTGGATCTCTCTGGGTGGTTGTTTTTCATACATGGCAGTGTATGGAGTGCAATTTATAGATGGATGGTAAGCCAAGTTTAAAAAATCTTCTGTGGCTGATAAGTAATCAGGCCACTTCCTTTGTTGTTGATGACAATAGGTCCTTAAAATTCTACCAACCTCTCTCAGTATTCTTTCTGATGGATTGCTACTGGGGTGGTATACGGAGGTCTTATAGCTTTTGATGTTCAGTTCTAACAATGTGTTCTTCCATTTTCTGCCTCGAAACTGTGTACCATGGTCGGTAACTATTGAAACAGGTATTCCTATTTTTGGAATGTATTGAGTAGTTATTACTTCAAGAATTTTCTGCGTAGTTGCTCGACTGATTGGATACAATTTGATGAATTTGGTGAAGTGGTCCATAATGATTATAAGGTATTTATACCGGCTTCTACCTTCACTCCTAGGAAATGGTCCACATATGTCAATGAATAATTTTTCCAATTTTTGTTCTGACGATATAGGTATCATTACACCTTCCCTTCGTTCATTATTAATTTTGACCAATTGACAGATATGACAGGGTTTTATATAATTTTGTACCTTCCTGTGTATGTTCTTAATGTAACAATTCTCCTCCAATGCTTTCACTACCTTTACAGCACCCATATGTCCGTATCTTATGTGATATTCCAACACTAGTTCTTTATCCATGATTTTGGGAATGATCACCTTCCAGTCTTCTTGGTTCAATGTATTTTTTATGAATAAAATTCCTTCTTGTTCACAATAGAATTGGTTTATTGAAGAGTTTTGGTTCGCCATACGTTCCTTGATTTTTATTAATTTTGGGTCTAATAACTGATTAGCTTTGATATTTTGTAATAATGCTTCCAAATCAGATCTGCTTTTCCTTTCTTTCTCACCCTCAAATGTCTGGGTGTCCAGGTTTATTCGAGATAACACGTCTGCTATCACGTTTTGACTCCCTGGAATATATTCCCATTTGATATTATACTCCTGCAAGGCGAGTATCCACCTCGTAAGCCTTCCATGACTCAGCTTACAACTTCTTAAAAATGAGATGGACTTATGATCCGTTCTGACAGTTACAGGATATCCCAAAATGTACGTTCGGAATTTACTACAAGCAAAGACTATGCTTAATAGTTCCTTTTCTGTAACATTATACCTTCTCTCACAGTGATTTACACACGACTGGCAAAACTGATGACTAAATGGTTTCCTTCTGTGTCTTCTTGGTACAATACCGTCCCAAGACTGACATCACTTGCGTCACAGTTCAAAAAGAATGGGTGATCAAAATTTGGATGATGAAGGATTACTGTCTCTAAGAATTTATCCTTTATCTGTTGTAGTATAGCGTCCTGTTCATGTCCCCATGTCCATTTGTTTTTGGAAGACAGCTGTTCCTGAAATTTAGATGTCAACGCGGAATAATTGCGTTGGAACTTCCGGTAGTAATTACACAGTCCTAAGAAGGATTGGAGTTGCCTCTTATTCTTTGGTTGTGGGAACTTCTGGATTGCAGTAACCTTTTCTTGTGATGGAGAAATACCTTGTTCAGTCAAATTGAAACCTAAAAATTGAACCTCCTTCGCTATTAATTGGGATTTTTCAAGTTTTAGTGTTATGTCGTTCTCTGCTAACTTACTCAATACATATTCCACCCTGTGACAATGTTCCTCCCAGTTGGATGAGGTAATCAACAGGTCGTCTACATAAACTGTGGTGAATTGTAGCGCTTTCTGACCCAATACCTGGTCCATACATCGTACAAAAATTGCTACCGAATTGACTAATCCAAATGGCAATCTCTTAAACTGGTAGTTTCTACCCTCGAAAATAAAAGCCATATATTTTCGACTCATCGGGTGCAACTCCACCTGCCAGTAACCACAAACTGTGTCCCAGGTACTGATAAACCTTGTACCATGAAATTTCTTTAGAATTTCTTCTATTTCTCCAGGTGACGTGCGATCATTTACTATATGTTTATTTATTTCTCGGGCATCCAAGCAAAGTCGAACCTGCCCGTTCTTCTTCTGAATTGCCACTATTGGGCTAGTATATGGTGATTGGCTATGCTCAATTATATCATTTAACAACATTTTATTAATTTCAGCTCTAACCGCCTCCTTCAATGAATATGGTATAGGATAGGATTTTCTGTGGAATTCTGCTGGTTCTTTAAATTGTATTCTACACTGATAGTTTTTTACTTTTCCTGGGTTTTCTGAAAATACATGTTTATACTTCTTATATATTATAATGAGATCTTCTACTTGTTTTACTGTCAAATTATTTGTGCCTTGGTGTCTAAACTCTCTTATCTCCTGTAATTTACTGTTCCACAGGTCTTCATTTGTCATATTATAGATTATTTTTCTGCATTGGGTGTCATTATTTAAAAAATTTAATTCCCTAACTTGGTGATGGGTACGGTTCAGAGGGGCACCATCGCTTCCTATTAACTCTGCCGTCCACATAACACCTTCTGAGTTCAAGGACACCTTCTCCTTGCTCAAATCAATAATGGCTGAGTATTTCCTCAGCATATCGCATCCGATTAATAATTCGAATGGTAGGCCGATTGCGACCAAACATATAATATTAATTGTAATACCTTTGCTTTCTATTTCCAATGACACTTGTTTTCTCACTGTTTTATTTTGACGCCCAGTGGCACCTATTAAAATAACATTATTGACAGGTAAGGTAGGTATTATATTTTTACTTTGTTTCTGTATTCTCTCCAGTTCAGCGTCGTTAATAAGTGATACATTTGCACCAGTATCTATCATTATTCGTGTAGGAATTCCTTCAATTTGAGCGGTTATGTATAAAATTTCATTATGCTGGTTGATTCTACTTGTCACCGTTTCCTCCAACAGTTCATCTCGAAGATTTTTCAAATAATAATTGTAAATAATAGTAAGATTTTGACTGTCCGTCCTTAAACTTTGGTTGTTGTTATACTTCAAAATTCTTTTATTTTCCATAATTAGTGTTTCATAATTAGTTGGTAGTAATTTGTTATTACTATGTTTTTGAATTTGGTGGTTATTGTACCCAGTAGTTAGTAGCAGTAAGGGGTCGCGAGGGTTTATTACTGCCTCACTCCGTTTAAATTAAGGCTATCATGATTATTTTCCGGGCATGACTGTTGATTTGCCTGGACTGGTGTGCTGGTTCCTGGTTGTTCAACCTCTCGGTTGTCTAATTGTTCACTTCCCCTTGATTCTCGGAAGTCCTCCTGGCTTCTACTTCTGACTCGGTTATAATGGTGACTCATCCCTCTGGGATTTCCTCTTTGATCATAACTGTTATTAAAACTGTTCCTCCGAGGTTGATGGTATCTCCAGTAATCCCCTTCTTCGGCACTGATGTAATTTATTCGGGGTCGGTACGAACGATTATTATTATAATTACCCTGATTATTATTGTTATTAACTCCTGAGTTACTCCAAAAATTATTATAATTTTGGTTTGTTCGGTAGTTATTATAATTATTATTATTTCTATTACCCGGATGGTAATTTTGATTGGGCCTGTTGTTATCATTATTGTTAATTGGGTTTCGATTGAAGTTTGCTGGTTGGTTATTATTTGGGGTAAAATTTTGGTTGTAATTACGATCGTTGACATAACTATTCCGGTTATTCATGTTATTATATTGATTATGATTCATACCATGGTTATTATTTTTTGAACCGCACTGATCAGTTCGTTGTCTGCTTCTTTTGTAGTAACCCTCGTGTTCATAATTTTCTAATAAGTCAGCCATTGCGTGGACCGTTTTAATCTGGCTTCCCAGGCGTGCTCTGGCAATTCCTGTGTCATAATGGTATGCCATTTTAGTTACTAGGGATTCTTCTGGTATTCTTGGCTCTAGGTGTCTCGCCAAACATACCTTTCCCCAGAAGTAAGTAGTTGGAGATGTACCTCTATTTCCATCATATCTTCCCTGACAAATGTTGTCCCTTATAATATTTTGTATAGCTTCGGACCAGTATTTTTCTTTAAACAGTTTTTTAAATTGGGCGTAGTCCACTATCTCATTCCTGGTTGCTGTCCACCAGTTGTCCGTAATCTCCCTAAAATGCTCATCCAACATCTCTCTAATCGAGCTCCAGATAGTTATTCGATGTTTATTAAAATGTTCCTCAATTCTGGCCAGGAATTCCATGGGGTTTCTACGATAATTTTTGAAATTAATCCCTTCTTTGGGTTCATTTGTGGAAACATGAGTAATATTATTTGGTCTGGTTCTAATTAACTCAATTTCTTCTTGATTTTGGCGTACTTGACCAGTTAAATTGTTCATCGTAGTGTTAATATTGTCACACCTTTCTCCGGTTTGTTTCTGTAAATTAACTAAATTTTCTTGTTCCTTTTGTATTCCTTCTATTTGAATACGACTATTTTCTTGGACCTGGTCTATTCTAGTATTTATCACTGCTTCATTTTGTGTAATAGTTTCGTTAGCTTTTCTCAATCTCTCATTAGTGTCAGCTATTTCTTGCTTCCTTTCCTCATCGATTTTGTCCATCTTCTGGTTAATTGTATCATTGACTTGTTCAATTCTACCATTAATTCTTCTTAAATTCTCTTCATTGATTTGTCTGAACTCTTCCTTCATTTGGTTATTATTTTCACTTATAGTTTGTCTTAAAGTTTCATTAGTACTTTCTTTAATACTGTCGATTTTCTCATTTATCCGTTTTAAATTCTCGTTAGTGTCTTCTCTGTTTTGGTCAAATCTCTCCTCCATCTGTTTTATTAAGTTTTCACTCATTTTCTCATTTGTTTGTCTGTGATCTTCCTTGATACTATTGAATTTTTCCTCCATTTGTTTTAATAAGTTTTGACTCAAAATTTCATTTTGTTTCCTTGAGTTTTCAGTGAATTCTTCCTTCTGCTTCTTAGAGTCTTCTTTAATTAATTCCCATAGTTGTTGTAAATCCAGGCCTCCTCTGGCTTCCTCTCTTACTACCGTTTCTACATCCTCCACCGATGTTACTTCTTTCTCTTCCATCCTGACTTCCTTCTCTGCCTCCTTCGTCCGTTTCAATGATGTAGCCCTCTTACGCATCTTTATAATTTCTTGGAACTTATAGCAGTCGCCAGCTAAAAATTAGGAAATTAATTTGCTTGATTCAATTTCTTCACTTAATATTCCCTAATTTCAGCCTCACTAGTTGGTGTGCCAATTTATAATACTATCTTAATGGAATAATAACTCATGGATATGATTTAATAACATAATGATTTAATCTGTGTAACATAAATTCAATTATTGGAAAATTCCATTCGATACATAAGGTTGTCACAGGGTCGATATTTATCTCAGGATTTATAATTAAATAATTTTAATATATTTCGTGGGAATTCTTGTGGCTGCTACGAAAAGTTCCTTTGCATGTTGATTAATAATAGAGAGTACCTTTACAAACAATATATTACTTATAATCTAAAAATTTACACATATTATATATTAAGTTACATACAAGTTTTGACGATATTCAATTTGTCCGTCTCAGAAAATAATGTAGTTTATCAATGTGTACAATAAATGTTTCCTTGTAATCACTGTTAGCTTATATATTGAATTTGGTTGCACTTTAAAATGTTGACTAGTGATTAGTGTTAGTGTAAATTGTTATATTGTCTAGTGGTTGTTCTTTGTTGAAAAAAAAATATTGTCAAATTATACTTTACACATCTAGACGATATTGCTGAAGGGTTCCTGGTCGTTTCTGAATATTTTTCTTGATTGTGTGTATTATTTGTTCATGAAAATGGTAGTGGAAGGATTATTATCTTCGATGATGGTCCTTCAGATCTTCTTTCACACACGGGTCATCTATTTTTGTATACTTTTAATTACCTCTAGACACGCACTATTCAACTGCTTTCCATCACAATTAACAATTAAGTGTTATTTCTTCTTTCTTTTAGTTACCTACTCATACAAATTTCTTAAATTTTGATTGGTCATTTATGTACAGTTTAAATGTTATAGGATCAACACCCATTACCTACATTATATTTTATAAATTACCTTTAATAGATAATTTTATTATTATACTCTAATTATATATGCAATGTTTATACAATTATTAATTAGATAATTATAAACAATTTTATACTAAACATGCCTCAGTTTATAACTGTAAAACCTTATTAATTTGAATTTCTATGATATGTGGTGGAAAAATTTTTATGGTTTATTGTAATTTCTACTTTGACTACCTGAGATAAATATGTTTACATAAATTAACTGGTGACATAAAATCTTATAACATACAACAAAACTCTTAATAATAATAATTGTTTTTGACAGTTTTAGTTTATTTATACTGCTAAACTATTATCTGTATGATAAACTAAAATTCTGTCTAATAATAACAATAAAACACTTTTCATACAAAAATAATTAACACTGTTTAACAGTAGTCTGTGTCACTATTTATATTCTGTCACTCATATAACTGTAAGGTTTGTGTCCCTTTTTCTATCCTTAAAATATGTCGATACAATTTTGTTAATACAATTTTAATTTATGATTAGGTACTCTTTATTGGGTTTGGTTGTTATTATTCAGGGTAAGTTGATTAGGCCTACTAGGTTTATTTATTTCACTTTTTTCTGTTTACTGCCCTATTCTACTGGGTTATTTCTGGGTTTCTGGATAATATTATATAAGTCAAACCAAATAGTTTTCCTTTAATTTGCTTTCAATTATTATTTCTTGTTTCTTCTCTGGATCGGATTCCACTATTATTTACTATTCTTTTGTAACATTTTGTTTCGTTACAACCTCAAAACCCCATCTATACGGCAGGCATAAAAAATAATTTTTTTTTTTTTCAAAAAATTTCAATTTACCAAAATATCTCTTTTATCAATCTCAAAAAAAATAAAATCATTTAATTTAATTAAGTAACACCATTGTGTGAATTAATTATTAGAAAATGGTTCTGTCTCTAACATCAGTCATCAGCTGATCTCTCTGGGTCAAGTGAATGACCTTGACATATATACACTACACAAAGCTACACCATAAAATACATGTAACATCTTTAAAATTTTTTACCTTCAAACGTAATACAACATAATAAACTAGAACATTCAAAATTAACATGGTTATTATTATCTTACAATAAACAATAAAATTCATATTTAAATTGACCAAAATTTACACACTTTACAACTTCAATTTGTTTTCAAATTCTATTAAAATATGTCACTTGTTTCAGTTATTATTACATTTTAACTCTGATTCTCTCTTTAACATTTTCATTCTCAATTAGTTTGGGTGACTCTCAATTATTCATCACACTTCAACTTATAAATGGGTGATTAAATATAACCTCAACCCCTTTCTGACTCTAACAATCACTTACAATTTTATCTAGTATGACACCCATCTCTCAAAACATTTATCTCCACTAACTTACTACTCTAACTCCCATTTACTCATTCTACCCTTATAACAAAATACCTTCTACCCTGTTTGTACTTAGGATGTGTGTTCCCTCCCTATGCTCATTCCCTCATTTGGTTCCTGGTCTCTCCCTAGGCAACCCCTCCGGCACACATACGGTTCACCTCCCGCCACAACGCTTTTCGTTGAGGACTCCTTATCACACCACTCCCTTACAAAATTCCCCATTTCAACTAATTACTCTCCCATTACCTCCCTTTCATATTCTACATATACCCACTATCACTACTGTGTCACTATTAATTCTCAATTCTACATTACTTTTACTCCCAAGACTCTTACTCTGTTTAACACCCCTTTACATTTAGCTTGGATTGACTCACATGCCCTACTTAAACAATTACTATCACCCAAATTCTCGCTTTTACAACCCATTGAAAATTCATAACTATCTCAACTTGCTTTCATTATTTAATTTAAAACATTACAATTTTATTATTGAAACATTTAATTATTGAAAAATCTGCAAATCACTTATAAGTGACATATTACATATATAACCCCAGCAGTCAGCTGATGTCTCCCTGTCATGTGAATGACCTTCCTATAGATACATTTCAAAAATTATCCAAAATACACATGTTTATAATTCTTACCCCTAACATACTGTATACAATTAACACAAATACACAAAATTATATGGTTATCTTATTTAAATTGCATTGTAAATTTCATACTTACAGTACATCACTCATATACTGTCATAGACACAAAATATAAACACCAAATAATGTACATAACTCCCTGTATCTTGTGAAACATTTTAACAACCATGTTACTCCACAACTAAAACATTTTACATTTATTTATTTATTATTTATTATCAAGTTTAAATCTAATACAAATAATTTAAATTCATCATCAAAATCTCTTTATACAACCCTTTAAATTAATCAATTACTTCATCTAAAATTATTTTAATTCCATCAATTATTTAAAACACAACATATTTTAATTACCTTACTCCAAAACAATTACAATTCATTTAGTACCTTCATAATTATTCTCATTACTTATTTAGTCTGCCAAAATATTATTATTATTATTGAAACAATTTCTACTACACACACATATTGTTTACATACCATACATTTTCTAACACACACAATTAATTTCACTACTAATTTATTTACAATTCTTCGTCATTAATTTTTCTGTTTACCACACTTCATTTCATAATCTAGCCAGGTCATAACCATAAACTAAAATATTTAAAATGTTCATTCACTGAGTTTTTTATTTACCCACCGTCATCATATAAATATCTGATATATTTATAACACAAATCGTTCTTATCAACATACATCACATTCTTATTATTACTGTAATAACCCATTAAATCTATATCATTCATTATACCATTATAACTTATAGGATTATTCCTTTTTATTATTTCATAAACCTTGTCAACATTAGTTAATTTTGTCCAGTCTCCGTTAGTATATTTTGTTATTCCCATGTCATTTGTATCATAATATCCATTTACTATATCAATCACAACATAAGGTAAGTTATTCTCATTTACAACAGTATTATCAAAATAATCACCAATCTCTATTTTGCAAGGTAAGTATTTCATATAGTTTATTTTCTCCCATCCTAACCTCTCTTTCAACTCATTATAACCTCTATCTGACTTAAATACTTGTATCTCCCCATCTACACACAACTCTCTCTCTAAATATCTCTCACCATAACACCATATCACATTTTCTCTCTCACTCCATCCAGAGGGCACTAACTCATAATTTTTTGGGGACCAACTCAAAGACCTCATGTCTTCCAATAATAAGGGACTCTTGCCCTTCAACAACAACTTTTGTAAACACCTTAGTTTACAATAAACCTGCGGAAAATTTACCCTCTGCAACCCTTTATCTCTATACTGTCTTCGTACTCTCTCTCTAACTGATAAACATTTGTTTCCACCCCTTTACAACCCCTTTCCCTCTCACTCTCACTAACTATCTCTACATCATCACTCACTAACACTTTGTTATTAAATTCTATTTCACTTTCTAACGCCACATTCTTAATTATATCATCATAATTCTCACCCCTACTTACCTCATTATCTGTCATCTGATCTTCTTTATTTTCGTCTAATTTATCGAACTTTTCACTAGTCTCTACCCCCCTTTTAATCTCGTAATTTTCGTTTACTTTATTCTTTGTAAAGTTATTAATCGTGTCACCTATTCTGTTTATTTGTTTATCAAACACATGATCTATCGATTCTATTATCTCATCTTTCATATTATCAAAACGTGTATTAATTTCATCTATTTGTTTACAAAAATCAAAACTCTGTTGTTTAATTTCATCTCTCATTAATTTTATCTCATTATTTTGTTCATTAAATTTATCATTAAAATTACTCTTAATTTCTTTAATTTCACTTTTTTGCTCATCAAATTTACAGTTCATTTTATCGAATTGATTTAATAAAATACTCATCACGTCATTATCAAATTTGCTGTTACATTTTGTTGAGGTTGGAGTTAACTGAACTCCTGAATCCTCTGTAATATTTGTTTCGTCTGTAACACTTATTTCGACTATTTTATTGTCCTGACTCACGTTTGGAGTCGAGTGGACTTCAAGACTGTTCATAAATAGCTAATTCATCAAGATTTGTAATTTCACTTATATCGTTCTCGTTATTATTACCTGCCATTTTTATATTATCAATTTATACAAATTTACTTACATACAAAACATCTGACACTTACTCTAACAATGATATATTATTTTACGTCTGTTACGTAATTTGTACTTATTTTTCTTAACCTTCAAACCATACTTGTATTTTACCGTAGGTGTGGAATTTAATGTATAAAATGTAATTTATAAAAATTCGTTCCAAGTTCGTGGCGCCATTTATGCTAAGTCAATTTATTAGAAGACATAACATTTAATTTTATGTTTACCCGTGATAACTCACCTTACTATTCAGCTCCAGAGTTCGTCACATGAACGGCGTAATACAAGTGAGGTTTCAAGGTTATATTAGTAACATACTTGATTCGCATGGTGTAAAACAACTAAAACTTTATTTCATCATCTCAGCGACGTAGCCAGGATTTTATTCAGGGGGGGGCTGAAAATCGGTGAGGGCACGCCACTAATCAAAAGCTGTGCATGCGGCGGAAAAACGGAGGGGGGGGGACGAAATATTAAAGTTCCAGTTTGCTTTGAATTTTTTTAATTTATTATGTGACATATTAAAAAATTGAAGAAAGTTGTTTACAAATACTCACTTACAAAAGTTTAAACCTTCTTGCCCTTCCTGACGAGGCAAACATGTTGACGATGTCTTCGTTGGACATCCCTATGACGATGTCCCGGTGCACCGACATCAAGGCTAGTCCAGTAAGCCTGGTTTCGCCCATTGTGTTTCTCAGATAGTTTTTTAGGAGTTTCAGCTTAGAAAGGCGTCGATAGCTGTTTTAGGTTTTCCTGTATCGTTTTTCCACCTCTCCCTCCACAAACTCCATTCCCCTGAATGAGTTTCGGTAAGGCCACTGTGTAGATCGTCCTTGTAGAATTCGAAGTACGGCTTTACTTTGTCGAAATCTACGTCACAATGCGATGGGATCAGATACTGTAGAGAAGCGATGATTGCTTCGTGTGCTAAAAATCTTTCACTAAGTCCACTTATGAGGTCGTCGATGCATGGGATGAAGATTGAGATGCGAAAGTAATCTTCGGGATTGGCAGCCGGTGGATTTTGCCTATTTTTTTGCGCAGTTGCTATTCGTGGCATCGTAAGTTCCAACTGTAGTAAGTTGGCGAGCTCCTTTGCTTCTTCAAAAAGTTTCTTGAATTCTGAGTCAGCATTATGTCTTAGATCATCCACAACGGCTTTCACTTTTCTGACATGGTCCAGAGCACTACATAAATCAATGTCTTTTTTCTGGAGGTATTGGGACAGACTATATGTGATGCCCAGGAGCTTAGAAGAAACAACTAGAGACACTAAAAAGGAACTAGAACTAATACTATTAAGAACTAATGACGACCTCTTATTGTGCTCATTGGGTAGATAGGCCATTTTCTCCAAGGTCGATACAATGGGCACCAGCATCTCCTTAAAGAGAAGAACCGCTTCATGTCGCTCGCACCACCTCGTCTCACAGAGAGTTTTGATTCTATGGTGATCACTGCTGGGTGACAGCTCTTTAATCTTCTCCTCCAAGATTGCTGTGCGTTTGGCACTGGCTCTGAAGAATGAGCATGTTTCTGTAATCAATCCCATCGTGTTTCTTACGTTTTGAACTTTGAACGAGTCAGATAAACACAGATTTAAACAATGGGACACACAGTGGGTGTATAAAGCTTTGGGATACTTTCTTTTTAGCACAGCTTGAACTCCACGAAACTGTCCACTCATCGCTGAAGCTCCGTCGTAGCCCTGTCCTCTTACGTTCTCTAGATCCAACCCAAGTGTAGTGAGTTTTTCTTCGATCACTATAGCTAACCCTTCCCCAGTCACATCAGACACAGGCACAAATGTTAAAAAGTCTTCCATTAAAACAGGTCCATTTTCACTCTCTGATACGTATCTAGCACACAGCGAAAACTGTTCTGTTCTGTTCTATCTGAGATGTCAGTTGTCTCATCTGCCAGAATCGTGAAATATTTACTCTGACGTATTCTTTTGATTATGTCCTTTCGAATCAAAGACCCAATAGTCTCTATCAATTCATTTTGTATCTCTGGGCTGACATACATAGCATTTAGAGGGCTATGTAAAATATGATCTTTCAGGACGGTATCTCCAGCGTTCGCTCGAAATCGAATAAGGCTTCTGAAATTACCATCATTCTCCACTGGTGAAGAGAGAGAAATTCTGCCACTGTCTCTTCGACCTCTTAACGGAATGTTTTGCATCCCACACAACTTGACTGTCTCTATGATGCCATTCAGTCTCAACCTGTTTTCCTGGACCTCTTTCTTTCTCACTGTGTCAATCAGAGCTATGACACTTTCCTGGCGTTTTCCTACTAAAGCTTTTACATGACTTTGAGCTAAAGCGGCATTTTTATGATACGTGTGTGACTCGTGATTTTTAAAGGATGCAACAGATTTCTTTACATTATAGAAACTTCTTGTCACGAATGCTTGGGGCTTCTCGTGGGATCCCTTCCCAACTTCTTCGGTGTTTAAAAAAAGTACACAAGTAGCGCAGTAAAGTCCACTTTCTTTTTTTGAGTATGCTAACCACTTAAATTCATCGAACCATTTTCGCTGAAAGTGAAGTGTAAATGTTTTTGCAGCCTGTGAGGGGAAAATGAAATCCTCATCAGGAGTCCATAAAAAGTTTAGTTTTTCAACTTTTTCAAAATTATTCAGCTTCGTTCCAAGTCCGACCAAGTCCGCGATGTCGATGTTGGAGTCTGAGTGTACTGGGTCTCCAATTGCTTCGACACCCTCAGCTTCATTGCTGAATTCAGTCCTCCCAGGTTCAGCTAAAATTAAAAATAATTTTGTTAGCATATTGAAAGACGTGGAAAGGTTAATTCAAGCAGTTTACAAAAACATATGACTCTTAGCTTCGAGCTAAGTATAGCTCATAAGCAACCACTCCCTAATCTTATTCCTGAAATCAGCTATTCAGCTTTGATAAAAAGTGAAATGATTTCAATAATGAGGATATAATTCCTGCCTGAAACGTGCAATCTGCTCCAAAAGTATGCAAGTTACTAAATACTTCCATCGAAATAACTTCCAAGTTTGTAGAGTACAGCAAAATAGCTGATGGAACAAAAAATTGTGGTTCCACTCTCATTAACATTTATGGTGTGATTAAATTAATGATTACTACCTAGGAGGGCGTAGTTACTATTTTTTTAATTCAAAAATATACGAAATAAAAGGGTTTCCAAGGCCTCAGAGGCCCCAGTCATGCATCCTAGGGTTAAAGAAGAATTAGTTTTTGTATTGTACTTACTTGAGTAACTAACACCTTCATCACTTGTTTGCTCGTTTGCCACATCGTTAGTAGGCCTATCTCCATTCCCTTCTTTCTTCCGTTTAGGCGAAGACGTGAAGTAAGAGAGGATCGTCCTTTTTTTCATTCTATAAAGAAAAAAAACGAGTTATGTGTAATATCTGCATGCATTCAATGTTTGTTGTTCACGCTGCCGCTTAAATTTACTTAAATAAGCTTGAACATCCCATTGATATAGTTAAATTATGCCGATTCAAATAGCCCCGCGAAGAATGATTCACATAACGCCACATGTTCTAAATTCATTGAAAGCAAATAGTACAGGTAATATCCAACAGATGTCGCTAGTTGTCATGTTGACTGTCGTGGGAGCTTCTACATCTTTCAAGACAAACAGATTTTAGGTTAATTCTGAATGATTACAGTGAGTAAGTTAAGCCCTTATAATCTAACGATTGAATATTACATACTGACTATTTTTGAACAAGACACACTTACCTCGACTACTTCTAGATGGATGTATGATAGCTGAAAGGTAGACAACAAAGAAAATTCTTCTGGTTCTGTGCGTATGGCTTCTCAAGACACAATCTGACACAGAATGGTAGCTGAGATACTGAGATATGCACACAGAGTGCGCAGCAGGCAGCAGATGGTTTTCTTATTTAGATTCAAATAGCCCCTTGATTCAATAAGCCCCACCTTACCTTAGGCTACACAGTGTGTAACTCCAAACGTGAAAAGATCGACCTGCCAGTATGAAATTTTAGCGTGCAAAATTTTAAAAATTTCTACAATTTCGGGGGGGGGCTGCAGCCCCTTCAGACCCCTCCCTGGCTACGTCAGTGCATCATCTATACTTTTTAAATGCACGAATTATTCATCTTTCTCTCGAAATTGACATATTACTGCTTTCTCTATCTATTAATAACACAAACATTTATTTCGACATAGTAGGCTTATTCTAATATAATTATTAATTAACAAAGGCAACCCAGCTTGCCACACACACTCTTTCATTCAAATTTCCCTCCCCATTATTTTATAGCGCTCTTTTAATTTAAATGAATTAAATCAGGAACTTAGTAATCGGTTACTTAACTTTCGGCGTCACTCTCGTCGCTGCGTGCTGCACTAGTTATATGTCCGAATGTTTCGTTAGTTCGATACACTTTAAAATTTTTCTCCTTCACTTCACTGGCTCCATTCTGAGATATCGGTTCATTTTTTAAGGACTGTTTGACACTTTTTTTACAGAAAAATTAATTTTGATGTGCGCGACTTCTTTGTGCTCCCGGCCGGGAAGCGGAGTTATTCGAACTGAGATAGAGCGTTACCAACCAAACTCCCACCATGTCGGGTTGCTGGACAGGAAACCAATGCCTTCTTGTGTTAAATTGTTCATCAACTTACACCAAGTACGGTGTTGTCCATGTGTGTTCGGGGTGATGATATCCCAATGCCACTAGTCACGTGACACATGTAGGAGGAGTTACCACGGACTTCCGTCCTCATCCAGACCACGTGGCGAACAAATTTTATAATTTAGCCATGTTTGTTTGGCGTCGTTTCATTCTGCTTAGCGTCACTTGCGCGTATGCTGGTGTTTGCGCGTACATTGTGCATAATACAACACTGGATTCTCGGAATTTGTATTGTGTCTTACCACACTCGCTTGCAAAACTATAGCACTGTTCTTTGTTTGAATAAAACCGTATTGGGTATGGGACTTGCTGCGTTGGTCATAGATATATTTGAGTACATTTAATAAAATTTTAAAACAAAATAAAATACCCCTTTCCGCCCCGTTACAAAATTCACTCCTGGAAACCTGCCTACCTTTAACGCGGTTTTCTGATAGGTCATCTCCGTTCCCTCTTTTTTCTTTCTCTTGGTTCAACTCCCTCTGCCACAGTATGTCCGATTTCAGACTCGTAAATCTTTCTGGCGCTTTTATATGCCATTTAGACAACAACCCCTTAGTGTCTTCTAACGTCCAGCTGCACTGTTAATTAGTTCACTCATCTCTGCTGTAGCTTTCTCAGTATTGAAATCATAATTCTCTCTCAGGCGTTTTCTACGCCTTTCAGCCAGACAATCCCTTAGTTTCTTCAAGCATCCAGCTGCTCTGTTGATTAGTGCAATCACCTCTGCTATTGCGTTCTTGGTATTTCCTAATTGTACTTCCCTCTAGTGTTTTTCTACGCCTTTCAGCCAGAACAACCCTTAGTTTCCCTAAGCTTCCAGCTGCCTGTTAATTAGTGCATTCACCTCTGTTGTGTCCTTCTTAGGATTTCATTCAGACTTCTCTCTGGCGTCCAGCTGCACTGTTAGATTTATGATACATCCATACACCTGCACATCGACGTTAAAGGATGTCACACTCTTTTGCACTAACTTCCTCTCCATACATCAATGTCATTTCAAGCACGGAGAGATGGTTTCCTCATTTTTATTTTGCGTTACATCTGTCCCAGATTTGGGTCCGTTGCGATGATCTCTTTGAATCCAAAGGATCCCAAATTTACGCCCTATAATTACTATCTTGTGCTTAATTTTTTTTTAAGGTTTTGTATTAAAGGTTCTGCGTTCTCGCTTTCATATTTTAACCATGAATCCATTTGTTTTTTTTTTACAATTCACATAATTATTATTTCTATAATAACCATAATAACCTTCATTCATAAAATCTTAAATCTACTTCTGTCTAGGTTTATACATGATTTTATTTCTACATGTTGTCATAATTATTTTCAAATTATATACAATATGTATGTAGAAAATTAACTATATATTATATTTAAGAATACAAATAATAGTCGTAATCATTGTACTCACTTAGTGCATTCGTTTTTATGTCAAAGACTACATAACAGTTTAGTATTAAATTGACAAAAAAAAAAAATTTTTGTTTTCCATTGTGAATAGATATCAATTTAAGAGTATTAAGAAAATAATAATTTAACTATTATTAAACATAAAATTCTACATTCTATGAAGCTACAAATTTAATGTTAAAATTTAAATAATTAACTCCCTCTTTTACAATAAACTAAGGCATTTACTACACTTAATTATACACTATTCTATTTAAAATGCTATTAATGTACTCTCTTGTTTTCATTATTTATGTGTTAATTCCTTTAACAATAAATAAATATAATCTTAAAACCTAAAAGTATTATGATGAAACATAATTTTAATGTTTTATAATATTAAACATAATGAGTGTTATACAACAAACAAATTGGACACTTTAGTATAAACTATAATTTTACATGAACAAATAACTGTCAGCTGTTTGACTAAAATTTTTAACTACCGAAATTAGAGTTTTATAATATAACAGTGTATCTCTAAGACATTTGTTACCCTTATTATAATACATGGTACATAATTCAATTATAAACTTTTATATTTCATTAATTGCTAACTTAGTGTTGTACTTTTACAACAAAAATTTTTTTGTTTTTTTACAAATCATTTTTCTTTTTAAAAGGCATCTCAGTCATCTGCTAAGTGGTCTGAATGATATCTTTTTAGTTTTCTGGTATTGAAAACCCCACGTATTACGATGATGTTCGTGCATTCTCGTAGCTGGTACGTAGCGCTTCCAATTTTACATGTGATAACATACGGACCTTCATATAAAGCGCAAAGCTTTGAAATTATATTTTGTGCTGCATCTGAGAGTTTGTGTGTCCATATTAGCACCTTATCTCCAACTTCAAATTTAGTGATTTTGTTTGATTTATTGATTCGAGCGGCTTGCCTTTCTCCTCTCTCTTTAATACGCAACTGTATTTTGTTTAGGTTTACCTTTTCTGTATTGATCACTGTAGTGTGCCGTGTTTTGCTAAAAACCCGGCGTGCAATAAACGGAATAAAAAAAAGATATATATATATATAAAAGGGTCTAACTCCCGACATTGTTATTTGGTAAGTGCGCGCATGCGGGCGATATTGTAGCCGTGATTTGAACGGGCCTGCTTAATGCTGCTCTCTGGTGGAGGGGAGCAGAGTCGCGGTTTCCGACTTGAAATTTGTAGCTACGTTTCAGTTTCGACGGGGCAGCTGATTCGTTTGGATCAGACGTTTCTTGCCAGCCGACCTTGTTGCTTGATTGTACAAAACTATCTACTATGATTGAGTAGATTTTACTGTGATCCTCGGGTTTTCGCATCGCCGGGAGATCCAACCCATTCCAGCAGTTGGCAGTACAACGGCCACAAGCAACAATCACAGACTCGATGCGGGTCCGGCTGGAGGAGCGTCTCACGTCATGCCGAAAATGCCCCTCATAAGACATATCTGGACTATAAGGTGAAATTTAATCTTTTATATACATTTGGCCTCTGTAGCAAACCTCCTGTGTGGGACATTTTGCCGTTAACGAGCTCTACGTTATGGTGCCGCGGCTAACTAGACATAATTGGGTGGGGTGATGAACTTTACTGGAATAATTTCTTGATGTAATTACGTCCCAATCTTATGTAGGCCTTGCCGAAGGGACGTGCCCGGCGTTCAAGTAAATTTTTTAATAATTTTGGGGTAGCAAAATTTGAGGTTGCAAAAGTTGTGACCATTCTGAATTCTTTCTTGTAGCGGTGTCTAGTTCTCTTTATTCTACACTAAATTACGTTCTTTAATAAGGGGGCGGGTGATCTTAAGGGATTTTGATTTCTTTAATTGATTCATGTACCTGCAGCAGGTGCAGTTTTATGCAGGTTCTGGGCGTGTTGTTAACTGTTCGATCAGGCCGGGCGCGTCTACTCGGTCAGGTCAATTCCAGTTGTAAAGCCATATACCAGTATGTATTCATATGTATATCCAGATAATTGCTCCTTTAAGTAAATGTATTTTGTAATTTAATGAAAGTATGAAACATGTAACACGATTTAGAAACTTTATCACTCCCATTATTATTTCAGAATGTGTTAAGCTATAATAATGTATTTCTATACCTTATAAGAGAATTTTTACTACTTCATACCAGATTTATAATGTTGTAATTTTAGTTTCAGTTTATTTTTTTTTATACTTAATTGCTGGTGGTCATGTCCACTTGGGAGTTTGTAAATGCCTGAATTTTTATCTCTATAAAAACTTACTATTTATAAAAATAAAATACAGCTATGTTAACTACGTGAAGGCATGCTTCTAAAAGGGGAATTTTTGAATTTCGGTTTGTAATTACTGATATGCGGGGCGACCTTGCCCTCGTAAATTTTGTAATTTCCTAACTCCACCTTTTATTCAGGCTGCTTTACTTTCGGTTACTAATATTTTTCTTTCCGTTATTTCCTTTTACTCGCTCTTGTGAGTTAATGGGTTTTGTTTTTTTTACTTGGAGGCTATATAAGGAGGTGTTTGCCATTTAAACGATTAATTGAGTGTTGCTACAGGGTGACGGGTCCTGTGGTCTCCCATTCAGGTATGGGTGCAATGGGAAGGTACAGGCTGCCTGTCGAAATTAACCAGCTGTATTCCGTTATGCTGTGCTATGACTGTGATATGTGTTTTGTGTATATGTATTTTTTATGTGTGATTAGATGTCGTAATGTTGAGTAGCTTTAAGGATAATCTATATAATTACATATTTCATTCGCCCTATGTATAAGATTAAGCGTTATGGAAATAATATGATTGTTTATAATTACAAGGTGAGGAGTATTCATGTAACTATGCATTTATCCACATTTAAGATAAAATGAAGCTTTCAGAATGGTGAGATGGATACTCACTTATGATGTTAATTTTTTTAATTGCGAATTTGGGAAAATGTATTACACTTTGAAGTTTATATTTTATATTGTGAATTAGATTATCAAGATCCAAACCTTATACCTTGCATTAGTATTGAACCAGAAATTAAAGTTGTAATTTCAGCTTAAAATTGTATTATGGAAATTAAACAAAAATTACATTTTGTATCAAGATTGAATGTCAAGACTTGAAATTTCTAATAAAATTGGTTATTGTTGTTTAACCACCGAGTTTAATTGCAAGTCCCGTCCCACTGGAACCAGTGCATTTTTGGCTTCTCTAGGCCCTAGGCCTAGTTTTAAATAACTAGTGGCCCCTCTTTAAAAAAAAAAGAAAAAAATTGGAAGTTTTTGTATGAAGACTAAAAAATTGAAAGAGGGGTTACAGTAGAGTCGATATATTTTTCCCAATGTCTAGTTAGTCTAGTTCCAAATTGTGCCTCATATGGCGTTAACTTGATGGTATCCTGATATGTTTCATTTAGACACGCTTTTATAATTTTGATAGAAGTAGCCCATTTGGTGTGTTTTTCTCGAACGAAGATTCTAAACAGGCTCCCTATTCCAACGTTCGGCTATATTAGTACATGTATTCCTTATTGCAGTGTACTTTGGTTTGATACTTAATTGTTCAAGACCTTGCGTCCATTTTCGTGATGTAAACTGCGTACCATTATCCGTCAGTATACTATCTGGTTTTCGGTGACTGGTTATGTATCGTTGCAACCGTTTGAGTGTCGCATTAGTAGTTGCTCTTCGTAGTGCATATAACCACGTATTTAGTGAAATTATCCACCATAACTAATAAATACTTTACTCCACCACTGGATACAGGAAGTGGTCCGTAATAATCCGTACTAATTAATTCACCTTTGCGTGACCGTAGTATCGGACGAGTTTCTCCAGTGATAAGTTTGTTCCCACTGTCTTTACACCTTTGACAAACGTCACATCATTTTACTACTTGGCTTATTGTCTGGCACATAGCGTCCATAGTAAAGTACTCTTTTATCAACTGTAGTGTCTTCTTTGTCCCAGGGTGTCCGTACATCTGATGAATCTCTTGGATGAGTTCGATTTTAAATTCCTTGGGAATATATAATTTCCACTGGTTTTTCCACTTGCGATACAATTTATTACTTATTAATTTGTAATGTTGCTTCATTTGGTTATCATCTTCCTCCTGAATTTTTTTTATAATCTTTTTTATTTTGTCGTTTGTTATTTGTATTTGTTTTTATATTCCGTAATTTGATGGCAATGTTCTTATTTAATTTTATTTCTATTCCATTAATATAATATTCATATTTATCTTCGGTTATTCCGTTCCAGTTGTGATCTTCTGGGTATCGGCTTAGGATATCTGCAACTATGTTTTCTTTCCCTTTGCAGTGCAAAATCTCAAAATTGTATTCTTGGATGGTGAGTATCCATCTTGTGATGCGGTTATTATTTAGATTACATTTTTGAATAAATGTTAATGCTTTATTATCCGTTATTATTGTGAGCGGTTGGTCTAATATGTATATTCTGAATTTCTGCAGACACTGCACAATCGATAGGAGTTCTCGTTCTGTTGCGAAATAATTTTTTTCAGCATTTTTGAATGTTCTGATAGTGTACACAATGACGGCAATCTCCCCATTATCGTCAATCTGGTATAGCTGTCCACCATATGCATAATTGCTGGCATCACACTGCAGGTAAAACCGTTTTCCTTGTATGGGGAACTTAAGCGTTACAGTATTTATGAATAGGTCTTTTACCTGTTGGAATTGCTCTTCCATCGACGAGTTCCATTGGAATTTATTACCCTTTTGCAATAGTTTAAGTAGCAGTTGAGTATATTCAGCATACTTGTCGGTGAATTTATTGTAAAAGTTTGTAAGTCCTAAGAAACCTTTTAACTGTTTGGGGTTTCTAGGTGTTGGAAACTTTAAGATAGCGGCTACTTTATCCGGTGTTGCCTTAATACCATTTGTTGTTAAACAGTAACCAAGATACTGAATCTCTTTACGGAAAAACTGCGATTTCTCCAAATTAATTGTCATGTTTGCATTTTTTAAATTTTTTAGTAAGTTTTCTAAATGCATAACATGTTCCTGTTCATTATTAGAAAAATATAGAATGTCATCTACGTAAATGATGGTGTTCTTCTTTACTTTGTCTGTAAGTACATAGTCTAGCCCACGTGCTAAACTCACGAGGCATGTACTTAGGCCAAATGGTGTTATCTTAAAATGGTAGCATTTACCTTCATGTTGAAGCCCGTATAGTCACGACACTATTCCTTTAGGGGTACCTGCAAAAAACTTGGTCAGGTCTATGGTAGACATAACTTTTATGTTGTTACACCTTGCCAATATCTCGTTTATTGGAGGTGGTCCTTCATAGTCTGGTATTGTCACACTATTTACCTTCCGGGCATCCAAACACAAGCACACTCTTCCGTCCCTTTTTATTACAGTTACCAGAGGATTAATATAGGGGCTTTGGGCTCGTTCTATTATCCCATATTCAAGCATTCTCCTAATTTCAGCCTGTACGGCCTTCTGGTACTTAATAGGCACGGGCCATCCTTTTTGCAGATACGGCGTGTTATCAGTTACCTGGAAGTGATGTTCGTACCCCTTGATGAGGCCTGGTTGCTCATCAAACACTTCTCTGTAATGATATAACAGTTCCTCTAGCTGGCTCCTCATTGTTATGTCCACCTCCTCTATTTCGTTGATCTTACTATTTATTCCTTCCTCTATGCTACTAATGTCTTCTTGTATCGCCATTAGTGGTATCTCACAAGAACTTGCATCCCCTATTGTTTTTAACTCTGTTTTTAATTGGATCTTATTTTTTGGTATGTTAATTATGCTTCTGGTTTGCTTGAGAAAATTCATTCCGAGTATGCATTCTTGTACAAGACTTGGTATTATTAAAAAAACAATAAAAACTTAAACTATCATTAATGCTAACTTCACAAAATATTTGTTTTCTAATATGTTTTGACTTGTTACCTATAGCGCTAATTATAGTAGTGTTATTTACGCGTAGGATCTCATGTTTACCAATCTTACTTTGATTATTAGTATACCAATTTTTGGATAATGCATTAATCGCACTTCCGGTGTCAATCAAGGCATTTACATTTATATTATTTACTTTAATTACTAATTCTGGACTTTTAAGAGTTTCTATCTTAATGTTTTGTCCGTTCTCCTCCATTAGTTCTTTTCTCATATCCGGGAAGATTGTATTTAGGAATGGGCTATGCTCTTTAAATGCGTTTGTTTGTTTACAAGCAACCGGGTGTGTTGACCTCCTATGTAGCTGTGACAGGCCACTTTCTCTTGAAGTAGCGGGTCGTCCACCCTCTTTACTGCCAGCTGTTTGACTTTCAACAACTACAGAATTTATTGCCTGTCGGTCACTTTCTCCTCGTGGCTTCTGTGAAAACTTTTCTCTCCACCCCTGTCTGGGCTTGTTGATCCCATTGTTCTCTTGAGGCTGTTGTTGCTCATTCTTAAATTTCATATTGGTTCGTTCACCTGTTTTCTGCGATTCATTATTTACTCTAGTACTTATTCCCATATATTCGCGCAGTAATACTTCAAAGCTATTGATAGTGGTGATACCTCTCGTTACCACTGCTATCTGAATCTCTATTATAGTGGCGTGCTAATTTCTTTATTAGGTGCCGATCTGATAGAATTGGTATTAATTGTCTGCATTGGAGTACAAATTGTTCCATATATTGTTTCATGCTGAGGGACCCGTTAGGATTAAACCGTCCATATTCCAGCTGATCACGGATTCGCTCCTGCTGAGTAGCCCTCCAATATTTCTCCACAAATATTTCTTCAAATTCCTAAAATGTATTTACCTGTCCCCTTACAATGCGCCACCAGATGGCCCATTCACCTGTCAAATGTCTACTTAGCCATCTTATTTTCTGATGGGTAGTAGGTTTCTTGTACGTCTTTCAATTCTTTAAGAAACTCCATCGGAAAACTGTCTTCACCATCGAAGACACTGTCTTCAGCATAGACAAGCGCTTCCACTCTCTTCTGGTGTATTGCCATTGTAACAGTTGTAGTTCACTATCTCTGACACCATCAGTAAATATCTATCACCAATGTCATTCAGAAATTCTCTGGTGCTCTATGATAGGCCAGTCTAACTAGCAAGTCAATACTTGCTTCAAACTGTTCTGCATAAGAGTTCTTGCTGTAAGGTGACACTTTCTGTAGTAGCTCTAAGGCAGATACTTGAAAGCAAGAATAAGTGAAACCAATAATATGTGCTTGCGACTTCAAATTGCCGAAGATATGTTGTCCAGTAGTGCTTCCATCAAATGTTGGGCCCTTGATATGAATAGGCATGACTGCAGTCAAAGTAACTGTTACCTTATTTTCTTTACTTTTTTGGACTTTACCTTTTTTGGTACAATCTGTTGAACAATTTGATTTGAAACACAGGGTTGTTTTTTCATTGAATGTACAGCTTCTGTTTTAATCTGTTATTTTACATTTGCAGTCCACTTCTCTACTACAGATAATTTTACCTCTTGCCCACTGAGATCACCATGTAATTCACCCACACCTCCACATAGTAGAACCCAACTCTGCAGCAGTATGCTCTTGCAATTGCCTTTGTTCCTATATCAGTGCTTTTATGTGTTCTGTTTCTTGCTGATGTTCTTCTTTTTGTCATTATATCTAAGCAGGGATGCTTTTAATGAACTAAATGAGTAAGTATTACCTTCTTAGTCCGTCCTGTGGCTTCCTTATATAAATTTTAATGATGTAAAAACAACGTGTCTCAGAACTTATGTTCCATCATCAGATGCATTTCACTCGGAGGTCGTCAACACATTGAGACACAACACATATTTAAACGCAAAAAAACTAATTAACAATAGTGCACGAAGTTCACGGTGCACACCGTACAGTGTAATATCCACACTGCCATCTGTTGTCATTGTTGTCTGTGCGCTATCTGTGATGCGGGCTTCAGGCATTCAGAGAATTGCAATGCTGTATCATACAATGTGTTGGAATGAAAATTCAGCTGGTCATTTAACAAATACGTGGGATAAAATTTATATGCCTTATACACTTCAAACTCCTCAGTAGCACTCATGTTCCGGCCTTACTTGCAAACATCTTTTGCATATAAGATTTGTAGCAAAATCTGTGTAATTGTGGTTACTATTACATTCAAACTGCCGCATTGAATGCAACAATGTGCGCCGCAGTTACATTAAAATTAAAATTTTTGTACATTTCAAAAAACAAGAGCAGTTTTACAAAAAAAAAAGTAGTCCGTTCCTCGGTGTGGAACTGTTCGTAAGGTGATCGCACTTAAAATGTTAATTATAGTGGAATGCCATGTTGGTAGTATGCATGTGTGAGGGTACAAAATTATTTTATTTGATATATATTATAACGCTATATTTTATTTTTTTTATATTATTTCTTTAATATGCGAGTAAAGATAAGTTATTTTAACTTTTATTATTTATTAAAAGTTGGATTACTGTTTGTTTGGGGACAGATGTTGGGTTTCGTTTTGAGTTGTCAAGATTGAGGTTACCAGACTCACTTACCGTAGGTTGTTACGCTTTACGGAATTACTTACATCGTCGTGGTCGGGTTCTATCTTCTTATTCTGAAATAAAATTCTTTATTTCTATTTTATTTTTTAATAAAACACAACTCGCATCAATTAAGGAAAAATATCATTATTTATTTTCATAAGTTACTGCCTTCATTGTTCTAATGTTTATTTGGTACAATTAACAAGTCGATTCTTAATCTCAGTTCGATTCAGAGTTACACTTTTGATAGTTGTATAAAATTCCTGGATTCTTTTGACTGTTATTAAAAAGTACGAAATGCAACTAAGAAGTGCAACATATTACAATTAAAATAATTCTTACTTGCTAATAACAATAAAATTAAAATCAAGAAAATACAATGAAATAGTTGTTTGGTCTGATGTGCGAGCACAATAGTTAGTGTCGACGCAGTGTTGATTTCTGTTGGCAGTGCCAAGATGGTGGACTGGCGCTAAGTGACTACAGAGTTAATTTACCTCCCGACTATTTAAAACAAGTTTCTAAAATAAAATAAGTCAATAAATTGTTCACTGGTGTTGAATTGGTCTTTTCACTTTGGTTCTGATGAATAAGTGTTATGTGATTTAGTTCTGGTGTTGTATAATTATTACTAGTGTTAGTAGCCTATATAATGTTCGGTCTCACCACTTTTGGTAGATGAATTTTATTTGTTATTTTAGAGATATTATTTTCTTCTTCTTTTATTATTATTATTATTATTATTTATTGGTTCTAGTTTGACACTTAATTATTTTACTTTGACTCTTCTTCTGACTTGGACTTGACTCTATCATATACTTTTTACACAGAGCAGCATAGACTAGTTCTTTATACTTTCGAGTCTAACAATCAAGTGAAGAGATTTCCTTATACCTTCAACGGGCTTGACCAAAATTTCTCATTGGTCAAAATCGTTGGGTTAGGAGGTGACATGACCTTAATTATTTAAGCTACAAAATTTTACATCTTCTAGCTACAATTACTACCTGTCTATTACACAATAAATCTCAAATTAGTTTACAGTACAATATTCCTTATAACAAGACAAATATTTAGACACCTCACATGGCATAGGTGTGTGTCCTAACAATTAATTTAACATTTTATAAAGTTTCATCTCATAAGCCATTCCACAAAACCTTTTGACATTTCAAATCACATTAACATTCTATTAGTTAATTAAAATGTTGCTTCTGACACTTAAATAAAGGATACATTAGTATTTATACCATCTTTTACTATTTATTACAGTGCTGTGATGGTTTAATAGTTGGATTTACAATAATTTCTATTTTGATATTGGCCAATTAATTGGTATTTCTCTATAGCACAAAGTTTCAATTTTAAATTACTGTATGACCTTGTGGCTTGATACACTAATATTATTACATGCATTGAATTATCCATTATGTTATTATTTTCCATTGAATTGATTCTGATAAAGTGAAGAACAAGATTGACATAAATAAAACATATAACCATAATGTTAGGCAATTATGGTCAAACTCAAACCAACTTTAAACAATAAAACTTTCTTTTAATAACTTCATAATATCTAATGATATAGTTGGTCAATTTATGATGACCTATTATTAAATATTATTGACACCTGGTCAATTTAAACAATCCAACTCTTCCTATTACCCTAAATTAAGGTTTAACATTTTAATTTAAACAACACAAATGATTGTATTATTCCCTTCAGTTAACATTAAAAATAAAATAGGGAACTATTTTATACAATCAAAGTTATTCAGTTAACATTAAAATAAATTAAATTAACAGCAACCTAAATCGCCTTTTATAGGTTGAAGTCTTTTGGCAAATTGGTAGTACACAAGTATATTTAATATCTGATATTTCACACATTAAATATTATTATATGATCACACATTGTCTTTAGTTGTGATTATAAATTTCATTCACAATAAGTTACCACTATTATTAACAGTCCTGTCTGTATAGTTAGTAATCAATATCTTACATTTACATTTTACACTCAATCACTTATTGTTCTTGTGATTACATTTTCTTTTTACAATTAGCTATTATTGCTATGAACAGTCACTTTTAATGGTTTAGAGTAGGCCTACATATTTGTACTATATTAGCTTAGATTGTAGTTCTTTTTGCTTATATCGGGTTTTAACCTTTCTCATTGGTTTAGCAAGTTTAGGTATATTGTTTAGTTTATGTCATATTATATGGGGGTTTATACACTTATTGGGTTACGATGTCGCATTACATATTACCTCCCCACCAAAACATGATTATTTTGTTTAAACCAAGTTTGGGGAAAATAATCTGTTATTTATTTTTTCACTCATAATATTTTCTCATTTCGGTTTGATTGTAGGTACCTTTGATTCGGTTAATACTTGGGTATACTATTACATAAGTATTATTACCATTGTCTTTATTTATCACATATGGTCCATAAATTATAATAATATGTTGTATAACAATAACAATTTTTTGGCTATACCTTCGATACTGCTGGGTTGTTGTCAATTCCTGATGAGTACCTTTTCTTCAATATTATACTTAATTGGGTGAACTCCCGTTTTACTTTGTCTTTTCTTCCTCAATTCTGTTTTATGGAGCATCCTGTTATATATTCTGGTGATATCAATTTCTTCATCGGGTTCTTCAGGGAATTGGATTATTTCCTGGGTGGTGGTTTAAAAAACATTATCTGGCGTGGGCAAACTCCCAATGTGTCGTGGTGTGATAAGTTGAGATATGTTTCCGTATCTGAAATATATTCACTCCACTGTTTATGGTCATCATGACAATATGTGCGGAGAATTCGTCCTACTTCTCTCAGTACTCTCTCGGCTGGTTTGCAGCTGGGATGGTATATAGAGGTTTTGTAAGTTCAGATGCCTTTGTTTATCACTTCTTCCCTCTATCTTCTGCCTTTGAATTGGGTTCCGTGGTCGGTTATAATTGATTCTGGGACTCCAATATTGATCATGTATTTTTCAACAATGAGTTTAATGATTACCTTGGTGGATGCCTTACTAATAGGGTACAATTTAGTATATTTGGTAAGATGGTCCCAAATAATGACTGTATTTTTACCTGTGTCTCCCTCCACTTCGGGGAAAAGGTCCACAAATATCAAGGAACACTTTCTCTAATCTTCTGCTGGATGTTATGGTTATAATTGCTCCTTCTCTCTTCTCATTGTTTACTTTCACCATTTGGCATATACTACACTTCTTCACTGTTTGTCTCACTTTATTATTTATACCTTTTATGTACAGATGTTCTAACGCTCTTATAACTTTCTCAGGTCCCATGTGTCCGTAGAGTTGATGATAGATTATAATTATTGATAATCATCTCCATCGATTTGGAAATGTATAGTTTCCATTTGTTTTCTTTAGTGGTTGGTTTTGTGAAGATCAAATTATTATGGATGTGGTAGAATGGCGATATCTTCAAATCATTGTTATTGATTTGTGTGGTAATGTTAGCAAGTTTTTCATCACTTCTTTGTTCAGCTTGGATTTGATTTAGTAGGTCTGCTAGCCCTTCTTTCTCAACAGTATGTTGTATATATTTCCTATATCTTCTCTATCAATTTCAAATGTACCTTTATCCATGTTTACTCTTAATAGGGCATCTGCAAAAGTATTTTGTCTTCCTGGCATGTACTCCCACGTTATGTTGTATTCTTGCAAGGCCAGAATCCACCTAGTTAATCTTCCATGGCTTAATTTGCATTTCTGTAGGAATTATATTGACTTGTGGTCTGATCTCACTGTTAATGAGTAACCTAAGATATATGTCCGGAACTTGTTACAGGCGAACACCACACTTAATAATTCTGTTTCTGTGACATTATAATTTCGTTCACTGCTGTTTAGTACACGACTAACAAAACTAATTACTAAATGATTCCCTTCATCGTCTTCTTGGTAGAGTTCCGCTCCAAGGCTTACGTTACTTGCATCACAATTTATATAGCATCTTTTGCCAAAGTCTGGATGATGAAGAATACTGCTGTCAAGGAATTTATTTTTAATTAAGTTAAACGTTTCATCATCATCATCTTCGCCCCATTTCCATTTACATTTTGAAGATAATAGGTGTTTAAATCTTGCCGTTAATTTCAAATAATCCTTCTGAAACTTCCTGTAATAGTTACACACTTCAAGGAACGATTGAAGTTGTCGAATATTTTTTGGGTTTGGGTAAATTTTGTATGAGTTACACTTTCTTTGGAAATGTAGTGATTCCTGTCTACGATAAAATAAATCCTAGGAATTGCAGTCTATTAGTTATTAGCTTTGATTTATCAAATTTGAGTGGTATATTATTTTCAGCTAACCTTCTTAACACCATTTATATACGCTGGCAATGCTCCTCCCACATTGTAGAAGTTATTAGAAGGTCATCTACGTAGACTGTTGTGAATTCTAACACTTCTGTTTGCCGGAATTTGGTCCATACACTTCACAAAAATTGCGACGGAGTTTACAAGTCCAAAAGGAAGTCATTTGAACTGGTAATTCCTACCTTCAAAAATTAATGCTAAATATTGGGGGCAGTTCTACTTGCCAATAGCCACACACAGCATCCCATATGCTCATGAATTTACATCCCTTAAATTTCTTCACGATTTCTTTGGGTGAAGTTCTATTGTTAATAATGTTTTTATTTATTTCCCGGGCATTGAGACATAAACGTACTGCTCCATCTTTCTTCTGTATTGCAACGATTGGACTGGTGTAGGGAGATGAACTATATTCAATAATATCTTGATTCATCATGCTTTGAGTTTCTCTCTTTACTGCTTGTTTTAGTGATTGTGCTATTGGGTACGATTTTTTATTAAAATTGACAGGGCTATTACATGATAATTGACAAACGAACTTCTTTGCCTTCCCTGAGAAATCGGAAAACACTCCTATACCTATTGTAGATACTGATTAGCTGCCTTTTCTGTTCATGGGTTATTTTGCTATTACTGTTGGCCTGGAATGACTGAATTTCCTCTAGCTGTTGGTTCCATATGTCGTCTTCGGTGTAGGGTGTCTTCATCTGGTGTCATTAATTCCTACCTATAATTCCGTAGTAAGGTAAATGAATGTCGATAGTGAGGGGCACACTTGCGGCCTATTATCTCACTTTACCATTCACCCTGTTCATTGTACAGTGTTATTTTGCCACTGCACATATTAGTGACTCCTGAGTGTCGCCGTGGCATATCACACCCAATCATAACTTCAAATGGTAGACCCTGAGCTACCAAGAACACCATTGGAATCATATTGCCCTACTGGATACCTCTAACATTGATTGCTGTCGGTTTGTCTTATTTGGCCTACCAGTAGTTCCCACTATCACCATATTACTCACTGGCAGTGTTGGTATATCTTCATTACACAAATCTTTTATTCTACTTTACACAAAACATGATTATTTTGTTTTAAGAAGATACACTGACATACTATTATGCCTCTTATATGTAACACACAACAATAATAATCTATAACATCAAAACAAAAGACATTAAAAAACAACTGTAAAATTCTTGTAAATTTCTCTGGTGTCTGACAGGAATATAAACTTTGAATCATTATTAAAATTTTAAATCTTAGCAAATAATCTGCAAAAACACTATTATACTTTTTGTTAAATCAAGTTGTAAGTTTATTAATATTTTAATAAAATAATATTCAATTTAAGTAAACATGATTGTTTGCAAGACAGCACCCATTCTAAATTGATTGGAAAAAGTATTTGTAATAAAACTTAAAATTCCATATTACTTATTTTACTTCAACTATTTACATTTTCGTATTGATTTATTTCACTAACTCATACTTCAGTTCTTTGTGAGTTGTTTCTTGGTTTTGAACAAAATAATTGTTTGTTTTTTATTTGTGTGTGTGTGTGTGTGTGTGTGTGTGTGTGTGTGTGTGTGATCTACCAGCAGAAACAGGTATTGTGCTGTAAATGGGGATGATCTTTGTGTACGCATGTATTTTACTTGGTTAGAGAACTCCTGTCCAGACATGAATGAATTAATGACAATAATTAAACATGGTTATTTAATCAAATTTGAAGTATACAAAACACATTTTGCAATTCAGACAATGCCATAAGAAGAAATGTACTTTCTTCCCACTGCCACCGGAAGACGCAAATGGCTTACTCATGGGGCCACTCTTGGGGTTTTATTAGCAACAGGAAATCGGCATCGACAACATCATCACCATCATCATCGTTGTCATTGTCTCATATATCCTGAAGCTGCACACACACACACACACACACACACACACACTGCATAAAATCGACAGGTGATCACGTTTGACAGGCTAGATCCTGTAAGCTTTGCCTGCACATACACTACTTAAAATTATTTCTAACAACTTTTTTCTATGAATTATTTACAACAATACTGCTATTGTTAAATATGCAAATATATGTGCTGTTGCATATATTCCCCAGGTGTTATTGGATTTGAATGGTATTCGTATTTTATTTACATCTTCACATAACAATAGGTTTTAAAACGGCTTCTTATAATAAAAGATTTAATTGAACATAGTAAGCACTGCCATGGAGGGATACAAAATTCTGCCACCTTTCTTTGGACGTATTGTTCTCCGTTGACTATATCCTGTGTCATATTTACGTGCTTTTTAGGAAGAGGCTATATAATGTAACGGCCACTTAGACCGGTATGCAAAATTTAAAAACTAGAGGCTACTTAACCGAGAGGAGGCGAAAAGTGTGCTGGAGCCCAAACAGAGTGACATGATTTGCAATCAACACTCTTGTAACCAGTAACAATGTTTATTAGTGCTAACATGTGACACATTGTTATGATCATGAACCATTTTCTTTAAGAACATTAATTTGAATTATTACAAAATATTCAGTTACAAGTTTTTCAAACAGCTGGATTCTCGTATCATTTTCTTTTAGAACATTAAGTTATTACAAACTACTCAGTTACCAGTTTTTTAAACAGCTGGATTCTTGTATCATTTTCTTTAAGAACATTAATTTAAGTTATTATAAAATATTCAGTTACAAGTTTTTTAAACACCTGGAGTTCTTGATATAAGTTATTATGAGTTCTCAACAAGGTGTATAACATGAACACCAGGGGGCCAGCCTATTGAGTAGATGTTGACTGAAGGGTAATAATTAGAATGCTCCCACCTGTACTTTTGTTGAAGAACTCAACTGGTACCATGCTGGCCAGTGTGCCATGAGTACTGCAGACTGTCCTTAAAGTGTGTTGAATCTCCAGCGAGTCTCATTCCGGGCAGATGTGGGTCCTTCGGTGTTCTGCTGGATGAGTATTCCTGGGCCTGACGGCTTCGGGGAGCATCCTCATGCACTGCTCTACGGATAGTGACAGGTGTTGATGTTACTGCCTCTGCTACCCCTTTCTCCCGGCTGGTATTTGGAGATTAGCCGTCAGTCAATACACCCACCCATACCCATACACTTTCTTGCCTCGGAACACAGACACCACACTCACTGTCACAATTTTTATCAACATTTTATTTGCATATTTTATCCAGTTATAGTCATTACTTTTAATCTTTTACTTTTAACATTATCAAAAGACAATTAAATACAATGTCACCACGTGTTTCTAGACCGGAAGTAACGTGTAAGTCAATTTTGCAATACAAATTTTTTACAATGAAATAAACTTTACAGATGTCGAGGCCACACACACACACACACACACACACACACACACACACACACACACACACACACACACACAACACAATCCATCATTAAATAACAGAATAATATAATTGAGTCTAACCTGAAAGCCCTTTACTGGATTACGAACTCATGCGGAAATATTTACTTAACCCTGAGCCATCAGACCGTTGAAACACTCTCCCTGAAGGTTGGCAAGGAATAAGAATGAGACCTGAATTAGTCGGTGCCACTATCTGGCATGAAAGTGACCTGTTCCGATTTGCCGATCAATTACCTTTGGTAACCTGCTTACTCTACAGCGTACAGCGAGCAGCTGATAGAATTGACTAGGCCTGCTAGATTGTGTCGCCGAAGCGCAGACACAGCATTGGCAATCACATGTTAATGATCGAGTTAGCTGTGGTGAGCACAGCCGCCAAGTGCGTTGACAGCACTGATCGCATTCAAAGCGGACCGGGAAAATTCAAACCCCGGCACAATAACAATGATTTTTATATCTTTCTTTTCATGGTGCTATTTCTACGTGTTTCTCTAATAACATGGTGTTTATTCTGAGACTTGTACTGTGTTCACCCTTGGTCTCTCTCTCTCTCTTCTTGTGGGAAATAATTTATTTTTGTTTTCTATCGCTTCATTGTTCAAATCATTTTGCTCTTCTCCAACATTGCTTGCATTTCTCTCTTCATAGCGATTCATTCTCTTTCTGCCCAAAGTTTTCTCTTACACTCTCCTCTCTTCTTTCTTGCAGTTCCTTTTGGTTGCCATCACAAATCACCTCTAGAGAATTGTTTTTATTTTTGTAATCTGTGTGAAAAAATGTAATTCTTCAATGGCTTTAATTCCTTGTATGTATATTTACATATATACCCCTAATCTTATATTTCAGTTCAAGTTGTATGCTAATTTTAACACTAATTTTGTGTTCAGTGAATTTTGATTTGGTTACTCCTTTCAGCCGGCTGAGTGATGTTCTCTTCAAGGGTAAGTTTTCCATGTGTTTAATATCTACCACAATTGGTATCTTACCTGTCTTTGTGTATCAATATTCCAACAGCACCAGTATTCAAACAAGTCTTATGTTGTTCACAAATAATTTACTTGCTCAAACAATCATGTGGCAGCAGAATCTTGAAAATGTTTATTTACTAAGCAAGCTTCTCTGTCAATTATATTATTACCTATCAATTCCATTTCTCGTTCACTATTCAGATGGAATTCAGTTTGATTGTTCTTCAATCCTTGAATATTATATTAGTTCTCTCTTCCGTACGTTTAGGATACACAATCATCTGAACCAGTCTTCTCTTTATTCACATTCTAAGATTTTTTACTTCAATGTGTAAATTATTGTAGAACGTATTTATTTGACTTGGATAGCCCTTTGTTGTTTTGGTAGACGATGGCAGTTTCTAATGAGTAGTTCAGACTTCTAACACTAGTGTCTTCCGTATGTTTTCAAATACCCTTTTACTGACGTAAAATCACACACACAGAGCTTAAAATCAACATGTGTTCACTTTGACAAGCTACAGCTTGTAAGCTTTCCCTGCACATACACATAGCACTACTTAAACTATTTTTAACAACTTCTCTGTATTAATTATTTACAAAAATTCTAGTGTGGTTAATATGAAAATGTGTGTGTGTGTGTGTGTGTGTGCGCCATTCACCGTGTGTGTGTGTGTGTGTGTGTGCCATTCACCATTCAATTACATACACATTTGGTTATAAAAATCTACTATTCTTCCTATGAAGAGTAATACAGTACTGTAATCAGACATAGGGTAAGGTTAATTTTTGCAAGCCGAAAGCTACCTCACATATAGAACATGATTTTTAACACTATATTTTACTGCTTCAGTGTTCCAATTAGGAATTATTACAGTTGTGTATTCATTTGTTCCAGTATTACTTATTTACACCCATGAATAATATTTGTGAAGAAGAGGATTCTACTCTGGATTGTGAACTATATAGGGGAAAGTCAATTCAGAATACTCTGGGAGACCATCTGTCACTACAGTTAATACATTCTGGCATTAAGAAGTACCAGTGTGATGTTTGTTCAAAATCATTTACTCAGTCAGGCAATTTGTCACGACACAAGTTAATACATACTGGCAATAAGAAGTATCAGTGTGATGTTTGTTCAAAATCATTTACTCAGTCAGGCGATATGTCAAGACACAAGCTAATACATTCTGGCATTAAGATGTACCAGTGCGATGTTTGTTCAAAATCATTTACTCGGTCAGGCCATTTGTCACAACACAAGTTCATACATTCTGGCATTAAAAGTACCAGTGTGATGTTTGTTCAAAATCATTTACTCAGTCAGGTAATTTGTCAGTACCAAGTTAATACATTCTGGCATTAGGAAGTACCAGTGTGATGTTTGTTCAAAATCATTTACTCGATCAGGCCTTATGTCAGAACACAAGTTAATGCATTCTGGCATTAAGAAATACCAGTGCGATGTCTGTTCAAAATCATTTACTCAGTCAGGCCATTTGTCAGTACACAAGTTAATACATTCTGGCATTAAAAAGTACCAGTGTGATGTTTGTTCAAAATCATTTACTCAGTCAGGCAGTTTGACAACACACAAGTTAATACATTCTGGTGTTAAGTACCAGTGTGATGTTTGTTCAAAATCATTTACTCAGTCAGGCCATTTGTCAGTACACAAGTTAATACATTCCGGCATTAAGAAGTACCAGTGCAATGTTTGTTCAAAATCATTTACTCGGTCAGGCCATTTGTCACAACACAAGTTCATACATTCTGGCATTAAGAAGTACCAGTGTGATGTTTGTTCAAAATCATTTACTCAGTCAGGTTATTTGTCAGTACACAAGTTAATACATTCTGGCATTAAAAAGTACCAGTGTGATGTTTGTTCAAAATCATTTACTCGATCAGGCGATTTGTCAGAACACAAGTTAATACATTCCGGCATTAAGAAATACCAGTGCGATGTCTGTTCAAAATTATTTACTCAGTCAGGCCATTTGTCAGTACACAAGTTAATACATTCTGGCATTAAAAAGTACCAATGTGATGTTTGTTCAAAATCATTTACTCAGTCAGGCAGTTTGACAACACACAAGTTAATACATTCTGGTGTTAAGTACCAGTGTGATGTTTGTTCAAAATCATTTACTCAGTCAGGCCATTTGTCAGTACACAAGTTAATACATTCTGGCATTAAGAAGTACCAGTGCAATGTTTGTTCAAAATCATTTACTCGGTCAGGCCATTTGTCACAACACAAGTTCATACATTCTGGCATTAAGAAGTACCAGTGTGATGTGTGTTCAAAATCATTTACTCAGTCAGGTTATTTGTCAGTACACAAGTTAATACATTCTGGCATTAAAAAGTACCAGTGTGATGTTTGTTCAAAATCATTTACTCGATCAGGCGATTTGTCAGAACACAAGTTAATACATTCCGGCATTAAGAAATACCAGTGCGATGTCTGTTCAAAATTATTTACTCAGTCAGGCCATTTGTCAGTACACAAGTTAATACATTCTGGCATTAAAAAGTACCAATGTGATGTTTGTTCAAAATCATTTACTCAGTCAGGCAGTTTGACAACACACAAGTTAATATATTCTGGCGTTAAGTACCAGTGCGATGTTTGTTCAAAATCATTTAGTCAGGCAGTTTGGCAACACACAAGTTAATACATTCTGGAGTTAAGTACCAGTGCGATGTTTGTTCAAAATCATTTACTACGTCAAAGTATTTGTCACTACACAAGTTTGTACATTCTGGCATTAACGTTTTTGCAGCGGGGAGTGGCGAGCGACCTTGGTAACGGAACGGCGGACAGCTGTTGCAGCAGCGGGGCGCTTGTAGGCTAAGCAATTACAGCGCTCTTCCTGCTGCTTACACTAACTCAAACTTTACATATTTTAACGATTATTTTGCTTTATTTAAAAGTTTTCCATCCTCATTTTTGACGCAGGCTTTGGACTGCCATTGGCTGAGTTCAACAATTTTTTTAATTTAAATACTTTGTGTTGAGAGTTAAGCAATTTAATAATTTTTATTTATGCAGGGGTATAGCAAAATCTGATTTTCATGAAAAAGGAATAAGGCATTTTGTAATAGCAATTTACTGATTAGTTCCTGCTGTATTACTGACTTATATTACAAGACCAATTTTTGTTTAATTGACACGATATATTTTAACTTTCTGTTGGTGCAATCTGTAAATTTCATGACACACATCCATAAAGGTTTGAAAATATGCTTATTGCAGTTTGATAGGAATAAATTCTCAAAAAACTAATACAAATTTGTTATGTCTGATCACACCAGCTATCCTTTCTATTTGAAATGCGCCTTTTATCCAAATTTATCACATAGTATTGTGCCAAGATTTATCATTATATTTGTATACTGTAATACAGTAGTGGTAGAATATTGCACTAATATTACCCTAACTTAATAAATGAAAATACATTACATACACATCTTTTGACATAATCATCCTTTCACTTATCACTTTTTGCCTATGAATTTATTTGATGAATATATTTTTAACGATTTATGTAAAATACAACAGGTGTTTAACAGACAAGTACTATATGTAGACCTCTTATTTTCCTCCTCGGCAGGTTGAAGATCAATTGGCACTAGAGTTGGGTATGAAATTATGCTATGCTCATGGTCTGTCTGTTAGCAGCTAGTGGCATCTATTGACATTCAGTCATGTCAAATTACAGAGTCGGTAAAGGATGTTCGAAATTTGAATGTAAACAAATTAATAGTTAAATAATTAATATAATGGAATATAATAAATTAATACATATATAGTGTATGTAAATGTAATTGTGAAAAAACGATGTAGGGCCTACTTCATATACAGATCAGAAGTAAATGATGAACTATTCTCTTTATGTAATAAGCCTTGTTACTAAACAATATATATTTTTAAAAGCTTCTTATATTGAGACGAAATGGAGCGGCATTTGAAACATCTCTTAGGTATAAAAACAACATAACCACCTTTACAAAATTTGCCGCCTTAGGCAGTTGCCTACTTTGCTTATGCATAAATCTTCCTCTGGTGTACATGCTAAATGCACCTGTGTGCCGTTGCAAGGGTATTGCTACGGCGAGTTTATATTATCGCGCCGTGACGTCATAGCAGAAGACAGTCGTCAAAGTCGTAATTATCTACGTAAATGCCGCGCTGGCGAACGGTAACGAAATTCAGGGCGCCGCTACTGTCTCGCGGCGATGTTATAGAGTGGACGGTTAATCAGCTGATTGACCGATTGCGACAGGCTAGTTTTCCATGGCCTCGTATTTTAAAGAAACTGTGTCTTTCTCTCATTTTCTTCTCGATCATTCCACGGAGCACTTCGAGGTCTGGCGGCGTGGCAAGCAAGGGTTTCTTCTACTAATATGGAGTAGTAATTTATAGATTGTCTTAGGTGAGAACAATTTTTTATTCACTGTTATGTATGCATAAGGGGTTATGTATTTAATTAAGGGGAGAATGCATGGCAATTTTGCATGTGTGTGACTCATATTTTACTTCCGGTAGATGGGCGAGCACATGGTAATTATACTTAATTGTTTGAAAGATTAAAGGTAAAAGAAGTAAGCTAAAAGGTATAAAATAAAAGTAAATAAATGTAAAGGCCTTGAATGGTGGAAATGTTAATTTGAACGTAAATGTGAATTCAAACTTTGTGATTACACTGAGCAATATAGCTAACAACAGAGTGGTAGTGTGGATAAAAAATTCCCACAGTGTGTGTGTGTGTGTGGCTTTCTTTGTACTGGAGCGAGTGAGCTTGTGAGTGGTTATATTTTCCGACGGCATTCTACAAGTGAAATTTGTCCTAGGGTTCTTGCACAGGCCAAGAGAGGGGTGAATGACCTGATGGCAACTACAACCATCACATCGTCAGAGCTGGACACTAGAATTAGTATTGTCAATGCATTAACAATAATGGGATATATATAGTATGTGTTCTACTTGTAAAGACTTCCACATAAACCGTATTTTTCTTTGTTATAATGATCAAAACTTTGTTACAACTACAAGTCCAAATTTATAGTCTTAACTGTGTCAAATGTATCCACTTTGTATACTACTTGATAATTTTGGTTGTTATTGCTATTGACAATTCTCATTGAGACAGATAGTATACATACATATAATGATTGGTATAAAGGCCAAGACATAAACAGTATTTTCATGTTCAGAAAGATTAAGATTTTGTTAGAACTAGTCAGGTGGATATACATTTGTGATATATGTATTTTTTAAATGGTGCTAAAAGGATCCACCTGTTATGCTTGAATTATTTTATTGTTATCAGCATTGGCGATTATTATTGATATGTACTAAATGTATATATGTCGACATCTTTGTTCGTAAAATGAAAATTAAGAACAGATCTGAGATACACAGAAGTCAACTGTTAAACACTGTATTGAACACTGAATAATTAATTATTGCCGGTATCATGAAAATTTTACTTATTGATTATATTGACTGTATAAAGATGAGTGAGCACCAATAAAAGAAGGGTTGTTAACTGATTGTTTTATTTGCAAGTCCTGTCAAGATGGGTCCAGCCATTTTATGCTTCCGTCTAGTCCTTGTGGCTAGTAGTAGTATATAAATGTACGTTCTGGGACAAGATCAGATGTCACCAGGTCAGGTCAAGAGGTTACCTTATCAGTGATAACCCTGCCTTATCAGTGATAACCCCAATTAAATTCCAATTAACCTTTAGATAACCCCACTTAACCTCATGTTATCAGTGATAACCCCAATTGACCTCAAATTAATTAGCAGATAACCCCATTGAACCTTTTGTAATCAATGTAAACATGACCTCAAGGTTATTAGACCGTAACACACTGACCTAGTAAAAAAATGTAAACATAAACAGACGGCGTTTGTTGACACGTACACGTTCTTGTGATAATGTAATCAACGTAAACATGACCTCGAAACACACTGACCTAGTAAAAATGTAAACATAAACATACGGCATTTGTTGACACTTAAACGTTGCACACTTAAAATGTAAACATAAACATTCCGAGTTCGTTGACACGTAAACTCTCCGTTGGAAATAGTTAGTTAGTAGAGGCTCAACAAGTTGGACACAATGTCAAAAATGGCGAAGTTGTGCGAAAAATTGAATCCCTGTAAGTTACTGCAAGATTTTTTTGAAGAAGCAGGATTTATTTTTAATGGTGATTTAGATAGACAGTATTGTGTGTCGTGAGTGTGGATTTAAAACGAGAGGATCTTTATCTATTTCGCATATTCAATTTATCCACAAACTTTTTAATTCAGAATGTAAAATGGTATGTTATATATATGATAAATATAATAATTATGCGCTATACAGTATATTATTACATATTGATGATATAATGAATGTGAAAAAGTGTATATCAGAAACTGAAGAAATCATGAAGTTAACATTTTGCTGTTGGCCAAAACGTTTACCACGAGTTGATAATTTAGTATTGGCAGGTTTTTCGTATACTGGTGTGGACGACGACGTAATGTGTATAGATTGTAAAGTTATACTTCAAGATTGGCAAGATTCAGACGATCCGTGGTTTGAACATGCTAAGGCATCTCCAAATTGTTTACTTGTTAAATTACACAGAGTCATTAACGAAGATGGCCGCATTGAGTGACAAAAGTGGAAAGTGTATTATTTCGCATATTCAACTTGTGCACAAACTTTTTAATTCAGAATGTAATTAACATTTTGCTGTAGGCCAAAACATTTACCACGAGTTGATAATTTAGTATCGGCAGGTTTTTTGTATACTGGTGTGGACGACGATGTAATGTGTATAGACTGTAAAGTTATAATTCACGATTGGCAAGATGCAGACGATCCATGGTTTGACACGCTAAGGCATCTCCAAATTGTTTACTTGTTAAATTACACAGAGTCATTAACGAAGATGGCCGCATTGAGTGACAAAAGTGGGAAGTGTATTGAAGACTTTTTTAAAAATCAAAGATTTGTTGATGATTCGGATAATATTGTTTGTTCTAAATGCGGTTTTAAAACGACATGTTATAATACTATTACACATATTCAATTTATGCACAAACTTTTGTATCCAACATGTAAAACTGCGTTATATATCTTATAAATATGAAGACTATATCACATCAAAAAAGTGTGTTGCTAATTTTGTTAATATATTAAAGTGTAAATAAAATTTATAAAACCAGAGTTGATGTGTTTTTTGTTAGATATTTGTTTAACCTTAGGATAACCTTTATAAGTTTAAGTTAATTAATGTTGTTTTATTCTTAACAAAGTAACCTCTGCTAATAATAAAACTTATTGACGTAATGTTTAACCTTTGATAATAAAAAGTTATCGGTAATTTATATTGATGTATTTACAAAGTAACCTCTAATAACTAAGGTTATAGACGTAAATTAATAAATCAGTTTTTAATTAGTTGTTGTACTTTGAATAATGAGTATCAGACAGGCGATAAGTGATGACTTGCATAAACAAGCGAGAAGGAATTTTCCTACACGTAATGTCGAACTGAAAGGTATTCACGATTTGTATCAAGCTGACCTTGTAGAAATGATTTCTTTTTCAAAGTTAAATAAAGGTTATAAATATATACTAACAGTAATAAATTGTTTTAGTAAATTTGCATTTGCAGTTCCGTTGAAATCAAAAGCCTCACATGAAATTGTGAAAGCTTTAAGACCTATATTACATGCAAACAAAATGAAACATTTGCAAACTGATAAAGGAAAAGAATTTTACAATTTACCGATTCAGCAATTATTTAATCATTACAATATAAATCATTATTCGACTTATTCAGATAAAAAAAGCCTCTATCATTGAACGTTTTAATCGTACTTTAAAAAACCACATGTGGAAGTGGTTTACTACCAGTGGAAAGTATACATGGATCAAAGTACTTCCTCAGTTATTGAAAAAATATAATACTGTACATAGAACTATAAGTATGAAACCTAAAGATTTCAATATATATAATGAGAAAAGGGTATTAATACAAATAAATAAACGATTATCTGTTAATAAGAAACCTGCGAAATATAAAGTTGGGAGTAGAGTGAGAATTAGTAAATACAAAAAAATGTTTACCAAAAGTTATTTACCAATTGGACAAACGGAATATTTACAATTCATAATATTAAACAAACAGTACCTAGAACATACATTTTAAAAGATGATACAGGAGCTGTATTAGATGGTGGATTTTACGAACAAGAAATTAGTAAAACAAAATATGGTAGTATATTTTTAATTGAAAAAATACTAAAACGTAAAGGTAATAAACTACTTGTTCAGTGGTTAGGATACGGTAAGTCGCATAACAGTTGGATTGATAAAAACCAAACTTTTTGAACTATTTTGCAATCATGAAAATAGTACAGCAAACAAAAAAAATACGTATTTGTAATTTTGATAAATCTATGGAGAAAAAAGAAAGAATTCATAGCGAGTTGTTACCAAATAATATCAGGTCTCTTATCATTGGACCGAGTAATACCGGAAAACCAACATAATGCTTAATCTTTTGTTCAGTCCTAATGGTTTATGTTTTGAGAACTTATGTTTCTTCAAAATCGTATCAGTCAAAGTACAAATTTTTAGAAACAGTTTTATCGGGTATACCAACAATAAAATACTATAAATTTTCAGAAAATGATCAAATCATTCATCCTGATGATGCTGAACAAAATTTAGTTATTATATTTGATGATGTAGCATGTGAACAACAATATAATATAAGAAATCTTTTACAATATGTAGACATAAAAATAATAATGTTATTTATATATGTCAAACGTATGTTCGAATACCGAAACACTTGATTCGTGATAACGCGAAATTAATTATTTTTCAACAAGACGAACTAAATTTAAAACATAGGCTATATATAGAGATCATGTTAATACTGATATGACATTTGAAATGTTTAAAGAACTTTGTTCTAAAGCATGGACAAGACGCAAAAAGGTTTTTTTTGTTATAGATAAAGAAAGTGATATGAATTGTGGCGGTCGTTATCGTTTTGATTTTGATATCTATATTACTAATTTGTAATCGAAAATTTTTTATTACTTATCAATATGTCATCGAAGAAGTCACGTTCACTTGACAAGCAAGAGAAGCTTGTTAATGAAATTCAAAAAATAAGAAAAAATATTCGAAAGAAACGTCTGACTCTAATACAAAATGTTATTGATGCAGAACAGTTTGCAGAAAAATCGTTGAAACCTATTATTACTCCGTTACAAAAGTTAGTACAAGAGAAAACAAATTCGTCATTGATTAAAAAAGAACAACAATTAGATGTTGAAATGGACGATATTCAGTCGCGTTTACAAAACAAAAGGTTTTCAGAAGAGGCCGAAAACATCCCGATATCGAACAAACGAACAGTAGAAACGCCGTTACCATTACCGCGTGAAGAAGAAATAACGTATGAAACCTTACCCACGATTGAAGAATTGATGTCAACATCAGAAGGACGACAATCAATTGAACCTTTTATCGATATATGGTTTAAAGGTCCATTAATAAGACATTATATGCGTATTTTTTGATGATAGTAATCATGATATTGATCACGTTTTGGTCCATATTTTGGAGATAATAATATTTTAATGTTAGGTAAATACCCTTTAAAGACTGATGAAAGTGATATTATTACAATTAATAATGTTATGTACAAAGGTACACCTGGTTTGTACGATCTTGTTTTTATGAAAAACCCCAACGAATATGTATAATCACAAGAAGATTTAGACGAATACTCGCGTATAACAAGTGAAACCGCGGCGTATTTAAGTTTAAAGACAAACAGAGTTAAAAGCAGTACTAGTTACAAATATAAAAATATAATTAAGCCTATTATTAATAAGCTTTCACAATCATCCATATCAAAAGTTAGAAGTAGCCAATTGCGTAGTGATACAGAAGGTCGCGGTTTGTTAAATGTCAGTAACAATAAACCAGTTTTTGTGTACTGGAATAATTTAAATGAATTATGCGATAGATTAAAATTATTGATTGCTTCACAAAGTGCAGGTCATGAAAATGAAATATTATCAATTATTGAAGAGCTACAGGAGGCCGGTATAATAAAAGAAGATGCAGCAACGTTTGAAGCGACATTTTCAAAATGAGTATCGATAAATTCGGACACTACAGTGGCGACTTAGTGGCTAGTTCCAACGTTCAGCGTGGACCGCCTGAAGAAGGATTTAAATTAACTGACGACGGAAATTTTAATATAAGTAATAAACGATTATGTAATGTGGGCGATCCTGAATTGGATGAGGATGCCGTAAATGTAAAATATATGAAAAAAAATTCGATTACTTTAACAAATACAGACGATTGTTACGATGTTAAAATGAAAAAAGTTATTAATTTAGCCGATCCTAACGAACTTTGTGACGCTGTAAATAAAAGTTATTTAGAAAATATTACTAAATCATATTTAGCTGATAGAATACCTGTTTAGGTGAACAATAATCCAGTGTATTCATTCAAGAATAATCGTGTGACTCATATCGCACCATCTGCTTATAAATTAGATGCTGTCAATAAACTTTATGTTGATAATAAATTACCTGATGAAAATACACAAACTAATTGTTGTGATTTCAAGCAAAAAAGGTTAATTAGTGTAGCAGATCCTATTAATTTGCTTGATGCTATAAATAAACAGACTCTATTAACAAACATAAATAATACAAAAGATGAATGTGAACAATATATAGATGATGAAATATATTATTCACGAAGTGAAGAGGAAAATAGTATAGATTTTAATGAAAGCAGATTGACTAATGTTGCTGATCCTAAAGATGATACAGACGTTATAAACCAAAAGACTTTAACAAGGGTTATGAATGCATTTAAATTAGATCTAGGAGACTATAAAATTGACAGTAACTTAGTTAGAATATTATACAAATTATATAAGGAGTGCACTAAAGACAATCCTGTTAAAACTATAAACGAATTTCGCATTGTATATATAATACAAAGTTGATATGAAACGTCATAAATGCGCCTGTTTACAAAGAAGATAGAAGGTGGTGGTCTGGTGAGTAATATTCTTGGAAAGGTTATAAACAAATCAATTGATTTATTACCTGTTGAACTTCATTTACCCGGTTATCAGTATTGTGGACCCGGTACAAATTTAACAAAACGATTACAAAGAGGTGATCCAGGAATTAATAAGCTTGACGCTGCTTGTAAACAACACGATATCGCATATTCAAAGAATTCAGATTCTACAAATCGCACTAAAGCTGATAACGAATTAGCTGAGAGAGCTTGGGAACGTGTTAAATCAAGTGACGCATCGTTCGGGGAGAAAGCTGCAGCGTGGTCAGTAACTAACATAATGAAAGCTAAAAGTAAATTTGGTGGGGGAATAAAAAAGAAAAAAAAACAAGGTCCAAAACAGTTTATAATTATTTGAAACGTTTTGCTGGTAAATGTGGAAAAGGTTTATATTTGAGACCGTATAAAAAAACAGGAGGTCTAAAAAAAAAATAACGAAAACAACGACGGCGAAAATAATAAAGAGTATTCCTATACGTCCGCTTTCAATTCAAGATTTACTACTGTATGTTAAACAATTAAAGATTCCTAATTTCAGAGGAGTATTTATGCGTGACACATTGCCGTTACACACTGGAATTTGGCAAAATGAAACTGGAATAGTTAATTTAGATAATAGTTATGGTCATGGTACTCACTGGGTATGTTATTTTAAACGTAAAAATAAAGTTCATTATTTTGATAGTTTTGGTAATTTAAGACCACCTATCGAACTAATTAATTACTTTTATTCATTAAGTTAACGATCTGTTAAAATCGTTTATAATTATACACGAAGACAAAATATGGAGCAGTCAACTGCGGTCATTTGTGTTTACAGTTTCTCAGTAATAATGTTTTGTCTAAGCGGTAAAGGATCCGTGTTAACATGTGATATTTTTCCACCAATCGAGTTAAGTGATAATGAACAATGGGAACTAGGATTAATTGACTTTATGACATATCATTCAACACCTAATATAGAGGAAGGAATTAACAATGTATTATATTATGATGGCGATAAAAAAATAGAATTGCCTACTGGTTCTTATGAAATTTCAGACATCGCAACGTTTATTAACGATTACTTAATTCAACATGATGAAACTGTAAAGATAATTATAAAGGCAAATAATAATACATTAAAAAGTGAAATTTGTTCTAACGTTCAAATTGATTTTAGTAACCCCGATTCGTTAGCGACCATAGTAGGATTTGAAACATGTGTAATAAATCCAAATAAATGGTACAGTTCAACCTTACCGATAAGTATTGTTCGAGTAGAGAGCATCCGATTGATTTGTAATTTAATTAGAGGTTCGTTTATAAACGGAATTCCAGATCACATAATACACGAATTCTATCCTAGTGTTCCGCCAGGTTTTAAAATTCTTGAAAAACCGACCAATGTGATATATTTACCAGTAAACACATCTAGGATACATAATATTATAGTAAGACTTGTAATAGTCCAATTAATTACCACATAATAATTAATAAAAACTTCTCTTTTTCTTACCTTGTGTCGTCTAGGGTTCTTCACACGAACTCGTGATCTACAAGCGTGATTTAGTGTTATGTATTGTAATAATTACTCTCATTATTTACTGTTACATAACTCAACTTTTATTGACATTTTTTGTCATTATTCTCTCTTTTAAATAATGTAGAATTTATTCCATATTTTCTTTAGACTTGGATTAGAAAACACATGTTACCCTGAGTGTCCAAAACCCCCTTTAGTAAAGACAAATAAACATACAATTTAATTCCTTATAATTAACATAATTAATTACTTAAATTAAACAAAGGCAACCCAGTTTTGCACAGACATTACTTTCATTTATTTTTACCCCATTCAATTTAGATTCAGCGCTTTTGATAAGATTTTTTATATAGTGCGTATTTTTATATTATACTGTTACTTGGCTGTGGATATTCCTGCCGAACACGTGTTGAACTTATTTCATTTTTTGTTCACTGGTTCGTTCAAATTAAGTCGTCACTAAATTTTGATCACTGAAGATTAATTTTGTCGTTTCACAAGTTTTGAATCACTTCCTTGTCAATTAAATCACATTTTTGATATTTTAATAAATTTTCGGCTCGCGAGCCTTTTGAATTCAACCGGCCGGTTTGATTACTGGAAGACGACAGGCGCCAAAAACGACCTCACAAGATGGCCAAGGCGTCCTCGTGTACACCAGCTTGCTTGTCATAGGCCCAAAAGGAATCACGTGACACAGTAATTAGTGGCCACGCGGTACGGTAAATTCCTTGTGGCTGGCTGGCGAGCCTTGTACGTGTCGATTTATCTGTGAGGGCAAGCATGTGCGCGCTTTGAGACTTTGAGAGCACCTGAAAACGGTGCATGTTGACAGACTTTCTGGACAAACGTGCAAATGGGTGTTCCACAAGTGAACGCCGATTGTTAAAATTGAGACCCTGTGTGGGTAACTCCTCGTTAATACACTTGATGACATAATAAAAATACAGCCCAAATATTTGTCCCGTTACAGACTAGAAGATCAACAAGGAAGACTGATTAATTTTCGAAATGAAATAATAACGTTACGTTTGTATTTGAGAAAACAATAACAATGGGTCTTATTTTACTACCATATTCCTTAAGGAATGGAAGTATGGTGATGGCAAAAAAAATCGTGTTCGAGATTATTGCAGATTCTGATTCTACTACACTCAAAACATGAAAAAAAGTCGTTTTCCGAAAAGTGTCTGTGTGTCTGTCTGTGTGTCTGTGTGTCTGTGTGTCTGTCTGTCTGTCTGTCTGTCTGTCTGTAGATTTTTTTTCTATGGCAAACGATAACTGCCGCAAATTCAAACAGAATCAAATAATTTTTTGCATGCAGCCCGGATTTGCAGAGTACTCGCGACCTATTGTTTTTGGTGAAGATCGGTTGAGGGAAAGGGGTAGTTTACCTGCAACGGTTTTTTTTAGCAAGGGTAATTTTGTTTGTTTGGCAAACGATAACAGCCGCAAATTCAAACAGAATCAAATAATGTTTCGCATACAGCCCTGAATTGTAGAGTTCTCAAGATCTGTTGATTTTGGTGAAGTTCGGTTAAGGGAAAGGGGTAGTTTACCTGTAACGTTTTATGTTTTAACAAGGGTATTTCCTATGGCAAACGATAACAGCCGCAAATTCAAACAGAATCAAAAGATTATTTGCATACAGCCCTAAATTGTAGAGTTCTCAGGACCTATTGTTTTTGGTGAAGTTCGGTTGAGGGAAAGGGGTAGTTTACCTGCAACGTTTTTTTAACAAGGGTATTTTCTATGGCAAACGATAACAGCCGCAAATTCAAACAGAATCAAATAATGTTTTGCATACAGCCCTGATTTGTAGAGTACTCAAGACCTATTGTTTTTGGTGAAGATCGGTTAAGGAAAAGGGGTAGTTTACCTGTAACGTTTTATGTTTTAACAAGGGTATTTCCTATGGCAAACGATAACAGCCGCAAATTCAAACAGAATCAAAAGATTATTTTTTTCTGTAGTAAACGATAACAGCCGCAAATTCAAACAGAATCAAATGATGTTTTGCATACAGCCCTGTATTGTAGAGTTCTCAATAGGTATTGGTGTTGGTAAAGATCGGTTAAGGGAAAGGGGTAGTTTACCTGCAACGTTTTATGTTTTAACAAGGGTATTTCCTATGGCAAACGATAACAGCCGCAAATTCCAACATAATCAAACAATGTTTTGCATACTGCCCTGAATTGTAGAGTTCTCAAGACCTTTTGGTTTTGGTGAAGATCGGTTAAGGAAAAGGGGTAGTTTACCTGCAACGGTTTTTTATCAAGGGTAATTTTTTTCTATAGTAAACGATAACAGCCGCAAATTCAAACAGAATCAAATGATGTTTTGCATACAGCCCTGTATTGTAGAGTTCTCAATAGGTATTGGTGTTGGTAAAGATCAGTTAAGGGAAAGGGGTAGTTTACCTGCAACGTTTTATGTTTTAACAAGGGTATTTCCTATGGCAAACGATAACAGCCGCAAATTCAAACATAATCAAATAATGTTTTGCATACTGCCCTGAATTGTAGAGTTCTCAAGACCTTTTGGTTTTGGTGAAGATCGGGTAAGGAAAAGGGGTAGTTTACCAGTTACGTTTTATGTTTTAAAAGGGTATTTTCTATGGCAAACGATAAGAGCCGCAAATTCAAACAGAATCAAATAAGTTTTTCCACACAGCCCTGATTTCTTGAGTACTAAAGACCTATTGTTTTTTGTGAAGATCGTTTAAGGGAAAGGGGTAGTTTACCGGCCACGTTTTTTGTTTTATCAAGGGTATTTTGTATGGCACACGATAACAGCCGCAAATTCAAACAAAATCATATAATATTTTACATACAACCCTGAATTGTAGAGTTCTCAAGACCTATCGTTTTTGGTGAAGATCGGTTAAGGGAAAGGGGTAGTTTACCAGCAACGGTTTTTTATCAAGGGTAATTTTACTTCCATATTCCTTAAGGAATGGAAGTATGGTGATGGCAAAAAAAATCGTGTTCGAGATTATTGCAGATTCTGATTCTACTACACTCAAAACATGAAAAAAAGTCGTTTTCCGAAAAGTGTCTGTGTGTGTGTCTGTCTGTCTGTCTGTCTGTAGATTTTTTTTCTATGGCAAACGGTAACTGCCGCAAATTCAAATAGAATCAAATAATTTTTTGCATACAGCCCTGATTTGTAGAGTACTCAAGACCTAATGTTTTTGGTGGAGATCGGTTGAGGGAAAGGGGTAGTTTACCTGCAACTTTTTTTTTTATCAATGGAAATTTTTTTTTTTGGCAAACGATAACAGCCGCAAATTCAAACAGAATCAAATAATATTTCGCATACCGCCCTGGATTGTAGAGTTCTCACGACCTATTGTTTTTGGTGAAGATCGGTTGAGGGGAAGGGGTAGTTTACCTGCAACATTTTTTTATCAAGCGTATTTTCTATGGCAAACGATAACAGCCGCAAATTGAAACAGAATCAAATAATTTTTTGCATACGTCCCTGAATTGTAGAGGTCTCAATGACTTTCGATTTTGGTGAAGATCGGTTAAGGGGAAGGGGTAGTTTACCTGCAACCTTTTACGTTTTAACAAGAGTAAAGTACTTGAAAATTTATTTAAACTTTTTGAAACTATGGTAATTGTTAAAAATAAAATAATTTTGTTGCCAGGCAATAAAATTATGATTTTTTCATTTTAATGTAATATAATATTTTTCATTTAATACAGCAATAAAAAGGCAGGTAAGACACAGCCTGGCTGTTTGGCTGAAAATGATTTTAAATATAAATCTTAGAATATGGAAGTCATGTATGGTTCCCCATACCGATATTTTTATTATGGAATCGATAATAAAACAACTGCAAATAAGTCAATTACAAGTAGTAAAGATATGAATATCGACCGGTTAACACCAAAAAACCTGAAATTTCTACAGTCATTGGGATTAACAGTAATAAAGGATTATTTAAACAAAAAATGAACCTTAATATTCAAAACGTAAATGCTAGCATTCTAAACGTTACAGAAGATGTTGTGTATGAAGATGACTCCATAGTAGGATCAGCTTATCACACTCATCTACCGTACACCTCTACTACATACAAAAATAATGACGAAATTAGAATTCCAATTAATCAACAAGATGTGTACACATTACCGTGTGAAAGTTAACTTCATATAAAAATAGAATACACTAATAATAACAGCGCATATGATCAAACTTTAAAATTATGTTCAAATGCTTTAGCATTTTTGTTTGATGAAATTAGATACGAAATAAGTGGATCAGAAATCGATAGAGTTAAAAATGTTGGAATAACATCAACAATTAAGAATATGTTAATGATTAAACCACATGAAGTTAACACTTTAGAAAATAGTGGATGGGCTTCAGATTTAATAAGTCATATGGCACCATCATCGAAAGATATTAGCTTCTGCATCCCATTAAAAAGGTTGTTTGGATTTGCTGAAGATTTTGTTAAATGTAAAGCAAGAAATAGTTTTAATTAGAGCGTCCACTGATAATAATGCAGTAATTTTACCTGAATCAGTAAACACATACAAATTTAAAATAAAATATATATCATGGAGAATTCCGTATGTTTATGTTAATGCGTAGTAAAGGTAGATTTTCTGAAGATAGTACAAATTGATCGACCTTTATTAATGTCGTTTCGAAAATGGGAACTTTACGAGTATCCATCTGTGCCAAAAGCAAACAAACATACTTGGACTGTTAAAACGTCGTCACAATCAGTTAAAACTCGTTATGTTATTGTAGGTTTTCAGACTGACAGAAAAAATAATGGACATAAAAACCCAGCACATTTTGATCTTGTCTCGTTATATAATGTAAAGTTATATTTAAATTCAGAATACTATCCGTATGATAATTTAAATGGTGAAACGTCGATTCTACATGAGTATTATTCAATATTTCAGTCCTCGTATTATTACAAAAGTAAAAATGCACCAATGATAAATCGTTCAAACTTTCTAACGTATACACCTTTTTGTGTAATTGATTGTTCAAAACAAAATGAATCATTAAAAACTGGTTCAATAGATATCCGTCTGGATATTGAGACGTCAACAGACATACTGGAAAAAACTACTATCTACTGTCTCATTTTTTACGATACAATTATCCAATATACACCTTTATCTGGTACTGTAAGAAAAGTATTTAAAATATAATTACTACGCTGATAAAACATATATCAGTTCTGCTGTTGCACGCAATGGAATACGTTATCGACTTTCAAGGTTTTCGCAATGATGGAAATAATTATATTATTAAAGAACTGAGCGTGCAACCTATAGTAAACGCTAAATTCGCTGGTGTTTGTAATCAATACTTATTCTTACCTCCATTCGATTACAGACATCTATCAGAAAAGAAAAAAAAGTTAATGACTGGATTAACAATAATTATCTTGGACTTAGTTGGAACTGTGGATTAACAGAGTATAGTGAACTTCCAGTAATATTAAATTCGTATATATATATGGAAAGTGTATTTATATAAAAGAACGTGAAAAAAAAATAGCTTTACAAAAAGAATTGAACTGTCATGTAATAATGGTGGATATTGAATCACTCAAGTGTCCGTCCCTAAGCGTTTTGAAGAAGCAGTCTTTAAATAGTATAAGTTGTCCATATGATCACTCTTCAACAAACTGTGCATTAAGTAACGTGTTTTATATTATTAAATGGATAATTCAATATTGGAACTGTTTGTGTGACGAACATGATGAATAAACTAAAAGAATAAATTGTTGGGGCTGTATGATTGCTTAATTTATATTGTAATTATATAATGTATAATTATGAATTAAGACATGTAAAAAAAAGATTTTGTTAAATAAAACATTATGATTTTTTATGATTTTTATTAATTACCATTCATAAATAAAAACATACATACATACAAAGTGATTTTTTTTAAACAGTATGATTTTTTTATTAATTACATAGCTACCATTCATAAATAAAAACATGCATACATACAAGGTGATTTTTTTATACCAGCTTTTTTGTTAATACTTACAAAACATTATGATGAAGAGGAACTTCAAAAGTTTTTAAATTTATTTTTCTTAACGTTTTGAATAGTCGATAAATTCTTAGCTACATTTAGAACCATTTTGTACAATTGGATATATTTCGGATCTTTTTCAGATCCAACTAAAAAAGTGGTTCTATATGCAGCCTTAGTCCATCTGTCTTTTATCGCGATCCCCTCAAATCTTTGGTATCAATAATTTCAATCTTCATTAGGTAATGCCCCATTTCCCCAGGCGTTTTTAAGGTTTTTCTTGTTCCATTCGATTGGAACATGACAGACTGCTGAAACAAACTACTGTTTTTTTTCCCCTTAGATTTTCTTACGGATGTAAAAATTTTATTGAGTTCCTTCTCATCATCATCTTCATCATCATCATTATGATCAATATTGTAATGGTACATATCTTCACCTAACAAAAATGAAGGAAACATGACAAGATAAATTGTTTAATCATTAACACTAAAATAAAAAAGGGATGAATCAGAGATTAAAGGAATGGGTAACTCAAAATAATAACATGATCAGACATATCCAGGTAGTCAGAACAGTAACCTCTAATAATAAAGAAGTAACAAACAAACAAACCAAAATGTTAAATACAGTAATACATGGCGATTTAACCTGAGTAGCCCAATAGATGGTAAGTGAGAGAGTAGAACCAGCCCCATAAACCAAGTATAATATAAATAATGACAACTGTAAGTGAACTAGAACTAGCCACCACACTACCACAAGAGGGTAGTAATAATAAGAATAATAATGAACAAAGAATTATCATGGAAGTGTGAAAGTATAATCAGCCACAACACCAAGGAAGTGACATGTAAACAATGGCAAAATAAAGTGAGCCCAGAAAGAATACAAAACTAATGTTGAACCAATGAAAAAGACTAACTAATGAAAATTGTATATGATAATAACAAATGTAAAGACAGACAAGTTAAAAATATTAATTGTTAAGGACTTGAGATATAGAAGGGTACACTAACCCAAACAAATAGAGTAAACTAGGACAAATCACATTAGCATGCACAAACATATCATGTATAGTCAAACCACATAGAGTGAGAGATTATAAATTGTAAGGAGGATGAACATTTTAAAATAAATGTAAGAAAGAGAGTTTTGAATAAGCAATACACTAATCTTTACCCACCAGTAACCCTAAAACAAGATTGAGTGCAAAGTGTTAGTGTTAATACCCCGAAGTGAGAATAAACCCCATTAAAAAGTGATAAACACGGATAAAACCGTAATCAAAGTTTATAAGTGTATAAACTAGATTATAAGTTATAAATGAGTGAGATCTGATAATGGTCAAACGCAGGAAGGACTGTGATAGTTGAGAGGCCAATGTGAGTGGACACCCAAAATGTAACTAAATAAACTAATAGTGTTAAAATTAAGTTATCTTTAGTGATAACTGATTATCATGATTTTAAATGTGTGTCAATTAATGTAACAAGTGACTATTAAGATTATTAGGAAAGTAAGAAAGATAGACTATCAGTGTGTCAATTCACCATATAGAAAATGTCAGTAATATTAAGGGATAAAAACAATGAATAATCATGAGAAGAGTTAATAAGACATAGTGAAATGGTATTAGGTACCATTAGTTAATAAAAAGTGTCAGATAAGCTTAGTAATAAGGATTTTCTATAATAATCAAAATAATTAATTAAGGTGTATAGGTTTGTTTTCTTTTAATGATACTATAAAATAATTATTACCCACTGAAGAGTATGAGTGGATAATAAAAGGTAAATAATTATGTTTTAACGAGTAAGATTTATGTTTCAAAAGAATTATGTCTTAATGAATAAAAATTATATCTATGGGAATTGTTAAAACCATAAGATGCTATGTTATATGATGCAAAAAAAAAAACAAGAAACAAAATAAATACAGTCAGATACAATGACACTAAAAGGCAGTTATGACAGTATACAAACTAACATATGAAACCAATAAAATCACACACAATTACTAGAACAGACATAAACATTGAGCAAATAAACAGAATCATGTATTAAAACAATCAGGACCCATACAAGGGGAGAATAAAATGTAATCTCAGTAATTAAAGAAAAAATAGTCAATTGCTATCTAAGCCTAGGCAGATTCCCAACAGTCAAACTACAAAAGACTTCAAATTTTAGAATTAAACACTGACATTAGTAAGACTAAGCCACATAAACTATGAAATACAATTAGACTATCATGTTAAGGCAGAAATATTATGATAATAATGTAAATTAAGAAAACAGTATAATTAAATAAAATCCACAAAACTGTCAAAATGTTGATACCTAAGTAAATACTGTAGTATTGGATGTCAAATTAATCCTTGAGCCAAAATATGAACAGTGGTAATAATATTTACTACTAAAAAGGGAGTACTGAAGATTAATTACATTTAGAAGATCTGTGACCATTTTAAATAAAAATTCAAATATCTTAACAATGATCTCAAGACAATTTCAGCCAATCAAAAATTGTGAGTTACCATGGCAACAACCGTGTATTGACTAATTTTCAGTTAGGAACAAGAATAACTGTAGTGACGCTAAACTGGAGAGAAGCCACGCTGAAAAGGGCACAAATTTTTAACTCTAAAACAGTATAAGTGCCCATAAGTCGATGAGGAAGGACCAGAATAACTGACGAGAGGACATTCCAACCAAACTATACCAAGGACCAGCGCGGAATTAATCTAGATGACCAAGAAATATATGGAATCCGACCAGAAGAAGACACCAACCATTCCCGAAGCCCAAGACTGAAGAAGGAAGAACCGACATCAACCCATTACACCACTTGGACGACTGACAATACATCCTTTACCTACTAACGTTGAGTATTGCTGAATTTATTGATTTATAAAAAAGACAAATTCTCTTTCACAAAATTATAACTAAATGATAAAACTCTCACTATCACTGAAGGTATTTTCAAGGATTGATAAAATAAAAAAGTAACTTTGTAAACACTGAATGACCAAATGATAACCTATGTATACACCAACGACACTGTCACAATTCAACACCACAATATTTAATTTATAGTAAACCTTGTTTAATTTTAATGATCACGTACTTTAAATGATATGTTCTAATTTTGTTTTCTTGTTAGATAAACCTCTGTTTCGTACTTAAAAGAACCCTATAGGCAGATTTATTTTTGTAAAATAATAACCACACTGTCTTGCAGCTAATATAAACATTATACTGCCAACCCAGCGATCCGCTGATTGAGCGAATATTGCCGAGGCTAAAATCATTGTATAAATTATTAATTTTATGAAGCGTTAACAAAAAATAACCAGTCAAAAGCCTAATAAAAGGGTGTGTACCGATAACAACTGTCCATTATTTACTTGTAAAAAATATTATGCATGTTTTGTTTACTAGCAGTGGGTCAACATAACCAACGTTATCTCAAGTTGGCAACACGTTTTCCCCCACTCAGATGAGAATCAGTAACAAGCCAGACGGCGAGCGATTCGAATTTACAATAGTGCAATATCAAACTATACAAATAAAAACTTTTAATTGTTTTCACGAAAAACAATTTGGCGCCTATCCGGAATTACGAAGGAGTGAGAAGGGACAGGTAAGGCACACAGGCTACCAGACGCTTCCGAACGACAACATTTACGTTCGCACAGCACATTACGAAAACTTCCAATTCTAAAAAATAATAGACCTAACGACCAGGTTTCTACAATATCAATATCGTTAACATTGTGATTATCAAGGTAAACCTTTTTCATATTAAAATCAAGATAATTTTTAATTAAATTATTTAATATAACAAAAGTTGATTTAATTATATTTTTTTCATTAAAATTTGGAATTGTATTGATTATATTATCATAAATTTCTTCAATATCAAATAGGTAATTATTAAGTTGAACTTTTTTGTTTTGTGAATTGACGTCTAATTTAATTTCCAGAGCAATTTTTATCCGTTTTACTACTTCACTCAGTCTCATATACAATGTTATAACTTCTATATTGTCAATATTAATTAATTCTGTTTTAACATTTTTTCATACACATTTCCCAATTTTGGATTGATGTCAGACCTAAGAAGTAGAATAATTTGAATACTTCTTCTAATGACATAACGGAGTCCATGATTACTTGATAGAAGGTAAGATTGAAATGTCAAAATCTATAACATACAAAATAATAATTTGTAACTGGTAACCAAGAATCGTTATACATACCCTTGAAAAAATATTAGTCATATATTTTTAAAATTAAACAAAAGATAAATTAAATTTTAAATACTAAAATATATAGAACGTTAATAACCAAGACAATAATAGGGAAACGTATAGAACGCATTATTTGTAACTGGTAACTAAGAATCGTTATACATACCCTTGAAAAAATATTAGTCATATATTTTTAAAATTAAACAAAAGATAAATTAAATTTTAAATACTACAATTGAACCTTAATAACCAAGATAAAAAATAAAGTAATAGAGAAACGTATAGAACACATTATATATTTAATATTACACATATTAAAAATGTCATTGGAAAGACTTATAACAAAGACAAATTAAATTTTGAATAGAGAAATGTAAAACACATTATAACTTATAATAATACATATATTAAAGATGACATAGGAAGAACACATTAACTTATTTTACAGGTAACCAAGAATTACTGTACATGTTCTTGAAAAAAACATATTTAATAATTACCTATATTAAAAATGACATAGGAAAAACTTATTACAAAGACAAATTAAATTTTTGAATAGAGAACGTATAGAACACATTATACCTTACTACAAGTAATCAAGAATCGCTGTACATGTTCTTGAAAAAAATATTATATAATACATTATATTAAAAATGATATAAAAGACTTACAAAATTTGTATACTAAGAAAAAATATTTTAAAGCAGTAAATTAACTAATAATGTTACCTTAATGACGATCGCAGACTGTAGTAGCTGCTATGTTTCTGGATGCTGAACAACAATTTTCAATCGGTTTATATACACAGAAACGTATTATCAGTTTCATTACGGTTAATACAGTCACGTTCTCAGTACGCGAAAATACGAGATCAAGAGGTCAAATAAATAACTTGTTTACCAATTACTCGTTATCAGTCACGTTGTTACGACGCATATTGACAAATAATTCAAATATAATTAATTTTAAACAATAGCACGGTACGGTATTGGCAATAATCCAAAAAATTACTGTTCGCTGTTTGTTGGCAGTAGTTCAAAAAGTTGTTTTCGCACTTTGTTGGCAGTTGTTCAAATACATTATTTACTGTTTCCTGTAATCACTGTACTCTTGTTATCGGTCGGTTGATAGTATAAATAGTCACACAGTAAAAAACTTGTTTATCAATTACTCGTTATCAGTCACGTTGTTACGACGCATATTGACAAGACGTCAAAGTTTAAACGATAGCACGGTATTGGCAATAATCCCAAAAAATTACTGTTCACTGTTTGTTGGCAGTAATTCAAAAAGTTGTTTTCGCACTTTGTTGTTTACTGTTTTCTATAATCACTGTACTCTTGTTATCGGTCGATTGTTAGTATAAATAGTCATACAGTAAAACAACAAATCATAGCAAAAGATTGGAACCAACGTAGGTCTCAACAAAATTGTAAGTATAATTCATCAACATAGATAACCTGTCTTTCTATCTTATGTAAGTAAATAACTTTAAATTTTTTTGAAAACTTAAAAAATATTATTTGTTCACAAAAAATAAAGATTTTTAAAATAAAACATTTCATTTTTGATTTTTTATTAGTATGTTGTAATCACATGTAAACAAGGTTAAATAACATTGATGTAAGCAATCACGTTGCCTGATAATAAGTAAAAATATACTCATATAGATAACAAGGACATCCAAAATATTCTTTTACAGTAGCTAATGAACTCGTTTACAACAAAACAATTTTTGATTTCAGTTAATCATGGAAAAAATCTACCTTTTAAAAAACGTCAGTTTATTAGAAACGAAATTTTTAGTAATAGAAACAATCCTCAACCTGGACCTCCACGTGCACAAGATCCGCAGTCCGACCTAACGCATGGCAGATATCAAGTGTCTGATTCATTTATTAATACAAACGATCCTCTACCTGGACCATAGCACGTACAGGATACAGAACCTGGTCCATCGCACAGCAGACATCAAGCATCTGATTTTAATAACGCAAACGATCCTCAAACTGGGCCGTCACACGATTGGTATCAAATGTCTGATTCGATAAGTTTATCACCATCATCATCATTATATAATAATAGGAAAACAAGTAGATTGAGGAATACAACAATTGAAAATGAATTCATTGAAAATGAGAATGCATTCAAAGGTAACTTAAAAACATTTTTTTATAAAAATACCAATGAACATGTTAAAGACATTTGTTTATTATTATCACATTTAGAACTAGTAATAATAAATATTTTATATAATATGGTTTCGTTACATAACGCAATTAAATTTAACATAGTAGTGGAATGCACTTACGTAAGACCTGTTTTAAATGATTATCAAGATAGATCATTTAAAACTAAAAATATTACTCTCTTCCAAAGTAGTTCATTAACAAGTAAAATACGAGATATAATTAATAATATTTGCTCTGAAGAAGAGGCATATTTTCAAAAAGGATCCGGATGGGTTTTACATTCAATAGATGGAATTTTATTAAGAGTAAATCGTTTCAAACCGTTAAAAGGTAGCTCGTACATCCCACTACCGTTACATTTAATCAAAAAAATGTATAGTTAACCCCCAAAATAACGATTATTTATGTTTTAAATGGGCGATTCTTTGTCGCTATATAAAAGACTCGCATCCAGAGCGAGTTAATTTTCGATATAAGCATATCGAAAATAAATTTAATTTTAATAATATTAATTTTCCTACACCATTAAGAGATATAAAAGTTTTTAAAAAGAATAATAACATTTCTTTAAATGTTTATGGTGTAGAAAAAGGTAAAACAATTTATCCACTAAAAGTGTGTGAAAATGAGCAATGTAATCATTTTGATCTTTTATTATTAAACAAAGATGACAACTATTATTATTTTTACATCAGTAATTTTAATAGATTAATAAAATCTCAATTAACAAAGAATCATGGTAATATTGAAGTCTGTAAAATCTGTCTTACCTATTTTACTGCAAAATCTAAAAAATTAAAAGATCATAAAAGGTACTGTGGAAAATATACGCCTGTTCGTGTAACAATGCCTTCTGACAATTTATCGAAATTTTCATTATCAATTTAGGGTACCAATAGTCGCGTATGCAGATTTTGAATGCATTTTGAGACCCATTAAAACGTGCTACCCACATCCAAAATATTCTTTTACAGTAGCTAATGAACTTCATGAACCTATGAGTTTTTGTGTTTACTTTGTAATCGATGATTCAGTACCCAATTTCATTAAAAATCAATTACCATCACAACCTTACATATATAGAGGTATAAACGCTGCACTAAACTTTATGTCCTATCTTATAGATATTACCAATCGAATTGGTTCATTATTAAAAGAAGCCAAACCAATACAAATGACAAAACAAGACAAGATTAAATTCAAAGCAGCAACACATTGTGAAATGTGTATGCGAAATTTTACATTACTCTACAAACCCGTCAGAGATCATTGCCACCTTACCGGTTCATATCGTGCAGCATTATGTAACGATTGCAATCTAAAACGACATAATCAAAAGTTCATTCCTATTTTTATTCATGTAAGTTCTAATTATGACTCACATTTTATTATTCGACAGTTGGGTTGCGATAACCAAAATAAATATTCATGTTATACCAAATTCGACAGAAAAATATATTTCTTTTTCCAAAAAAACTGTTAATGACATAACTATTAGATTTGTTGATACCTATCGCTTTTTAGATAGATCACTTTCTGAATTAAGTAACAATTTACCAAAAAATAAATTTTTTTATACCAGTAAATTTTTTTTCGATAATGACATGCAACTAGTTACACGAAAAGGCGTATATCCATACGAATATACAGATTCGTGGGCTAAATTAGTAGAGTGCCAGCTTCCGTCAAAACCACACTTTTATAGTAAATTAAATGACGAAACCGTAAGCGATGAAGATTACATTCACGCTCTTAACGTTTGGAATCACTTCAAAATCAAAAATTTTGGAGAATACAGCGATTTATATTTAAAAATCGATGTACTACTCTTATGTGATTGCTTTGAAAATTTTAGATCTCTTTGTGTATCGTCATACAACTTAGATTATGCACATTATTTCACGTTACCAGGGTTTGCCTTTGACGCTATGCTATATCTTACTAAAATTAAACTTGAATTACTCACTGATATTGATAATACATTTTTTTTTGAGAGCGGAATAAGAGGGAGGCTATCTGTTAATATTAAGAAGCATTCAATTGCTAACAATACATATATATCAACATATAACCCAGATAAGCCTAAAACATTTCTAACATATTTAGATGCAAATAATTTGTATGGGTAGGCAATGTGTAAATATATACCGTATTCAAATTTTACGTGGGTTAAAGGAACTAATAAAATAAATATCTTAAACGTACCTGACGAATCGGAAATAGGATATGTATTAGAAGTTGATATAGAGTATCCACAAAATTTACATAATGAGGACAGAGATCTACCATTCCTGCCTGTTAATAAAAGTGTAAACAATACAAAACAAACAAAGTTAGTTGCTACATTAGAAAATAAAGAGAAATACATTTGTCATTATGTTAATTTAAAACAAGCTATTAATCATGGTTTAAAAGTAACGAAAATTCATAGAATATTGGAATTTTTACAAAAACCATGGCTAAAGCCGTACATAGAACTAAATACCATAAAACGACAAGATGCAAAAAATGACTTTGAAAAAGACTTTTTTAAATTACTAAATAATTCCGTCTTTGGAAAGTGTATGGAAAATGTTCGGAAAAGAATAAATTTAGACCTATAAAAAAAATATTGAAACTCGTATCAAAACCAACTTTCAAAGACATAATTATTTACGATGAATCACTTTGTGCGGTATTATAAAATAAAACATCCGTTTATCTAAACAAACCTATTTATGTAGGTTTCTCTGTTTTAGAATTAAGTAAGACTCTAATGTATGATTTTCACTATAACGTAATGAAAAATAAATGCGGAAACAATATTTCCCTTTTATATACAGATACAGATAGCTTGTTTTACGAATTAATCAAAAATGATTTTTACAGAGATATGTTGGATCCTGATTTAAAAAAATTTTGATACTAGCGAATTTTCATCAGATCATATGTGCTAATCAATAACAAATAAAAAGTTTTACGCAAATTTAAAGACGAATGTAAAAGTATTCAAATTAAAGAATTCATTGGCTTACGTTCAAAATTATATACTTTTACAACGAACGAAAACAAAATCACAAAAAAAGCAAAAGGTATTAAAAAATGCGTAATTAAAAAACATTTAATTTAATGGTTTAAAAAAATGTCTTTATAATTCATTATCAGACGAACAAAAACATAGAATGATGACAATATTTCGATCAAAAAGCCACATCGTTAAAACTGTAACTATTAATAAATTTGCATTGAGTAACACAGATGATAAAAGAGTAATATGTGAAAACGGTATAGACACATTGCCCAATAGTCATTACTCCTTACAATAATAATATCTACTATATGAACAATGGACTCCGTTAGTTTTCAAAATCTTTCACTAGTTTATTATATTGTATAATCAGTAATGTATGAGTTTACCTATCAGGTAAAAATCAATCTTTTGCTATCATATGTAAACTGTTTGTTAAGAGTAATTATCCGAATAAAATGATCTATGACATATTTTATGTATGTGTATGTATTTTAATACCTGAACAAAAAAAAAGTGATTTATTGTCATTTTAAAGATCTGAATATGTAAGGTTAGTAAATCAACAAGATTCAAACAATTTCTTACAAATCATAACATTTCATTTATTTTTTATACATTCTATATATTTAATTACACAAAACAATGCTCATATACAATAGGTCTTTTAAATGTTTTCATTCGTTATCGTTATATAAAAGTCATTTAAATCGGTCATCGAGAAACTTGATGATATCACCACAATGTGTAGACACGTAACAACAAACACATGTATCCGGTCCATCCACAGTAGATTCATGTGCCCATGGACATTCAAGAAAATGTGTAAACGCCCCACCGCTTTGTCCTCTACGTTCCGGTGTAATCTCTTTCAGTCCGTCTGAATTATAAAATTCCAACACCTTACGACACTTTAGGAGTACCAACAATGTATCTCGTATAAATTCAATCTCTGCTTTAGTTTTATTCATGATGAATCTTTCTAACATAGGATGGGATAAGACATCTTGTAGTGATGTCTGCAAATAAATTCTTCATTTTGACTGAACTATCAAAGTTAAAGTATTTTACATTAATTAAAGACGACGCTATCTGCACTGACATCACGTGCCAACGAACTCAGAATGATTATGTTTACGGGTTATGTTTACGTTGATTACAACGTTATATTTTTATTACATTTCTTTTTTGTACATTACTGGATCTGACAGATCGTCTTGAGTAACATATCACTTTCTAAAGTATCGTTCACTGACGGTTCGTCTGGTCTAAAGTAACTTGACAGATCGTATAGAGGAACGTTGTATCACTTACAACGATTCATTTTCGACTGTTGTACAATACACGTTTTCATCACTAAACGCTACCTACACTGCGAAAGGAAAAACAGTTTACGTGTCAACAAACGCCGTCTGTTTTGTTTACGTTGATTACTAGGTCAGTGTGTTTCGAGGTCATGTTTACGTTGATTACAACGTTATCACAAGAATGTGTACGTGTCAACAAAAAACGTCGTGTGTTTATGTTTACATTTTTTTTATTAGGTCAGTGTGTTACGGTCTAGTAATCTTGGGGTCATATTACATTGATTACAAAAGGTTCAATGGGGTTATCTGCTGTAATCTTCATCACGTACGGCACTTACGGGTTCGTCATATTACATTTCTTTTTTATACGTTACACAAACCTATCCTAATATTTTAATGTATCTTAATGTATTACCATATACCATCCTTTTCTTTAGAATGTTTCCAAATACTTCATCACATTTCGGTGACCACATTTCATGTTCATCGAAATGGATCATCACCAACTTCCCAAAGACCTAATTCGAGCCCGCAAGAATAACAGCGTCATCCGGTCTGCTATTACCACAGTCGCAACAGTCGTAAGAAACTCGTGGATAATAATAAAACCCTGTGACGGCTAAAGCCAATGGAGAAATATATGATAGAGGCCAATTCCTAAACGATGACCTCCTCTCGTATAACTCAGTATATGATTTATCAAGAGCGGCTATAGAATCTGCGTTGAATTACACTCTTTTGCGGGTATGGGTAGATGTACAATCCTTAACATGAAATTTCACACTATCTTGTTTAAACGGACCATTCTCTTATAATCACCGGTTGGTCCCTTCTTTTCCTCCATTATACAAAGCAAAATAAACGTAACTTTTAGTATCACGTTTTACTATAGAATGACAATCGTTACATATAAAAAGTAATATATTAGGTAAAGATAACGCTATATACATTGAAAGCAAAACAGTTCGCTATCGACGACGCTATCTACACTGTGAAAGGAAAAACAGTTTACGTGTCAACGAACTCGGAATGTTTATGATTACATTTTTTAATGTGCAACGTTTACGTGTCAGCAAACGCCGTCAGTTTATGTTTACATTGTTACTACGTCAGTGTGTTTCGAGGTCATGTTTACGTTGATTACAACGTTATCACAAGAACGTGTACGTGTCAACAAACGCCGTCTGTTTATGTTTACATTTTTTTACTAGGTCAGTGTGTTACGGTCTAGTAACCTTGAGGTCATGTTTACATTGATTACAAAAGGTTCAATGGGGTTATCTGCTAATTAATTTGAGGTCAATTGGGGTTATCACTGATAACGTGAGGTTAAGTGGGGTTACCAAAAGGTTAATTGGAATTTAATTGGGGTTATCACTGATAAGGCGGGCTTATCACTGATAAGGTGACCTCTTGACCTGACCTGGTGACCTCTGACCTTGTCCCAGAACGTACATTTATATACTACTGCTAGTTATTAAATTTTAAGTACCCCCCCTTCAAAAAAAATACAAAAAAATTGTACAAAATTTGGGGGGGAGTTTCAATGGTAGATCAGAGCGCGGTTCTTTTTTATGAAGTCTATGGTTGCCCATGGGTTTACAGATGGTAGCCGGGCCATTTGTGCTGGACAAGACTTGCAATATGAAAATTAAAATGAAAATTCTTTTGGTCAGCAAGGTGGGTGTGGTGATGTTACATATACTCACATGTGATAATGTCGAGATGGAATGTGTCTAAAATTTTTTTTTATTGGTTTTGTATTTTGTTTGTATTAATGTGCATAATTGTAGAACGTGTTACTATCGTATTGAAAAGTGTGATGGTTATTGTTAAGGTTATAATCGCCCCTTTTATTTTGAGGGTTGTTACTCTGAATTTGTAAACCGGAAGTAACCAATATAATTCTGTGGGGTCACACACAGTTTTTATTTCATGCCGAGGCTCCGTCAGACCTTGTTGGTGTTGGTGTTGGTAGTAACCTGCTTAACCCTGTTGGGTATGGTCTTATATCATTGATGTATACTGGTCATTGATTGACTTTCCTGATTGTACGTGATTGTGATTAGTTTTTTATTGATAGTGGATCCATGGTATTTTGATATGAGGATTACTCTGGGAAATTTAGACATTATTTAATTATTTGCAGAATGCGGGGTATGGCCGGACCGGGCATCTTAGTTAGTGATTGGAGTCATGAATTTTGGAATCATTTTAATTTTGTAAGATTCTCAGAGATTTTGCAAGGATTTTAAATTTATAATATTCTTTGAATATTGATTATTCCTTGATGGATGAGTTAATCGATAATACTTGTTTGTTGGGTGTTAGGTGTTGAAATTATTTGAGTATTATATGATATTGTGTGTTCTATGTTTGTGGTATTTATGTCTGTGTTATATTGTTTTGTGTCTTGTAAATTTTGTAACATTACATTTGGCACAGCTTGATATCGTACCAGATTTAATGAAGATCATGGATAAGAAAATTAACCAGAAGAAAAATATCTTTTAAAAATGATGGTGAAGATGAACAAATAACTACTTTAGACTGACTTGTACTATAACTGACCGTACCCAAATTAGTGTTTAGGTAAAGTGATGCAAAATACCCCGATGATGACATGAATTTCAAATAATTACAATAATAAGACTTATAAAGACAGACAGCATTATGTACCATTACTATAAGTAAACAAATTGTTTTACTAAATGTATCAAAATATAAAAATATTCAAAATACAAATTGAGGGATAATAGGCCCAAATATACAATATAATGTAAAATAATATATTAGTAATTTGTTAACTAAATGATATAATGGAATAATACAAGAAAACAATCATATAGATACATGGAAACATACAACTAATAGTGTGAATAATAGTGGACATAATGTTATCAAATAAATAATGTATAATCACATAATAATTCTCAAATGTATAAAAAAAAAATGGTAAAAGTACCTAGCACAGCAATGGCTGAAATGCATGAGAAAGAATAAAAATTATAAATCATTATTAAATAATTAAACTTTCCTTTTTTATGTTTTAAAAATAAGATTAAGTTGTGTTGATGTTATTTATAGTTTTATTAAATAATATATGTATGATATGCCTTATGCAGGATGTATGTAACCAGACATATACAAATTGTTTAATCACAAAATGTGAATTATGTTTTTTTATAATGTTACAGTAATAATTATTGTTATATTTTTAAATAATAATACTAATAGAGTTATATTGAGTAGTTTTGATGGTAGTTGCATAGTTAATAGGTGTTACAATAACAGAAAATAGAAATTTATCATGTCAAGACCTAGGCCTATAAAAACTTTGGAATTTTGTAAATTTTAGGAAATACATTTAGAATTTTATAAAACAAATGTTGTAATATGGATAGGTTTATAATTAATAATATACACAACAAATATGGAATCGAAATAATCAGTTTTAAGTTATTTAAGAAAAATTCAGATAGCAGAAAATGTAACATCAGTATTTCTTAAGCAAAAATAATAGGCATGTTTGGTGTCTATATGTCACAAATGTTAAGACCAACATAATGATGCTAGTAGTTTTAAATTCCCAATCAGTACAAAAAAGTTATACTAATTTAAACGTTTTTGACCAAATTCAGACATTGAAATAATGAAGTTGTATGACAATGTATATCTGAATTAACCAACCAGATTTCAAGTTTTGCCTTAGCAACCGAAAATTCAGATAAATAAAATAAGGACTTCTTTAACAACCGTCATTGAAGACAGACGCGTTATTAAAACGTCTCAAATAATTATATTTTAAATAGTGAAAACACATACCAGACTTTGTAAAACGAATTGGTATAGTCAATACAAAATATTATAATAACAAAAGAACACTAAGAATTTAATTCAGAAGAACTTAGATCCGGGGAGAAGAAGCAAAGAAGACTTGGACTCTATCTTCGTCCTGGAAGAATAAAGAAGAGGATCTGGGTGAATTTGAACAATTTATCATCTTATGTGACAACACCTACACTTGTGTACACAACTATTTAATAATTAAACAATAAATAAAACTACAGACACTATTCTACACCAACAATAAAGAACACTTGAAAATAACACCAATTGATTGTTACATCTTTTTTGAACACCATACAAACTTTAACGATAACTAATAAGCATCTAAACTGTTCATAACCTATAATAGTGAGTAACACATACACGACTACCAGTTTGCACTATACACATCAAAACCTTGTAATATCCTTATATTGTGAAGTTTGTATTTTGATTTTAAGAGTTGTATTATTTGGGTAACCATAATTTCCGAACCAAATACGCCCTGAGATTATTTATTTCATTGAAATAAAAACAAACTGCATCATTCTTTTGCTTGTCGAATCCAGCATAGAGCATAATATTTTAGCTACTACCAACTTGTGAATAAAGACGCATGATTTTGTCATAATTTGTAATTACAGTAAAGAAAAACGATAAGTAATTAATCGATACTTCATTTGAATAAAGATTGTTAAAAGGAGTATATCTGTTTGGTGTTATCTTTGCATTATTATTACTGTTTCAATTAAGAATTACGATAACATAGCACAGCGGACGGAGCAACTGTTGGCAACTCTGAGTGACGTCATTGGGACTGGATGCATAGTGGGAGCGAGCGGCAGAATACAACAGTAGCATAATAATTTATCGTTCAACATATTTATTTGTTACAAATTGACGAATCCAACGTGCGGCGAATTAAGTCGTCTCGTATAAATCGTTACAATTTTGTATTATAGTGTTAGTGTTTGCTCTTTCCGTGTCTTCGAGGAGTTTGCTCTGCCATTGGTCTTTAACCTCTCTCTTGCATTCGTTAGAGAACCCTAAGGCTACTTGAAGAAATAAAGTTTTTCCTTTGTGTTGTGTTGATGTGTTGTTTGGTCCGGCCCCCATTCCGCATTCTTAGGTGTGTGCCCCCCCCGTCTTGGCGAAGTCTGGTTATTCTGTCGTACTGTAGACAAGTTACCCCCCCGCGCTACTTATTGAGGTTGACTATCATGTAGAAAGATTAAAACGATCTGGGATTGACGTTCGTGTGCCCTCGGCGCGGTCTTCTCTACCTAGTTAGTAGGGGCCGTCCGCCCTAGCGTAAGGAGGTGGATCACGCACATACCAAGGCTTGTAGTCGCCTTGTGGTGTTGTGTGTGCGTGGTCGGTCCACGAGGTGGACAGTTGTAGAGTGAGAGGGTGGTCACTCACATATCAAGGTTGGTGATACCTTGTTGGTCTTCGGACGGATATGTGAGGGGCAGTAGTTGTAAAGTGGTGTCACCAGTGAGGGTGACGTTTAGGGTGGGCCCTGGGATTGGCATGCCGGAGGGAGTCGTGCGGGGATGGGCGTTGTCTAGCTGAGCGTTGTTGGGTCCTTGGGTCTCAGTGTGTAGGTTTGGAGGCCTTAGGAGGTCAGAACTCAGAGACGGTGCCCGAATCTCGTCTTTCTTCTTTTCTCCTTCTGTCTCTTATTGCTGTATGCTGACCCTGATCAAGCCTGATCATGCAGCACCGCATACTCATACACATACACATTCAGACACACATGCATACACACTCCACTTCTTCCTTCCTCTTGTTCCGTTTTCTCTCTGAGCCTCTGTCTTCCTAAGAGCGGTAATTTTTCTGAGATTTCCCCAGGAGGCCAAGTGGACTGTGGTATTGACTAGCCAAATGGCTATGCGTTAATTTTCTTTAGGGCAAACAAGTTGCCATTTTGGGGTGAGGGTGTGCCGTTGCAAGGGTATTGCTCCGGCGAGTTGATATTATCGCACCGTGACGTCGTAGCAGAAGACAGTCGTCAAGTCGTAATTATCTACGTAAATGCCGCGCTGGCGAATGGTAACGAAATTCAGGGCGCCGCTACTGTCTCGCGGCGATGTTATAGAGTGGTTAATCAGCTGATTGACCGATTGCTACAGGCTAGTTTTCCGTGGCCTCGTGTTTTAATGAAGCCGTGTCTTTCTCTCATTTTCTTCTCGATCATTCCACGGAGCACTTGGAGGTCTGGCGGAGTGGCAAGCAAGGGTTTCTTCTACTAATATGGAGTAGTAATTTATAGAGTGTCTTAGGTGAGGACAATTCTTTATTCACTGTTATGTATGCATAAGGGGTTAGGTATTTAATTCTGTTTAATTAAGGGGAGAATGCATGGCAATTTTGTATGTGTGTGACTTATATTTTACTTCCGGTAGATGGGCGAGCACATGGTAATTATACTTAATTGTTTGAAAGATTAAAGGTAAAAGAAGTAAGCTAAAAGGTAAAAAATAAAAGTAAATAAATGTAAAGGTCTTGAATGGTGGAAATGTTAATTTGAACGTAAATGTGAATTCAAACATCGTCATTACACTGAGCAATATAGGTAACAACAGAGTGGTAGTGTGGATAAAAAATTACCACAGTGTGTGTGTGGCTTTCTTTGTACTGGAGCGAGTGAGCTTGTGAGTGGTTATATTTGCCGACGGCATTCTACAAGTGAAATTTGTTCTAGGATTCTCGCACAGGCAAAGAGAGGGGTGAATGACCTGATGATGACAACTACAACCGTCACATCGTCAGAGCTGGACACTAGAACACTCCCCATCGCCGTCAGGCTTAGAGATGCTCCTCAACATCAAAAGACTGCTGGATAGAAGGAAACGAGCCGGAATGATGAACTAACCATCAACCTCACCCACCTTTCTTCACAGGATCTAACGGGTATTGCCAAGTCTACAAATGTGCATGTGGGATGATTCCGTTTATAAAATCTCGTCCACAACACCACACCGGTTCTCATTTCACAATGAAAGTATACACCTGTACAGTATTTGTATATTCTGATGAATCAAAATCAGAACAAGTCCTGTGGATAGATATATATATTTGTTATCATTATTGACTGTGTTAAAGGACCTACCTTGTATATTGCTCAATTAATTACTATTGTTATTAGTATTGTCAATGCATTAACAAAAATGGGATATATATAGTATGTGTTCTACATGTGAAGACTTACACATAAACCGTATTTTTCTTTGTTATAATGATCGAAACTTTGTTACAACTACAAGTCAAAATGTATAGTCTTAACTGTGTCAAAAGTATCAACTTTGTATACTACTTGATAATTTTGGTTGTTACTGCTATTGACAATTCTCATTGAGACAGATAGTATACATACATATAATGATTGGTATAAAGGCCAAGACATAAACAGTATTTTCATGTTCAGAAAGATTAAGATTTTGTTAGAACTAGTCAGGTGGATATACATTTGTGATATATGTATTTTTTAAATGGTGCTAAAAGGATCCACCTGTTATGCTTGAATTACTTTATTGTTATCAGCATTGGCGATTAATACTGATATGTACTAAATGTATATATGTCTACATCTTTGTTCGTAAAATGAAAATTAAGAACGGATCTGAGATACACAGAAGTCAATTGTTAAAAACTGTATTGAACACTGAATAATTAATTATTGCCGGTAGCATGAAAATTTTACTTATTGATTATATTGACTGTATAAAGATGAGTGAGCACCAATAAAAGAAGGGTTGTTAACTGATTGTTTTATTTGCAAGTCCTGTCAGGATGGGTCCAGCCATTTTATGCTTCCGTCTAGTCCTTGTGGCTAGTTACTAATTTTAAGTAACCCCCTCAACAAAAAAAAAAAAAAAAAAAAAATGTACAAAATTTGGGAGGGGGGAGTTTCACCTGAACAGTAGTAAGAATGAGTTAGTATCCTGTTGAGTTATTCACTGTTCTGACGGATGATACGCAAATACTGGAAGGTAGGATGTGAGAGCCAGCAATAACCTTAAATAAAACTCTCATATACTGTATTTCAGTTATTACACAGTGTTCTGTTCATTACAGAGAAGTGCTTGGTTTGATAGTTTTTTTAAAAATAAAATTGTATATTTTACTGTAGCTTTACAGTAGCTTGACAGAAAGTGTAAAAATGTAAAATAAAAACGGCATTACTTAAGTGTAAATAAAAAGTGAACACTTTACAGTAGCACAAAAAATGACAAAAACTGAGACAATGAAATGTTACAGTCAGTTAAAAATATTGCAATCTCCCTCACACAAAATTTTAAAGTATAAAGACATATCAACACCACAACAACATATTTTTTTTAGAGCAAAAGGAAACACAATGAAAACGCATCTCATTAGTATCGCTTTGAAATTATGGTTTCAAAATGTTTAGGGAAAATAATAAAAAAAATGCTAGCATTAACAATCCAACAATGTATCGAAAATATCAGGATCTTGCAAGGTACATTATAGGGAAAATTGGTTTTGTAGCTGCTAGTGGATGTTTGTTTCTATAAAAAGTAATTGCAGTATCTAATAAATTATCGTACATATTTAATCATTTATTGAATAATTTGTCATTTATATAATTTTGTTTATTTTTTAATTTCTATAGATACTTTTGGTGTGTTTGCTTTAATTTTGTGTTTTACATAATCTTTTGTGATTAAATCATTTGGTATAAAATGTTCCAGATTATAAAATACACCTCACAGTTTTAACATACAATAAATATAGTAACACCTCTATACATAGTAACAGGTATATCAATATGCCTGTAATCACAGGTATGGGAAAGTAATGGCAAATCTTGCATAATCTTGTTATCAGTTATTGTTATTTTTCGGCTAGTGCTATTCATATTGGCCCAAAGTGATGACAAAAGGAATTTATTGTATTTGTTTACAGTCAACAGTGTAGATTCCAGGTGATGATTTGAGATTTATATAAATTAATTTTCACTCACATGAATGAAGTTGCAACCGTAAAGAAATACAGAATATATTTTCTATGATAGCAGACAAGGCAGAACACTTGTATTTTGCCTTTTATGTGTGTACATACATTCAGACATCATTTATTTGGATTGACTTCTGCAAGCTTGAAATCAGATAAAAATAATGTTTTATATTTTACATTAGTGTATATGTAAAATTATAATCCTCAAAGTATAATATTGAATTCATTGGGATGTTTCGTTAAATTGTTACGACGGTCTCACCGATCGTCACATAGTACAGTGGAAACCAAAATAAAATACACTTATGAATTTGCTAATTTAATTTATTACATTAATATCTTTAATTGGTGTTGTTACAGCTTGTTCAGTTTCGTTACTTTTTTAATCAGTGTTGTGTTGTGAGTAGCTATGATGGTTGAGTGTTATTGGTACAGAAGAGGATGCTGCAGTTTCTTTTCTTCAAGAAAAAGGTTTGGTTCACAATCCTCGTCGTTGTGTTAATGGACGTGACATGATGTTGAGCCTTGGGCAGCAACAGCGTTGGTGTTGCAATAAGAAGACTTGCCGTGAGTATAAGGTAGTTCGCAAGGGCACATTTTAAGAGGGGTCCAAATTACCGCTGAGAAAAATAATAAAATTTATTTATTTCTGGTGTGAAGGGCGTAGTAGTGTGAAAAACAGTAAAAATCAACTGGAAATCGGCGTCAACACACACAGAGTGGACGGCTTACTTAAGACTTAAGATATATCTGTGCCTTAGACATCATGAGAAACCCACGGAAAATTGGAGGACCGAATTTAACAGTTGAAATTGACTATAGTTAACTGCATGGAAGTAGTATCGTCAAGGTCAAACCGCTTATTTACAGCGTTGCCACTCAGCAACAGTTTCCCTTTCTTCCGAAAAATGCTACACTAGTAAGTAGGCCTACTTAATGTAAAGAATATAACAACGTGATTTTTAAATTAAATATTTACTTTGTTATCAATAAGGCTTCCATTAAAATCATTTTTTGTGCTTTAAACTGTTGAACATTCTAAAATCAATGAAAATAGAAGACTGAAAAAACAACGATACATTTTGAAGGTTCATAAATGCCTACTGCAGAAATTTTATAGATAAAATTTAATGTTATTTAAAGTAAAAAACATTTTAAAATCTTACGAGTATCACACAGTTGTTCTGGTTTTGTAAGATAGTGTAATGTAAGGTTAACCTGCGTTTTACTGTATTTTTTTAAGTAAAATTTTACAGGGAGAAAGTTTTTAATACATACATTAGAATACATTGTCAATAATTCTTAATAATAATTACACCACAATTAATACATAGTTAATAATTAATTAACAATGAATTTCCGTAACTTATACATAACATTCAATGCGATGCGTCAGCTATAGTTTGTTTGAACGAATTTTCATACGCATCCTGTGTCTTAAGCTTGCCCCATTTAATTATTGAAGAGACACCGCACTATTCGTGACTCTGAAAAATATTCTATTTTTATTTCCTGCACTGCTTATTAATACTTAAGTAAAAAAATTAGAACTATACTATAAGACGTTACATGCACAAATAGCATAAAAATAATCGTATGTATAAACGTGAAACGAGTTGGATGTCTTAAGAAAATAAGGATAATTTTATAAACAACAAATACAAATGCCTCATGAAATAAATTTAAAATTCCTTATTAATATATTATAAATCTTTAAATACAGAAATTAAATTTATAATTCTATATTTTATGAATTATCCTTACAAATTTTATAATTAAAATTTTCCTTATTTTATAAACTATAGAATTCCTTACGAGTATTATAAATAATAGTCAGCACTGTAACTGAAATGGGATTGGCTTTTGCCACAACAGCGACAAATTTGTTTACAGAAATTGCTCAGTCCTATTTATCTTTGTGCAACGGAAGAAAGGTAGTAACGCGGCCAGTAAACATACACATTTTTGAGGGGAGTGTAAAATGACAAAGGCATTCATAAAAGTATCAGACAGCTATATTTACCGAAAAGACATGCCGACAGGGTATACGCAATTTGCATACCAAATGTGTACATATACCTAACAGAACTTACGAACCATATGGCTAAGGAACGACGTGCAGAGAACAAAAGCAGATTCATTTACAAAAGGGAAAAGACCGTGAGTATGAAAAAATTAAAGCGACAACAGCAGGTTAGTTCAGCGTTCTCAGACAACTGTCAGTCTGTAGGATAACCACCCATGAAGAAAACAGTAAAACTTTAAATAAGTAAGTTCAATGTGTGCCGACTGAATAAAATCGGCGCTTATACAAAAATCTTATACTGCATTTAACGAATACGCTAAATAATAATAGGTTTCTGTATTTAGCGGGGGGCGTTCTGCCATACTGTGTTTAACGGTTAGCACAGAATCTACAGGAGGTAATAATGCGGCACTTGATTAGTGCTGCCCCCTGGCGGTCGCCTCTGAGCGCGAGTGGAAGAAGGCTAGAATAAACGGTTCTGTTCTTGTCTGATTTTGCTGCTTGAACTAAACACCTCGCCTCGTCTCCGACAGAGAAGTTTTTTTAATTGTACCATCTTCCACCTATGGCAGGCTAAATAAAAACAGATCTGCGGTAAGTGAGTGCAGTATACTTATATATATGAATTTGAAGTAACGTAAAAGGGGTTTTGTTTAATATAAGTACAGGAATGAATGAAAATTGTAACCTATTACACGCACGCCACGTGGCGAATTAGAGTATGCAAAATGAGTTAATTGTATAACAGTAATTGAAGTCTTAACTTAGGCCCCGTAATTGAATAATGTTAACGCAAAATAATATGTACTTTAGCCAAACTTAATGTTTTCAAAGATAGGGTCACATGCCCGTATAACCTGTTGTAGAGTGTGTCAAACTTTCATTTCAAGTAGGCCTAAAGCAGTGTTTAAAATTATAAATGGATTTTGGTGCGTGTGAGAGTCCTGGGGGAATAAGTGTTGGAGCTTCTCGCTGATAATATTTGTATGCTTAGGGTCCCTCGCTTCACGTCGAGGAACAGCCCCAACCTGAACAACTGAACATCCAAGGCTCTCAGCTTCATCTGCCGGAGGAGAACAGCGAGGACAGGCCACACCAACACTAAAATGCTTTAGACCAGGACGTCAAACTTCACACCAGGGAATAAATCAGGTGACACCAACCCAATATTACTTTTTCTCACAAGGGAATGTAACCCACTAGAACTCGTGGGCATATAGCGACACACCCTAAAATGACTTTAAGCTTTACACATTTTAATTGGGTCCCCGATTAACGGGACAGAATAGTGCGCGGACTTTGGGGGGGAATCTTTTGTACATTTTGTAATACTATTTATATTAAATGTGAGCCCAGAGGTTGGCATGTATCCGTGGCTGATTACCATTCAGACATGTAAATTTCTTTCTAGTTTTCAGTAAAAGGGTTACCTTAGTGCTAGTAATTCTATCATTCATCATGTAATTTCACAGGTTAAATTTAGTTTTCAAATTGATTCATTAATTTCACATATTTATATTCAGTTTTGGTCCTATAATGGATAGGAGTTTCTTTTGTTAGTTTCAGTCGGGTGCCCAGTTTAATATCCTGTATAGGCGGATTTTTCATGCAGACTTGAACATGCTCCTGGGACAGGTTTAGTTATGCACGATCTTGCCTAGGAACATGTCGGCCTTTGGGCCAAATTAATTCTTAAAGGTTATAAAGCATCATGGCACATTACTGTTATTAATATTTCACAAAATTTATCATGCTTAAATTCTTTTTAATTTATTATGGTCACTTATATTTTAACTGAATTATGATTATATTTCCTCCAAGTCTAAGTGCTCAGTGTGGGAGCACTTTATAGTAGTATCAGGCATTATGCCAACCCCTGAATTTTAGTATGCCCTGGGGGCACTGGTGTTACACACACATATATATATATATATATATATATATATATATATATGGGTTCTTATGTATTAAGATCTTGCAATAGGTGTTGCGTTCAATAATATTTACGAATTGTGAATTATGTACCTTCTGGGGTGAAAGAGAGGCGGCAAGATATTAATGTTGAAAGTTGTAATTGTCCTGTGATGTGGAACGTGTGTATGTGTTGTAGTTGTAGACATATATATATTTAATGAAGAAATTTGTGTTAGTGGTTGAAATCACAATCAGAATGATCAATATTGCACACCACTATATAAAAATTATTCCGATTAGCGCTTTCAAGCTTCACAGCTCATCGTCAGATCAGGAATAGACAGAAAATATTTAATACCCAACCCTTCATTCACCCTGTGGGTGAGCAGGGTGGGGGAGAGGGGTGAAGGGTTGGGTATTAAATATTTTCTGTCTATTCCTGATCTGACGATGAGCTGTGAAGCTTGAAAGCGCTAATCGGAATAATTTTTATATAGTGGTGTGCAATATTGATCATTCTGATATATATATTTATATGTCCATTTATATGTATTGTATATTCATGTGTTATTTCTGGGGGTTAAGTATAGGGCTAAGTGGGGAAAAGTAACCCCAATTGTAAAAGAAATCATGATCTTACGTTCATTTAAATTTTATAATTATTTTTAAAACAAAAAAATTAACCAAAAATATTTTAAGGAGAATACACTGATTTTGTTGGGAGATAGATATTTAAAGTTTGGTTATAATAAAAATTTATTGGTTGTTAATTTTGTGAGTTTTAATTGCAAGTCCCGTCTCACTGGATCCAGCGCATTTTTGGCTTCTCTAGGCTTTTGACCTAGTTTTAATTATCTTGTGGCCCCTCTTAAAAAAAAAATTTTTATAAGTCAAGAAAATACTTAAAGAGGGGTTACAACTGTACGGAAAACACAAAATAACTGACCTAATGGTACTTCGTAAAGTTAGGGTGTGTATTGCTAAAAGCTTTAGATTCTAACATAAGAAAAACCAGCGCAGTATAAATCGTAGATTCAGAGAACTGCAAATCGTAACAAAAGAAGCCAAAGAAAGAGAAGAAACGCAAAGATAGAAATTCTGTAGATATTTACGCGACAACAAAAAATATGTTGCCGACTCACACAAATTTTTATAGCTCAAATACTGGCGCCCAGAATTTAACTGAATAATGTTGCCCACAACTAATTATTCCTGATAAAAAAAATTCATTTACGCCATACGCATAAATAAATTTGAAACGAGCAATATAAAGTGGATGTATGAAATTTGCTTTCGTAACACTGCTAAAACGCTACACACTGTACTAGCCGGCAACAACGCTGGGCGAGGGGCGTGGAGGTGACAGGGAGAAGCAGTGAAAGTGAGTGACCTTGACGGTACTACTTCCATGCAGTTAACTCTAGAGTGTGTTTGCCAAGAGAAAAAATGTTGGCCGGGTGTATCCACAACAATGGATATTCGGTGGATACTGCCGAAAAACCAAGGAATGCTTCTTGTGTCGTGTCGAAGATCGGTCAGCAGCTACCCTCCTACATCTCATAGTGGCAAATATTGAACCAGGGTCTACTATAATGTCAGATGAGTGGCGTTCGTACCGTCAAATTGTTAATTTGCCACAACAGTACAGTCATTTGACTGTAAACCATAGTTATAACTTTGTGGATCCTCAAACGGGAGCGCATACACAAGGCGTAGAAAGCATGTGGCGCTCCTGTAAATGCCGAAACATTATTGAATGTGGTACGAGAAGGGAAAGCTTAGATTCTTATTAAGTGAGTTTATGTGGCGAACAAGAAATAGAAATGAGGATTTGTTCCAGAAAATGCTAGAAACCATCAACAAATATGAGGCCCGTTTTTACTAAAAACAAATGTTGGTGTTTTTGGTATTTTAGTGTAGAGAGGGGAGGAGAGATTATCGTCGGTTAGTGCTATTTGAATATTCCCGCACTTCTGGTTAATGAGCGATCAGCTCTAACCGTACTCTGGCAGTTGTAGGTTATTTTCTCTTCTCGTCGTCGGCAAGGCTACATTCGCCTATGTACCTGCTCGCTCCCACTAATACCTGTAAACACTCTCTTAGCCTATTTGCAAGTATTAAATAATAACTCTTTTATAGGTAATTATTGATTTTTATTTTCTGCTTATTGGCTCAAAAAAATGTAAATGGTTCGGTCTTGGGTCGACCTTAACAGATTCGTATCGATTCGTTACTGGAATCCGACTTTCAACAAGTTTCAAATAATTATAATGCAAATTAATAATCTCAGGGCTTGGGTTCTTCGGGCTTTTAAGAAGTCAGAAATGTTTTAGAAAGACGTAAGACACATTACAAATATGTAAAAATAAGAAATCTTAATTATTAATGTTAACAAATATGAAAGTTATGTTTTTAACTAACTGCGTCAACGACAGACTTTGTCTGCACTGGAAAATAGCTGCTAAACAAGATGGCCGCCCTGGTCAGTTAACTAAAAGACATGTGCTTCCTCCGTTTTTGTTGAAATAAAATGTTATTATTGTTAACCACCGTATTAATGTTCAGTGGTTATCCTAATTATCACTGTAGATAGTTTATATAGTGTAGTGAAGTTGATCTATGTGTAGTGTTGTTACGAAATTACTTCGGAAATATATTTACGTCACTTGTCGTATAATGCAGCAAGCCAGTCTTCTAGGATTTTTGATATTGGTGTAGATTTAAGTTCCAGCGGTCAGTGGTAGTTGGTTTATTTTATCTATCAGTTTTTTAGTATGTTCTCCTCTTCTGTGCTTTTGTTTTAAGTCATTAATTTAATTTAAGTTTGATTTTTTACCTTCACTCTTTAGGCGTCAGCTATACGGTTTTTACCCTTTCTCTCTTGCGTTCAACAATACAATTATAATTCTTCTCGTCTTAGTAACGGTTTTTTGACTAGTAAGCTCTGGCTTTGATTGGTCAGTTTGCACGAACTTGAGGTTAAGCGGCATATAGTACTGAAAATCATATCCTTGCCTTCCAATGTCAAAAAATACTCCTTTGTTACCTTTTGTTTAAGTTAAAATTAATTTACATAGTTTTTTTCCTATTACAAAGGTCTACATTTTGGTACATAATTTTATATGGGTTGACTTTATAATAGGCGTTTTTACACCTTTACAAGAATTCTAAATCTGGACCATAGTACTGCCCTAACTTTTATTGTACAATATTTAATTTTTGTCGGAGTAATTTAATTTGGTTCACAATTATTCTAAAACTTGTGTCTTACTTAAATTTTGGTCCTTTTTTATTAGTTTGCCAATGTTAACTCGTTATTTATTCATTTCTGACTTTACTTTTCTCTATATTACCTATCTGGCCTATGCCTTAAATTATCATTACTTTGAACCCTTTAGCCTGATTACAATATTGTTACAAATGTTTTGACATCTTAAATTGCCTTAAACATTAACAAAAATACTAATAAAACATGTTAACATCCTAACTCATAATATTGCCTTCGTGGCTAGGATTATGCTTACAATCTATCAAACAATAACAAAATATTTTACCGCTGTATTATTAAGTGGTAACACAGAATTGCCTATAGGCTTATTACTGAACAATAAAATAGGTCTTATTACTAATTCAGTCATGAGTCTTTTACTTAATACTAACACCAATGCCTATCCTTTAGTTTTTTCATGGTATCACACTCTACTGATTTCTTTTATTGTCACTTTAGTTTGTGGCGTTCATCATCAGTGAATGTCATAGGGAATTCATTTATAGTAGTTTACTGTTTTAGGTATGGGGAAATCATTAAGTCACACAGTCCTCTCTGTCACTTAATGACTGGCACTGTTTGTCACTTTTTTACAATTAGCACTTTTACAAAGTTTAATTCTTAATTACTACAGTACAGGGCTTTATTTATAACACCTGACTGTGTTGTACTTCTTTTATCATTTTATCAGTTTATTTTCCTACTCATTTTGGGTTTGTTTAAATAATTTCTTTGATTAGTTGCATTATAATCTTAGTTATGTGGGGCTCTATTTATGTCGCATTACATAATGCCTCCCCTCCAAGACATGGTTATTTTTACTAAACTGTGGTTTGGGGAAAATAAGCTGTTACCTTAACGGTTCCTTCTTTATTCATTGTGTTTTTTCATTTCGGTGACGTTATATGTCCCCTTTATCTTCTTGGTATGTGGGTTCACGAGTACATAGGTGTTGTTGTTATTGTTTTTATTTACTAAGTACGGTCCTTGGTATAGCAACAATAATTTCTTCATTATACTTTCTGCACCGCTTGGTTGCTGCCTGTTTCTGATTAGCACTTTCTCTCCAACCTCAAACTTAATCACAGGTGTTCCCTTGTTGTCTCGTCTTCTCCTCTTCATTTCGATTCGATGTGATATTCGGTTATACACTCGGGTTAAATCTACTCCTTCACTCGGCATTTCTGGAAAATTTATTATTTCAGTTTGGTTATATATTCCTTTGGGTATTGCTACAATGGGGCTGGTATTTAACAAACTACTTTTCCTATAATATTTTCTTGGATCCTTCTATATATTTACTTTCTTACAGCCTTCTTTAACAACTGTTTAACCAGATATTACTTAAATTCTTCGCTTTATTCGGTGAGTTAGAGTATACGATTCGGTAGTTATCGTAATTGTTCACTAACCTCTTCTTTTGTGCCACACTCATGATCTCTGTATATCCTTTCCTTGGAATGCCCTGATTTCCTGCAGTCTTTCCTGCCATAATTCTGGTTCTGTTACGGTTTATTTGTTTCCTATGGGTACCCTAACATTTTCCCTAACTTAGTGTGAATTCCTGTCCTGAGGGGCACTTGTGCTTCCTATTATCTCAGCGGATCATTCATAATCGCAGAGTGGCGCCGTAGCATACAACACTCTATTAATACCTTAAAGAGTAACCCTTGGGTTACTAATAACACCATAGGAATTCCTATTCCTTCTGTCGTAACATTCAGGCTTATTTGCTGCTTTATGGTTTTATATTATTTACCTGTGGCTCCTATAATTGTATTTGGTTTATGGACGGCGTGCGTATTCTCTCCGTTTTATTCTGGTATGTTTATTAAGGAAGTGTTCGCACCCGTTTTAATCAAGACTGTTGTCAGCACCTCTTGTAGTGTTTACAGTACTTTGATGTACTCTATGTCTCAGTTTGTTTTCGCTTTACCCTGTTTTCTTTCTAATGAATCCCTTGTTATATTTTTCTAAATAATATTTTGTCTTAATTAATGGTTAGTTTAATACTTTTTTTAGCCTTCCATTCTTTTCTTCTACGTCGGAATGGGCTCTTGTTTTGATTTCTCTTCTTATAATCATTACTATTATTATTATTATCAATCCTAACATTATTCATGCATTACCGGTTATCTTTAAAATCAGTCCCCTTTCTTGATAGTGCGTTGTATTTAGTTTATCCGTGGTCCATAAATTCAATTGCCCTTATTTTTCGGATTACTCTTGTATTCAGAATTATTTCTGTCCTTGTTAGTTCTCTCGCTACTACCTTGTTTTCTGATTTTTCTGCTGTTAAATCTTCACTTGTTTGAAGGTCTACTTGAATCGCTTAACATCTATTTTACTAAGCAAATATGGCAATGGTATATCCCTTATTGATTCTATCACTAACATTTTACTACATATTTCTACTTCTGTTATATTGAATTTAAATATGGATTTTCTGAAATTTTTACTCATTGTCTTATTGTGAATCTTTTCTAAAGTTTCTATCAAGCTTCTCCTACAATTTCTAAAATTTATTATCTCTGTATGGTTGGTAATTGAGAGATTAAATACATTAACCAGTCCATTCTTCATCATCTCCAATTCTTCCCATGTTTTTATTAGCTCTTTTTTAACCATGTTTTCTTCGTCTTCTTTTCCGGGTGCTTAATATTCTTTTTGTTTCTGTTATTGGGGTGTAGTTCACCAGTTTTGATGACCACATCAATTTTCCGTCTATTTTCTTCCGGAAAAACAGTTAATCGTTGGCAACAAGACTATGAGCATTGGACTGTGCCGAGACTGTATCAATGTGAAGTTATGTGTGGTGTTTTTATGTGTTTTAAGTAATTGACGACCCCGTTCGGGTGAATTTGATGTTTTTGTAATATTACAAACCTGAAGATGAGGATTTATCCTCGAAACGCGTCGTTCTAGAAATTAAAATAGTTAAGTCACGGGACGGAAAATTAATACAGGTAATGCCTAATATTAATTATAATTAGTTAATAAACGTAACTTGGAGACAAATAAAACAAAATGAATATTTTCTTCCCTCCTGTATTCTATTTTTTCATTAATACTTTCGGAAGCACTGTCTAGTGTTTCATTCAATTTCTTGAAATCACTATCTAATGTTTCATTAAGTTGATCTAATCTTTTATTAGTCTCTTCCTTTATGTTCCTCAATTCTGTGTGTTGTATTTTCTTAATGTTTTCTTTGTTATCGTTTACCTGATTCTTCACTTGGTCTACTTCGTCACTTATTTTTGTCATTCTCCCGGACATATTACTTTGTATCTCATCCAACTTATCCTGCGTTTCTTGCTGTATTGCTATTACCCTGACTTGACTGCCGTTTTCTACTTTGTCTATTCTGGTCTCTACTTCCCCTCTGAATTGTCCAATGGTTTCTTCAGTTTTCTCCAGCCTTTCCTTGGTCTCCGCTATTTGCTGTTTCACTTCCTCCTTGTACTCATCCACCCTCTGGCTAAGTGTTTCGGTGACGTTTTCGAACCTTTCGTTTATAGTTTCTCTTAATTCTCTGTTGGATTTCTCAATTTTTTCGTTTATTTGCTTGACGTTTTGCTCGTTTATTTTCTCGATTTTGCCTTTCAAATTCTTGTTCATTTGCCCAGTGGCGGCTCGTCCATAAGAGCACGTGAACCCCCTATAAAAATAATTATGCGATATAAATTATACATCTTTATTGACGCAGTACTAAAATGGCTTATCTTCAGTAAGTTTAAAAGAGCGGACAATGAAAAACAGCGTAGAGCGCGCCAAGTGAGGTTAAGTGTAATGACGCGCCAGTAGGTAGGAGCGGACTGAATGCGCCGCTCTCGATGCTGTACACACGGGATATGCGACAGACGGGCGAGTCCATTTGCTCGCGGTAGGGGGGGGAAACATGTTTACAAGCGGCTTAATGGAGAATACCGATGAGCTGCCTCTGACACAGCTCAGCTCAGTAGTTGCACGGCTGTAGTTGACGGTGGATGCTCCTTGCCTTGGCGCGCGCGCGTGTTACATTTGTGTTTTGCAGTTTCGATTATTTTTTAGTGATAAAGTTTTAGTTTAAATTACAGTTTATCTATTATAGTGTAGCTAGTGAACTGTTGTTTTTATTTACTGTACAATAATGGAAAGTACCTGTAAGTACTCAGTTAGTAATTTAAACGAAGTAGCGTTTGCCAATTTACCCATAGAAGTTAAAACAGCAATAAAAGAGAGTGGTAGGCCAACGCCCCGACTTAATATAAGTCAAACATCGACATCAAAATCTAGAACTTTTGAAAGAGAATTTAAAGAAGAGCTATACGAAAAAATTCCTTGGCTTTGTGGTTGTGAACAAACAAACAAAATATTTTGTTTTCCTTGTTTGTTATTTTCCCGTGAAAAGGGCGATCCTGCTTGGGTGAAAAACGGCGTTTTAGACGTAGCTCATTTGAATCAAAAAATTAAAAAACACGAAAGTTCTCATGGACACATAAGTGCTACATTGGATTTTAATTTGCTGGGAAAGGTTGACGTTCGTCAGCAGCTTGACAGTGCTTATCGACAAAATATTAAAAAGCACAATGAACAAGTGACTAAAAATAGGTATGTCCTTTCTAAGCTTATAGACTGTATTAAATTTTGCGGTGCATTTGAGTTGGCCCTTTGAGGTCATCGTGAGGATGACGATTCCTTAAATCCTGTCATATTTGGCATATTTAAAGGGCTTGTAAACTTTTCTGCAGAACTTGACTCATCTTTGAAAGAACACTTGAGTACCGCTACTGTCTTTAAAGGTACCTCGAAAGAAATTCAAAATGAATTGTTAGATTGTATGCTTTTTGTATGTCAAGAAAACATAATAGAAGAAATAAAAACTGCACAGTACGTTTCTTTGATTGCGGACGAAACATCAGACATCTCTGTGCCGGTGTTTGCATAACCCGCCGTTCGAGGAAATACAAATACTATATTTCCAATAATAAATTCGATTAGTTATCAATGTCAGTGAGCGAGGCGATATCTGTATGGCACTGTTCCGGCAGTGCACGCTATCTAGCGGGCCGAATTTGGGTTGCGTTTCCGTGCATGTTGCGAGAATCAGTCACTGCATAGCTCCCGCTACGAAAACATCTCGCTTCTTTCCTCGGTTCAGCAGAGCATTTTTGGTGTCTTTTCTTCTCATCTTTAATGGCAGGCTAAGCGTTTAAGACCTACCGGGTTCTCGCCTGGGACGGAGACCTGACCAACGCTTGGTGTGCTGTTACCTTCACCAAGCCATGAACCACTAAAGCTTCGTTCTGCGACCGAGGAGGGAGAAGCAGCTGCTGCCAACAATCATGGAACCGCCCGCTTCATATGAGGTGATATTTACTCCTTTTTTAATTCTATCCTAGCCTGCAGAAAATACTATGGGAGGTGTATGTGCAATATCAGTTTAACTTTATACAGTGACATGGTTCAATCGGGGTGTGTGTGTGTGTGTGTGTGTGTGTGTGTGTGTCGGCAAGACAATTTCAATGTAGCCTAAACATTATAATAAGCGGTTTTTGTTCTGTATAATTGGTACAAAAGTTGTAGGGGAGACCTTTTTTAAATTAAGTATAGGGGTATGGTTTTCATGATATACCGAACCGGCTGTTTCAGATTTCCTTCTCAGGTTATAACCGGGGTTTTGCATTTAATTATTTTTCCTGCATACAAGGGCTGGGGGTTTTTTTTATTCTGTTTCCGGGTTGTCACTTTTACAAATTTTTTTTCTAATCAAAAGGTAGGCACCTGTTGGTGCCATATCATGCAGGTTTTCAACGGGTCATTCTTTGTCAAGTCAGGCCTGCTCTGGTACACTCCTGCAGCCGGACGGATACAGCATTCTCTTTTAATATATGCACATATGGCTGAAATTAAAATTTCATATTTATTTAAAATTATATAATTAATATTTTCAGATTATAAAATTTTACATTGAATAAAATTGTACAGGCGGTACTGATATTTTGCAACTTGTATTTTCTGGCCATTATATGTTAAACCTGTCTTTCTTAGATTTTTCAATTGTCAGATTTTATGAATGTTAGGCAGGCTGTATGTAGCCTTAATTTGCAATTATGCTTTTGTTACGATCATGTAATTGTAATTAAATCTTCTAAACATTTTAAAACTCTTATGGCCAATTTTGTGACTGATTGGCACTTTATATAAATCAAGAGGTTTCACATTTTCCGGAATTAGAGAAAGGGTAGTAATACCGTAACTTATAACTATATTTTGTAATTATGAACCTTTCAAATTGCTTTGCAAATGTTAAATGTATTTATTGAAACCTAAAAGAATTGTTACAGTTCTTAATATTTATGTTGGTGATTTTATGAGGAAGTCATATGATGGCTGTGGACATTATAAAAATATATAAGTGGTTGTCTTAATAGATGGCATCAGTTTAATTAATATACATACAGGCGGGTTACAGGTATTTCACATTCCGATATGATGAGGCTATAAAAATAATATGCACGCGGGCTGTCGAACTTTTATGGGGCTCAGGTGATACTGAATTATAATTGTGAATTGTTAACTTATTTGTGATTTTATGTTCATTATGTGTGCCGGGTGAATTAGTTATATCTATATGTATACATTTTGTAATGTCGGCATCTATTATACTTGGAAATAAAAAGGAGAATTGTTGAATTTTAAAATGATGAATTTGAATTGAAGTTGAGATATATATATATATATATATGTGTGTTACGGTAAAAGTCCGGAGAGCAGTGTAACCTGACATTTACCGGTAGAACCTGACAATTACCATAGTGAGTTGGTAAAAGTACGAAAAATAATTTTAAATGATTCCACTTCGGACTCTTACCAAGCGCCTTGGTAAATGTCAACATTTACCACTCCGCCGTTACTTTGAGCGAGATTCCACGCGGTTTGGTCGAGAAATTTTATGATCGTCACAAGTATTGCCTCGGCGTCTTGCTTTTATATCGCTTGCATTCCTCACCGCTCACGTCGGCTAGTGTAGCCGACATTAACGACAGTGAATATAGTTACTGCATAATTCGACGGACTTGTAATCTTCTTAGTTGTCGCTAGTGCCTTATGGACTCAGTAGCGGTGTCAAGCCTAATATCGCTAGCTAGAACGCTGACTCCGTCTCCGGCGATTCTAGTGTTTACGTTTGTTAAAGATAGCTACAGAGGCGTGGTTGAATCGGTTAAAGTATAAAGAGTGAGACGACGACAACACGATGAGCGATGAAAACACGGTAAAACAAGACGAGACACTCGGTTTAATGATATACTATGCTCCCAGCTGGGTGAGAACGGCATCACGTTGACTGTGAACTTGACGTTTCTGTTCATGTTGTCGCTCATCGTGCTTATAACCACGATGGTCGCATTGAATATTGCCCAACAGCCGAGCGCGGCAAGATTCACGGGCGGCACTACAACGACATCAGGTCCGGTATTAGTGTTGCCGACAGTGGTTAAGAAATAAATCGACCCAATTTGATTCGATTTTCTGTTTGTTTTTCACTAAGCTTACGGGTATAAATACCAGTGGCCGTTGCGATGCGAGTCAGTATACGTTCAGACACAGTCAGTAGCGCATCGCATCGCATCGCATCGATCAATATGATTTCTGCAGCCGCCGAGTTCCTGAACCAGTTAGAAGAATTCAACAAGACGGAGAAGCCGTTGCCGATGCCGTACTTAATGCGTCGGATCCGTAGTTTGCTAGAGTTACAACTAGAACTACAGAATATGCAAATGCCTAATACTTGTAGTGAAAAAGAAGAAAAACTAACACTACGACCACCGCCGCCAGCACCGAAACGCCGTGTATACAGACACCGAAACTCTTCGACTCCCAAGCAGCTGTCGCAGAAACAATCTATCGTCAGTGAGTTTCGCAAAGCTATTAAGTCCATGGAGTCGTTGAACACGCCTATATATGTTGATATACAATGGCTAAACTCGTCGAATAACGCTACAATTATAAAAGAGTTCACCGCGGAGTGTGCCGGAGCACCTCCTGCGTGGATTATCGTAAAATCTCCGCCTGGCGATATACCGAGCGTTTCGAGCAACTCCTTTACAGTGAGACACGTGCACGGAATAGAGTGGGATGACGGTGTCATTGACGAAGTGTCGCTGCGCGACTGTATAAGCAACTTATTCAATAAGGACCGGCCCGTGATCGTCAACAATAAACAGAAAATGAACATATTGATAAACAAGTTGTGGATACCGCGGCATCTTTTCACGCCATTGGAAGACGCTCCTCGCCTCAGTGATCTTTGTAGCATCTACAATCCACCGTCGTGTCCGTATCACCGACACCTTAACAAGACGATGGCGTGCACCAGTAAACACACACACGTCATGATGTCACACCAAAAGAAGTGGGAAATAAACTAAGTGATTTGTATATAATATATTTTTAATGCTAGTGATTTGTATACGATATATTTTTAATGTTAAATAAAGTTGTTTTTGTTATGCCAAAAAACTGTCATTATCTCTTGAATCCTCACTTAAACTAGTTGTACACTTGTTTAGACTAGAGTTCCTGCACGCATCAGATGGTAAGTCCGTAACGGCGTGTGTCGGCTAGCAGTAAAATTACAAAACAGTGATTGTACAGTAGTGAATGTCAGCTAGACTAGTCGACAATATGTGGTGTTTTCAGCTAAAATTTATTTGACAGTGTCGGCTAGCACGGAGTACGATTGCGGTGTACTTTACATTTTCCGTTGAATGTCGGCTATAGCGTCTGACAAACAGTAGAGGTGATTGCCACATATTTGCTTGTCAGAAAAGTACAAACACCGTGGGGTCGCAACGTTGTGATGATCTGTCCAGTTGCCGTTTAGGGCACGGCACGTTCGTCCAAACCACCTGTATATATAGTATCGACAAACATGTGTCACCGATCGGCAGCGATACAGTCGTGTCTAACGTGTGGTAAAAATTGGGCAGCACACTTGTGTTTCTGCGTATGTCTACAACGGCCGTTCTATCTCTGCTAACAACAGTGGCAAACGTTCAGGCGTCCGACTACAGGCCGGGCGTGAGACGTATAGACGAAAACAGGTTAAACGCGTTGCTAGACACTGTGTCGGCCGAAGAAGCGGCCAAAATTATACAACGCGTACTGCCAGAACCATCAAAGAAAAGATCTGTCATACGACGCACACGGGAACCGCCTGTAAATAAGGCGGTGAACAGCATCGTGACTGAACTGTGTCTGTTGGACGAGCCCGACTACGAGCGTCGGGGGAAAATGTTTATCGGCTACTGTAGAGTGCGTAACTATGCGCTAAACACGACCATACGGTACTTTAAAATCGCGCGACGGAAGGGTACCTTCGGGCCGCCCGGTGCAGTGTCCATACAGCCGGATCCGTCGGTATTCACAGGTCGTACGCACACGCGAATCGTGAGCACCGAGAATTTCACGCGACTGTTCAAGTATCTGTTGGATAATTGGTCCGAATACACGGCACCTCTGTTGGTGGCCTTTTACACCGGTCTCCGCACAATGGAGATTCTCCAGTTTACCAGCTTCACGCTGTACCAACTGCAGACCCGACAGCACACTGTGAACGTGAAACGGAAGCAGACGGTCATCAACGACGAGCCCATCTACTGGCGGCCTATCTACACCACGCATCTGATAAAGTTTACAGACAAACTGGTTGAATTGTACAGTGCCGAGTACGCGGCCTACACAGACTCGTCCATAACGGTCTGTCTGTTTTATGTGACACCGAAAACGTTGGCCAACCGTATACGCCTGGCGTACTACAAAGCCAACGGCTCGAGTCCACCGCTCGGGTTCGGCATACACTCGTGCCGCAACATGTTGGCCTCAATAATGGCCGAGACGTCAAAGAATCTACCTGCTATACAGCTGTTTCTGCAGCACAAGTCGGTAGAGACTACAAAACGGTACATTAAGACCGATTTCAAGTACATCAGAGACGAGTTTAACCGCCTCACCGACCGACAATTTGCCAACGTGCGTCTAAACTTGACTCGTCCGCACGACACTGAAGATGATGGGGAGGTCGAACATATGGTAATTAATAAAGCTGACACTAATACTAGTGCTACAGACTAAAGTATAAGTATATAAAGGCATAGGAACGGATAAAAATAAATAATAACGTGATTATTTTTTACAGACACAAATTTATTGTACCAAAAATATACGCATACATGTGTGTAACATCCACATAAACTTATTATACCAAATTATACCACAGCGGTGTAGCCGCTATGATCTCGGGTGCAACAGCACTTTATTAAATTTCGTGCGAGCGTGCACTTGAATAATTGGTGAATATGTTTTTAAGAGTTTCATGTTCACATAAGGGGTCTCGTAAAACATGTGCGTCTGCGAGGTCGTTAAATACTGCCTCCGCACCTTTTCTCTCCGGTTGCGGCACAACAGCGTGTTCAACGTATCGCTCTTGGATAGGTGCTGTTTGATGGCCGACGAGATATTCACGCCCCACTCGTTGTCGGCGCAAATCGTCTGCACGTCTGACCAACTGAGCCGGTCCAACACGCCGTACGCCGTGGGCGAAGCCAGACACAACAGTACCGCCTCGCTCCACTCCATCATGTCGATACTCTCGGTGTTGTGTATATTGAGGCACGCCGCACGCACCATCTCGTCTGCCGTGGTACACACGACTGGGTCTCGTTTTATCCGTTTCTTCCTTCTCTTACGTTCTACTCCGGCCGCGTCGTCGTTTGTCACGCGTCTCTTGTGTTTAGCTGCTGTGACCTTGGGTACTGGCGCCGTGTCTCGAAGTATATGGCTCTGCGGAGATCCTACACGTTCATCGTGCTGATGTATTTTTTTGGCATCCGTTTGGTCCACCTGCTGCGGCAGTTGTTTTCGCTTTTTCGCCTGATGCGGCGATGTGCAACGATCGCTGTTGTTGTCACTAATAGTAGCGATGGCTGTATGAGATTCATCCTCGGGATCGATCGATGGGCAAACGGGGTTTAGTGGCGGCAACGGTGTCGAAGGTTTCTCCGATTCTAGACCGATTGTGGTATATGAACAGCAGTCCTCGTCTTCGTCGTCGTCCGAAGACATAAAGTCTACTGTGAATCGGTTGATTCTTGACATTGTATGTACACGACGGAGATCAGTGTACAGTCATTCCGTGTTAATTAGACAGCAAATGGACACCTCTATATAACCGTATGCCGTTTGACACGCTAGATCGTAGTCGTCGGGCCGATAGATGCGTTTAACCAAGCAAGAGTTTGCGAGTCCGTTATCTGTTGACTGGACGTTGTATCAATGTACAGTCACTCCGTGCAAATGAACGCCACTATACAACCGTATGCCGTTTTATACAGTCTTTAGCACGCTAGATAGTGGTCGTCGGGCCGATAGATGCGTTTAACCAAGCAAGAGTTTGCGCGTATACGCCCGTTACAGTGGGTGTTGCGCGAATACGGCGGCGTGGTGTACAACAGCCCTGTGGACCAGACGTCTACACGCCTGTTTTGGCTAGACTTTATGCGCTACGTGTTCGTGCGTGTATGCGCACGTCTATAAACGGGTTCGACACGACCCAGCCGGTGATGTTGACCGACGATTTGAACCTAAAACTGCCCACCATGCTGGAAACGGCCATGTATTTTGCTAACAACCAGACTTTACCGTCACAAACCTCCGTCTTTAACCGACTGAATTGTGTAACGGCTCTAATGTTGGCCGTCGTAGTCTTTGTCGCGCTCGCGGTGTTTCACTGCTATTATTCTTCTTCGGCGGCTCGCGACAAATTATATACCGCGATGTACAACCTGGCGACCGCCAAAGTGATATAACAACGCGACTTTTGAATGTGGGGTGTCTTTCGCTAACGCGCGACTTAGTTAATAGATTTTTTTAAACGACATAAAGTCCCGATACCAGTGTCGGCTAGGAGCGAATTCGCGGTAAATTGCCGACACATTACACCTATTAGGTACGAGTCTATAATATAGACATCAAACAAACACGGCCGCAAGTAATGGTCAACCGATGACTTCAACAGACGGATGTCTTGCAGCTATAACGATTCTAGTCGTCCTGCTGGTGCTCGTATTGATTCTACTACTGTTTATTCAAAAAGAACGCAAGGCGACCGGCGCTGTAGGTCCAGTGGGGCTTGCAGGTCCTTCGGGTCCGGTGGGACCTGTAGGTCCTCCGGTCCCGGTGGCACCTGTAGGTCCTCCGGGCCCGGTGGGCCCTGCAGGTTCGGCAGCGTCCGACGTGGCGATCAGACTGGCGCACTATTCTACAGAACGGACGCACGGTCTCGACTCTATGGTGGGCATAGCTAACGCGCTGGAAGGCAAGAAAGTGGACGTGTACACGTTCAACCAGTTGGCGTCTCGCAACAAGCAATACGACAACGGACCGAACGAACTGCTGTTCGGCAACAAAAAACAGGCACTGTCCAAAGCGCCGTTCATGTCTGCAGACAACGCTCTCTATCTGGAGGGCAGCGAGGTGTATGCCGGCTCCTACTACTGTGCCATGTCCGGTGACGGCGACACCATAATGTTGAACAAGTATATGGGTCAGAAAAACGGGCACAGGATGTTGTGGTGGGCCAAATCAAAATATATCGAAGATAGATCCCCGACGACCTGCATCTTGAAAGAGGTGAACGGGACAAAAACCAGCCTGTCCAAGCTGACACTGATGCCGTTCGTTTTCGACGACAAGAACGCGCTGATCGCCAACTACACGTACTGGTACTGGTACGGGACGTCCACGGATCAGGTAAAGTCGTTTATCGGCGCCATGAATTATATCAAACAGTATATAGCCAAATACAAAGTCACGCACTACGTAATCGCAGGCGACTCCAATGTGTTGTCAAAAATCTGGTCTAATGTGGGTAGAAGCGTGTTCGGCGCCGACATATACATGTCGCCCATCGCGGACACCGGCTTCTACACGTGCAACGACAATTCGGGCTGTCGCACGCCCGACTTTATGTTCATCTCCAAGTCGTTGGCGCCATACGGCGTGCGCTTCGATCTGGCCGAGCCAATGTTTACCACGTCCACGCAACACTAAGCGTTGATCGCTGAGATTCTAAACCGTCCGATCGATCCGAACAGGCCGACCGACCCGTCCATGCACAAGACGGTCTACAACAACTTCATTAACGTGAGAATGACTAAACTTCCGAATACGACTATAGAGAAAGGATCGAATTACGATCTGACCAAGTATGATCTCAAAGCTATCGGAAAGTACGAGCCGAACCTGGAAAAGGCGACGTTTCAACATCTGTGCGATGTGTTGAAGAAATTCAACTGGTCCATGCAGGACTTGGATGCTTAAGATTTTTGACTTACTGTCGATGTGTAGTTATCGTAAAAAAACGAGGAAGCAGTATCAGGAGCTAGTTACCCCAAAAACTGTATTGACTGTAGTAATGATTCGCGTCGAGTTGTGTGTATTATATACTACCACTGTACAATAATTTAAAACCATGTTTACTCCTTGCGGTTCACGTCAAGATGTTGCGATGACGCGTGTAATCCTCCTTGTTGTTGGACGAAAGCATAACGTTGTAGCACTCTACCTCGTCTTTGTGGCATAACTTTATACCGTAGTAGAGCGTTGTGTCGCCGGTGGCGTCCAAATATTTGTTGTCCAACACCAGGCCGGTGTATTGTCCGACCAGCCCTGAAGACATCATGCGCTCGGCGTTGTCCCAGTACTCGGTGGCCCACAGAAACGCGCCGGGCGGCGCGCGGTACCCTGATGTCGGCACACCGAACACGTTGCGAGAAAAGTATTCGGTCATCACGCAGTCGTAGTAGGGCCACACGCCTGTACACCGACCGCCCAGCATCTGGTCGGCCGTGCTCAGCGAGAACTGGGCTCGTTGGCCGATACCCAACGGTGCCGGCAACGTTATGTTAGCTTCCGTCTCTTGATCGCTCGGCCCACCGATGTCGAGGTTCAGATTCACCGTAGTCCGTACGTTGACAACCTTACGTTTGCCGCCGACGTTGTCGATCATACGCAGATACTTGTGGCGACCACTCGGCAACGCTCCGTCTATAGTCTTCGACGTGGCAGTGTCCTTGTTCTGTTCGAGCGCGCCGGTACGTACCGGCAAACCGTAGTCCGTGTAAGAGCATGTCTTTAGCATTTCGTTGTAGTACGCGCCCGGTATCGGCTGGGTGGCGTCTGTCAACGAGTTGGCGCACGGATCCAACAGGCGGTTGGTCTTTAGGTTGTCGCGCACCGTGGCGTTGTACACTCGCTTGTCGATCAACCGGTCCGAACTCCAGGGTACGATGTGCGACCAGTCGTCGAATTTCTCGTTCGCCTCGAGTACGGTGATCGGTTTACACACGGGGAGGCCGTCGCTGTAGCGTACGGACGTCTCTGTCACGTCACACACGCAGTTTTGATCTTTCCAGCGGCTGGTCGATGTTGTCTATTTTACCGTCGCATATGTGCACGGTGTTGCACGAGTCTAACACGTTCTCGTTGCCGATGTAGCCGGGATTCTTACACCGATACCCCAGTATGTAGTCTTCAGACTCGGCCGTGTTGGATGTAAATACCAAGTCGCCGTAGAACGGGTTTCAATTGTCCGCTATTGTTCCAATCGACAGCGCGTACCCTTCGTTGGACGCCGCGTTCTTTGGAATGACAGACACGACACCGTTGTCGTGGAAATTCGTATCCTCGTTAAAACGGTGGCAGCGTACGGTCAACTCTTTGCAGCCCATCAACGTGGTAACATCGTCTGCCAGACATTTATAAAGACTCTTGGCGTTGCAGTCGTACCTGTTGCCCAGGTCCACCGTGGAAGGGTACGGATTGTATTGGACTCGCACGTTAAACTTCGGTATAGACTGTTCTCGATATTGTAGCGGTTTCATCCGTTTCTCCGCCATAAAAACGGACGCCACGATCAACACCAGGGTGACTAGAATCAGTACGATTGTCAGTGTCAACGATTCATTCATCATGGCGGTCGGTTTAGCGAACGTATTAAAGTAGTATACAACATAATAGTAGCGTGAGTAGCATAGCTATCTTAAACAATATGACAGAGGTATCTGCTCCAAATAATATCATAATAGCTTCGCCCAATTCGGCGTTTAGCGATCCGAAAAAACTCAAAGACAACATGATGTTCCAAGACGAAGACGCGGAACAACAACAAGCACCGCGACGGTCCGTAATGAGTAGGACTAATAGACAGTCGCAGCCGCCACAGCAGCAGCAGCAGCAGAATACGCCAACAAAACATCAACCGGGTCCCGTAAATACCGAAGTGCCTAGATTAAACTACAAATCGCCGCAACAGACGTACGACGAAGCGTTAAACTTCGACGCTGTATTGTCGGACGAAGAGAGAGGCAGTAGCGGTGCTGCAGTCTCTGATACGAGTGCAGTCAAAGATTCCAAGTTTTCACATCTCATAAAGTCGATAAACAACTCTGAGATACTGTACCCGACCATCGTTCTGGGTATATCGGCAATCTCTCTGTTGGTAATTGTGTTTCAAATGTCCGTGTCCACCATAGTGAAATGCGTACTGATGCTATTATACTTGGCCATACTGGTGGTAACTGTGGTTGCCTTTAAAAATAAAGTATAGTAAATATAGACAAAATACTGTGAGGAGAGAATAATATACATACTGCGACAACACAAATTACTAAACTATTGGCGCATAGGATATGATAGTATGTGTATCTCAAATTAAAAGTCTATATTGGAGGGTTTAAGATTATTTATTGCACAAACACAAGTAATTGTTTATATGATATATTTGATATGTACAGAATGTAATGTTTGATATAGAGTCTTTCTTTTAAAATGTTAAATAATGTTCATACGCAAGACGTGATACGTTACATAAAGAAGATTCCCACGATGATGTTGCTGAAGAGAAGGGCAGGTCTTTGCGGTGTAGTTGGTTCGTCAGGTGCGGCTTATAAATGACAGACGTTTCCCCAGAAACGTTTACAGCTGGGCTGGCGTCCTGTAACAGCTTAGCAGATGTCCTGTAACAGCTGGGCTGGTGTCCTATAACAGCTGGGCTGGCTTCCTGTAACAGCTGGGCTGGTGTCCTGTCAGCTGGGCTGGTGTCCTGTAACTCCCACGATGAATCTGACGCTTCGCACACACAACGGTACTACGGATCTTACAACTCGTAAAATTAATATAGAGTTTATGACCAAGTAATATCTCAGGTGACAGTGAGTTTAATCTAATAACGGTATATTGAACTTATACCACTCCGGCTTCTTCAAGTGTTCACGCGAATACCAAGGTCTACCGCGATCAGCAGACCACCCTATGAGGAAATCTTGCACTAGCACGGAAACGTCTTGATGAAACAACTTACTATTGCGTAACTATTAATGATACTGACACTGCGGAAAATCTCACACAGCGATACAGTTACACTCACTTATTACACACGTAGTACTACAATATTAATAATACCGTGTGTAAATAGATAATATCAACTGTTATGCGTCACACGCGTTACTATCCCCGAAAAGTCTTAACAGATCCTTGCAAGCGGTAGAATCTTGTACAAGGAGTGCACGACCCGTTCGTGGTAGCAGCAGTGAAGAACTGCCTGTAATTATACGCACAATGCGTTAAAACAATACTGTGTGCAGGTGTACTACACACACATTTCTGAGTCTTCCCGTTTCACTAACGACGAATAGTTTTTACAACACCTTGCAAGCGGTAGAATCTTATACAAGGAGTGCACATCCCGTTCGCGGTAGATGGCGTAGAAGAACTGTCGTAATTATACGCGCAATGCGTTAAAACAATACTGTGTGCGGGTGTACTACACACACAGTTCTGAGTCTTCCCGTTTCACTAACGACGAATAGTTTTTACAACACCTTGCAAGCGGTAGAATCTTGTACAAGGAGTGCACGTCCCGTTCGCGGTAGATGGCGTAGAACTGCCTGTGTAACGACAGGCTTAAGAAAATTTCCAACCACCACTCAGCATTCTATTGGTGGACGGAAGTCACATGGTTAGTACACCGTGACATGCACTTTTCATGCAGTAGAGTGCATTTACTTTGTAACAGCATGCATAGCGGTAATCAGAATACCCTTATCACATGCATAACTGCATACTTTACTAATATCATACATGAACGTAAACAATAGTCAGAAAAATATAGGGATTGTAGCAATACATATGTCTATGTTCAGTTCAATGTCAAACACAATGATAATTTATTCACGCACAGCCCGGGAAACGTTTACCACTCGCGCACGCGCGCACATTTCCACAAACACAGTACATGAATAACAATAAATAAATAATGCACAGTTTTAATAAACTAAACCCTTATCCTTACTAAATACAACTGATAACATAACCAAACTTAACCATCTACCAATATAACATGAATGTCCATTGTCTGTGTAATATATGAGCTTGCCCCGCCTATCATGATCCTGTGTTCGTTGCAGGATTAACCCCTTCCCGCATAAAAAAAAATTTTTTTTTTTTTTTTAGTTAACTAACAAAAATAAAATTTTTTTTTTTTCATATAACCAAAACAATTTCCTAATCATGAAATAATAATAATACCCTCGAACTAAAATCAAATAAACATCCTCAATTAATACTAACATTTCCTAACTGTCACTTTGACAGAAGCACCAAATCAAAGACACGTGGTAACCTTAAAACCAAAACAAATACACATGTTCCCGACAGCAGATAACAAAATTTTATGCAGGGTCACAAAGTACACAGACGGCATTCCTTATCTTAACTAGATTATTGTTCATTCACAGAGTCATCTTACATACAACATTTAAACCTGAACTGACATTTTTACATAGCTACACATTCGTACCCCTATATCCTGACATTTATTTCTGAGTTTATGGATCCTTTGTATAATATTTCTTCAATGAGGAAGCATGGAATTTACCAATCGCACGGTTGGTATTTGGGTTGGTTAATATAAATGTATTTTTCCCAACTTGTTCCGACAGGGTATACGGACCATTATACAGCCTAAAAAACTTCGCGGCTGTGTTGTCCTCCCTTCTACCAACATTTAATGCTCGTAAAAGCACACTCTCTCCAGTCTTGATCTTCACCAGTTTATGTTCCGCATTGAATTTTTCCGTGCGCTCCTCTGCGCACTTTTTAATGCGTCTTCTAGCCTCGATTTTCTTTATCTCGACTGGTATAGGCATATTATGCGTCGATATCCTTTCAATGTGCTTACCCCAGACCCGGCCTGGCATTTCTCCGGTTTGGAGTTCATTCGGAGTATACCCAGTAGTAGAATTATAATTTCCATTTATGGCTGATTCAAAAAATTTTAGGAATTCCGGCCACTTACTCTGGTTAGTATTACAGTACGTACGGAATAACCGTCCCAACTCCTTGTTGACCCGCTCGGCCAAGTTACCTTGCGGTCTCCGGATCGCTGTCAAGACCGTCTGAACACCGTGTTTCTCAAGCTCGGAGTGCCACTTGGTGTTCGTAAATTGCTTACCTTGATCTGAGAGTATCTTCCTTACGGGACCATTTTTCGGCATGTATCTATTTAGCATAATGTTTATGACAGCCGACGTTGTAGGTCTACCAATAGCATACAGGCTAACATGTTTGGTAAAAGCATCCGTAACAACCACAAGGTTCTTCATTCCACGCGCCGCCCGAGGAAGTGGACCCAAAAAATCAATGCAGACAAGGTCATTTTTATTACGTGCAACAATGTTACCCATTTCAACCTGGGTATGTTGGTTCGTATATTTCGCTGTTTGGCAGATGTGGCATGTGCGGAGTATGGCCTTTATTTTCCTGGTCATATTTAGCCACACAAAATCCTCCCACATTGCCAGGTAACATTTATAAGGCCCCGCATGAGCCAGACTCTCATGACACATCCAGGTGAGGTCTTCCACCATGGCGTCAGGCACCATAATCTTCCATCCGCCATTGACAATTTTATACACTACGTCTTTATATATTCTGTACTTCGGGTTTTCTTGTATCCGGATAGCGTCACAGATCCGCTTCAATTTGGTGTCCCGCTGCTGTTCCATACCAATATTTTTTAACTTATTTTTAAGACTGTCTTCTAATTTATATTTGACAGCTAGAATTTGAACTTCCTGGTTATTAGACGCATGACGTTCTTCCACCATTGGAGGGTATCAGCTTAACGTGTCAGCTGCTTTGTTCTCGCTTGCCTTACAGTACTTAATGGTAAAGTCGTACTCTTGGATGGCCATGATCCAACGGGATATGCGAGCGTTCGCCAACTTGCAGCGCAACATGAACGATAAGGCCTGGTTGTCCGAAAGGATTTCGAAGTGTTGTCCAACCAGGTAATAACGAAATTTGCTGATGCAGTACACAATAGCCAATATTTCTTTCTCCGATGTGAAATAGTTGCGTTCAGCCCCTTTTAGTGACCTACTGCTGTGCGCAATTATTTTGTGTTCACCCTTCTCATTCCGTTGGTAGAGTACCCCCTCAATGGCATAATCAGAAGCATCGCAATTCAAGACATATGTGCCCTTTTTCTCAGGATGGAACACGTGCAGGTTTCTACTATACAAATTTTTAGTCGCGTCGAATGCATGCTGATGACGCTCCTCCCATCTCCATTTAGTACTCTTACGAAGCAGTTCCAATAATGGCTCAATTGTTCCAGAATATTCTGGAGTAAAACGTCGGAAGTAACCAGTCAATCCAAGGAACGCTCTGATATCCCTGGGTTTTGTGGGTTTCGGGAACTCCATGATCGCACGTATTTTTTCCGGGTCCGTTGTTATACCTTCTGCTGAGATAATATGTCCCAAAAATTTAATTTGCGATTTTCCAAACTCGCACTTTTCAAGGTTGAGAGTCAGGTTAGCGGCTTGCAATTTCCGAAATACAATCTTGAGATGTTCAAGATGTTCCTCAAATGATTTTGATATGACCAAAATATCATCAACAAATATGCTGACAAAGTCCTCCACCTCGGGTCCCAGAGCTAACTCCAAACATCTGACCATGGCCGCTAAACTTGTAACCAAACCAAAGGGAACTACTCTAAACTGATAGCATTTATTGCGATATAGAAATGCTGTGTATCTTCTTGACTCTTTGGCAAGGGGAATCTGCCAGAATCCACTTTTGAGATCAAGGCGAGACATGTATTTAACCCCTTGACATTTAATGAATAGGTTCTCCACATTCGGAGCACAGTCATAGCATTTTTTTGTAATAGAATTAAGATTTCTCATGTCGAGACATAATCGAATGTCGTTATTTTTTTTTTTTAACAACAACCATAGGATTTAGAAAATTGCTATCAGTTCGTTCAATCACACCATTCTCAAGCATACTCTTAACTTCCGCATCAACCTGCTGTTGATAGTGAAGGGGGATGGGGTAAGTCTTCCGTACAAATTTATTTTCATCGGTGACTTGAATGTTGTGTTCATAAACATTCGTGGTGGTAGGTTTCTTTGAAAACACCGATCCGAATTTATCAAGCACATTTTTCAGTTTATCTTGCTCACTGCTCGTTATCTGCCTGCTGTGTGTCCGCAGATTATGTGTTATCTTATCGGCAATTTAAACAGCCGGGCGAGCTATAGCAGTCGGTTCACAATCAGACCCCGTCTTATCCCTCCTGCGTCCTAATCTGATATCGTGTTTACTATTATTAACAGTACATTTCAATATTTTATTTGGAAAATCAATGGTCGCGTGCAGTTTATTTAATGCATCCACTCCCAAAATAATATTATACACGAGTTTCTTGATAATAAGCACCGTGACTTCTATTTCCATTCCCTGAATGGATTTTGTTATCATAGCTTGACGGTCAACCCTCTGAGATTCACCCGTCGCTGATTTTATGATTTTGTGGGTTACAGGCAGAATCGGGATTTTTTTTAAATGTTTCTTGTGCCTCTCTAGGAATCGCTCATCCATTAACGAGATTTCTGCGCCGCTGTCGAATAAAACCTCGCCGACACACCCGTTAATTTTCGCGTTGACAACGAGATCAGTGTCATTTTCAATACTAATACTTTTCTCATCTTCATTATTATTATTATTGCAAATTAAACTATCTCTAATTTCGGCAGGATATAGGCCGGACACCACAAATTTACTCTTATAACTAACATCTTTCACATTTGATTTATTGAACTGCTTTATATCGGAATCCTCTTCCGCTACTACTGCTACTTTATTGGCATTAAATTTCTGATTGGTATTTCTATTAGGTATTTTATGTTGTTGTTGTTGTTGTTGCGACTGTGTTTGCTTGGTTTGAGTTTGATACTGAAAATTTTTACGCGGTGTTTCATTACTGTTACCATTGTTATTCGGGTTGTCAACACCTTCCCATTTTGTAAGTAATATGAGTAGCTCTTCCCACGACTTAACTCCTTGCGTAAGGGCGGCCACCTGTATACCGCGTCCAAAGTGGTGCGCAAGTTTACTTACCATGTCAGGTTCGGTTAAGTTAGGCTCAAGATACCTAGCTCTGGATATCAACTGCATCACATATGCTTCTTTAGAACCTTTGGTATTGGAATATTTTCCAAACTCCAGCTGCGCACGGATCTTCCTCTGGATCTCCTCATTCCAGTATCTAGCTCTGAAATGTCTTACCAGGTCTTCAAACGTGTTGATTTTATCCTGGACAATAATGAACCACTCCGCAGCAGTACCCTTAAGTCGCCGCACTATGAAATTAATTTTATCAGCTTCACTTAAGTTGTCACCAATTGCCTCCAGATCCCGCTGGCACACCTGAATGAAATTCATGGGGTTTTCATTCTCCCGTCCGTCCCATCTGCCAAGCTGTTACAGGACGCCATCCCAGCTGTAAACGTTTCTGGGGAAACGTCTGTCATTTATAAGCCGCACCTGACGAACCAACTACACCGCAAAGACCTGCCCTTCTCTTCAACATCATCGTGGGAATCTTCTTTATGTAACGTATCACGTCTTGCGTATGAACATTATTTAACATTTTAAAAGAAAGACTCTATATCAAACATTACATTCTGTACATATCAAATATATCATATAAACAATTACTTGTGTTTGTGCAATAAATAATCTTAAACCCTCCAATATAGACTTTTAATTTGAGATACACATACTATCATATCCTATGCGCCAATAGTTTAGTAATTTGAGTTGTCGCATAGAGATATTTTGGCATAGAGATATTCATTTAATCTTTTGTCACGGACTCAGTCCTTCGCATTTTATTTTGATCATACAATAAGAATACATTGATTCCATAGGAAAAGTATGGTCGAAGTACACGATGCTATCCCACAAGTAGACAATGTGTTCTTTTCGCACAAACACGGGACGTGTAGACTCGAACACGATGCTGTAGCCGATTCTATATAGTCGCGGTACGTCCAGAGTCACTGTGCGCCGTGTCCTGTCCACTTTCTTCACTATGCCCAGAACGGCGAGCTCGCTTAGCGCGGCTTGGATATGGTCCGTCACACTCTCCTGTTTCGTCTCCATCATAGCTGCAGTCACAATGCTGGTGTTAGTGTGGATATACTACAGTAACTACATGAAAATGTACAGGCCGCTATTCGGTCTAAACGCCGACACCAACAACAAGCAGCTGTCACTGATGCAGAGTCTACAACTATTATACTGTCTGAGGCAACGCCTAGCCTAAGTATTTTTAACATTGAAAATGTTTATAAGGACGTGTCGCACATTTGCGGCCGATCGTTGGTGCGTGACCGATTGTGGGTGATCGGAAATGGGAACCGGTGAGTCATCACTAAGTATATGAGCCATGTGTACAAGCGCTAGGCGATCGCGGTCTGGTGTTCGGTGGTTGTGACCGGATGAGTCATCGCATGACGTATGAGTACGGGGTGAGGGGAGGGGGAAGGAGGTAGTGTGACCGACTCGAGTGATTGAAATTCGCGTTATTTTGACAAGGTGGCTAGCTATAATTACATCAAATCTGTCAGTTAGGTTAGCCGTCATATCGTCTAATCCAACAGCTAAAACGATTGTATCGACACTATACGTTGTCGGCTAGCCTAGCCGACTGCAAGATTTAAAACGCGTCTGTCGGCTAGCCTGCCCGACGAAACGACTCACACACACTCATATATTTGTCTATACCCACTCTATTGTTTTGAAAGATTTTGACGCGTCTATAGCGCGCATCATAAAGTCGACTAGCTCGGGCACCACCGCCGCCGTCTCCTCCTCAGCCGCTCGGCTCTCGTAGTCGTCTCGTTTTCAAAGCTCAGTCTCTTGTTCGGATGTCAGTATTTTCACTTCGTAGCCGTGCAAACTGATGACTTGCAGCGCCTTGTCCAGCACTTTTTCCTGCCGCAACGCCAGACTGACCGAGCCCAACGCTTGCGCGTCGAACCCGTTGATGTTGGTGAGCGTGTCCACCTTCACGTCAAACACTTTGATGTTGGTGTACGGGTGCAGCGAGTGGATGACCAAGTCTATGGGCGTGATAATCTCCTTGTTCGGGCCGAACGCCACGTCCGGCGAGGTGAGCATACAGTACAGCTGGCCCGACGCTATGCGCCCGATGATGGGCACGTCGCTGTACATGATCTGAGCGTGCACCTTGCGGCCGTCCCTGGTGACGCCCCAACAGTCGGACAGGTCGTCCAGCATGCTGCAAATGTTCTTCTGGCCAAACGAATTCGCCACTTTGGTGCCGACACCCACCCGGGTGCAGTGCACACCAGTGATCACCACCGTAATCACTTTGGATTTACGAATGTAGCGCACTCGCAGATCAGTGTACGTGTTGTTCTTCTTGGGCAGAAAGTGAAGCAGGTAGTAATAGTGGTTGCCAATCTTAGCCAAAACAATGTTACAGTGCCGACTGTTCTTGACGTACACTTCCGCCTCCGTGATCAGGCATCCTATCAACGTTTCCTCACTGATGCGACCGATAGTTTCGCGTACCGGCACAAATACGGCGCTTTCTGGCTGTTTGGTCGTCTTGAACGTAAAGTCTACCGTTATGCACGCGTTGTAGCATATGGGCGGTATCCCCTCGACAGTTTTGCGATCCATTACCACCCCGTCCTCTACACACGCGCCGTGCTTGTTGCCAAACACTGCCCACAATCGCAAGTTCCATACTTCGGGACTCTCGTAATTATTGGCGCCAAACACTGTGAGCAAGTAGTCATGCACCAAAGGTGCGCTGTCAATGTTTCGTTCTCTTTCGTACGGCTTGCTGGTACTCACACGATACTCGTGCAGGAGATCATTCATATTGTACAGTCGCAACAGCGACTGCATCGCCTTGGACACATTGGTGTCGGTCATCGGTTTCATGTCGCCAAACTTGAAAGTGGCGACCATCTCCTTGCGGCACGCCTCAAAGTGGGTCGTGTCGTTGTTATACGACATTATGGCGCTGTCTGTTATAGCTTTGCGCTTGGCGTCGTCAATCTCCATGTAACAGGTGGTACCCAACGACGCTTTCATCAGTGCTTTGTGGAAATCGGACGCCACCATGGCTATGCTTCCTTTGATGTTGTTGATGGCCACAGTGGACTTGGCCGGCGGTCAATACAAAGAACACCATGTATACGCTATTGGTATCGGATCTGTTAAAAGTGTTTGACAACTACGAACCGTCGCGCACCCGTGTATGGGAAATAGTGCGCACCATACACCCGGTGCACTGCGCCGCGCTACTCTACCTGCTGGAGAATGTGAGCAAATCACGTAAGATTACAACGTTAAAACTACCGACCTCGGAAGATGATGCGAACACAGTCGGTCTTCTCTGACAGCGACGGCAACAGTGCACCGACTCCAGAGTTTACAAAACGGCCGTCACACCGACATTGAATCTAACACGTGTGACTGTCACCAGACAACTGAGACCTGTGCAGCACGGCGACTCCTATATATACGACCTACGTGACGCTTGTGGTAATTTGACTATAATAGGTCTAATGCATATCGTACGAGACAACAACGTGTTTGAACGGCTCACATTGGGAGAACGAGTGGCGATGCACAACTTGCGCACCGCCTACTACACCCAGTTTGTGCACAACGTACAGCACTTCTTGTTGCCCGACGATATGCACTGCAATCGCAACGAGTTTGAATCCGCGGACATGAGAAACATCACGCAAAAGTTTCTCCAGTACTATCATACGTTGGGCGTCACAGACAATGACACTCGTAGTGACGCCAGCCTCTATTATGGCGGAAACTTGAACCCAAAGTCGTTCAGATACATCACGAGACCGCCGTGTCGTCAGATGGATCGACGACCCGTCGATCTGGAGTCGAACTACGTAGTGCAACCGCTGTACCAAGGATATCGCGTGGTAATCAACAGCAACGAACAAGAGACCCGACGCTACAATTGTTACGGGGACCTGCTGCAAGGCTTTCTGTCCGACGTACGATTTACAGTGAACGCCACGTTTGAAGCGATAGTGTTGCCGCTGGACCGAGACCAACGTTTACGCTCGTGGCGGTACGGTGTACACAACAAGGCGATGGCGATATTCGTAGTGGACGTATTTCGTGTCGACCACAATATACTGGTACATCTACCGTTCGATAAACGAGCCGCATACATACCGCGGATCGGTGGCGACAACGTACGGCAACTGCCAACCGAATGTACGTGGGACTCGTTAGAGCGGTCGTATCACAGTCGTAGCGACCTGTTTGATCCCGTGGTCGGCGTGGTGGTGTGCCATAAACGGGCCTCGTGTGCCGACCCACCGCAGGCGTACCGCTTCAGCATGACCACGTGCTACGATTATCTTACCAACACAATCACCCGTCTGGCCGGTAGCGTGTCGTTGAAAGAGTTTCAACGCGTCCACTTTAATTTGGACATGGCCGATCGACGTACCGTCTGCTTGGTCTACGCACACGACGAACTGCATTACTATGTATGCACGTTCGATCGTCGACGTTACCAGTTTGTATACTGCGCTGTGCTGGACCGTCTCCGGACATCGTTCGTCGTACACCCAAGTACAGGTCGGAGCCCATCTACGTGATCGGCGCAAAGTGTGTACCGATGGGGGTCATGTTTCTGCGCGTTTACTATTCCAAAAACGACTTGTCCATTGTCGGCTTCGAACAGAAGCTCACCACGTCCATGTATGATGTACCGTACCAAGATCCGTTCCTACAGACTTTATAATCGTCTTCATTGAGATACTTTTTGACAGAGGTATAGGTTTGGTAAAAAACAAAATCTGTCTACTACAAGATTCGATTCTGTATAAAAAATATAGCGTTTTTTCGATATCACATATAAAGAGATCATTTTATTACATATAATAATAATAATAACAGTACAATACTTGTTGCTGAATAAAGGTGTGCTTCTAAAGACACTATACCCGAGCAACGATTTGTTCTGTGTATGCTCATAAAATACACTATCCCCGGCCTGCTTATTGTACATCATCTGATGTCGTCCATCTTTTCGTATATCGGTTCCAACTCTTCGTTGATAATCGGCAGATCGTGTTTGTTAGGTATCGGTTCTAACGTTTTGTTGATAATCGGCAGATCGTATTGGCTAGGCGCCGGAGGCAGTAGTGGCGGACTCAGCCGTTTGCAATTCTCGTACTCGTGCTTGTCCGTGAGCGCCACCACGGGTCTCGGGAACGCCGGTGTGGCGTAATGCAGATGCTGCTGTTGATGCTCTTCAGGCGACCTGGGCTCCAGATAACACGCCGCGCCACCTTCTCCAGCTTCCATAAACTGGTAAATGGAAACGGACGGAATTCTAATGTAGGTGGATCTGGCCACAACGTTGCCGACAGTACGCCTGTCGTCAACGTCCCGTCCATTGTCGTCAGTTTCTGGGTCGGATGTACGGCGTTTGTTCCAGCAACAACAGCCACATCTATGTGCCAGCACGCATACTACGACGTCTGCCAGTATAACGACCAAGAGGTTGATCAAGAGAGCGTTCGATTCGTACAGATTGACAAGGTACGAGACTATTAACGCCTGCTGCGCTTTCACGTCGTCGCTGCGCATCGGGACAATGGTGGCGTGGTCCAACTCGTCGTCGTCATCGTACTCGTACCACTGTCGTGTCAGGGATTCGTGGTATCCGGTCCAGTTCATCGTACGCAACAGTTCGGGCTTGTAGCAGGTGCGCACAAACACGGGCCACTTGTAGCGGTAATTGAACTTTGTCATACGACACAAGTGGTGGACGTTGGTCGCTTTGCAACGACAGACCAGATTCGTATTGTTCAGCAATATCAGTTCGGCCATTCGCATGCTCATCACGACGGTGTCTTCGTCTAGTCGTTTCAGATGCTGGTTGTTGCTGGCGTTCACTCTAAATAGGTATGCGGTGTCTTGATTAGCAGCAACGATAGAGACAACAAAACGCAGAGACGTCAACAGAGTGTTGGACACGTCCAACAGCGACAGTGTCTTGAGGTCCTCGAACGCGTCGTCAGCTATGCTGTGGATCGGATTGTGAGACAAGTCTAGAAACTTCAATTTCACCAGCGGCGCAAACACCTTACTCGTGATGGTGGTCAGTCTGTTGTTGCTGATGGACAGTACGCTCGTGTTACGAATATGTATGAACGCACTGTTTTCTGCACAAGTAACTAATGCCAGCTTATGGAGGTTATGTACGACAATGTAACTTAAATAAAATTTACTTTGTTAGTGTACATTAAAAGGATTTATTTATTGGAAGTACAGAAATTAGTTTACATTTATCGCACATAATTACGGTACAGAGACGATTTTGGGAGGTTGTGGCTACGTTTAACAATATAACTTAACCTTTTACATTTTTAAAATTAATTAGACTTAACAAACGTTTCCTTAGTTAGTGTACATTCAAAGGCTGTATTTATTGTATGGATAAAAGGCTGTATATAACATTAACGGCTGTATTTATTCGAAGTAAGTAATGCCAGCTTATGGAGGTTATGTACGACAATGTAACTTAAATAAAATTTACTTTGTTCGTGTACATTAAAAGGGTGTATTGGAAGTACAGAAATTAGTTTACATTTATCGCACAATTACGGTACAGAGACGATTTTGGGAGGTTGTGGCTACGTTTAACAATATAACTTAACCTTTTACATTTTTAAAATTAATTAGACTTAACAAACGTTTCCTTAGTTAGTGTACATTCAAAGGCTGTATTTATTGTATGGATTAAAAGGCTGTATATAACATTAACGGCTGTATTTATTCGAAGTAAGTAATGCCAGCTTATGGAGGTTATGTACGACAAGGGAAGGCTTTTACACCATTACCAATAAGATTAATGATGTCATCTAAGAATAACTCATTAGCTTTATTTATACATTTAATACATCTTAATTAGTACACTAACAGCACCGCTCTGTCTTACAGTAACACAACACATTAGGCCTACACTAACTCAAAAGAATTTCTTGTTTTCACTTTAAGAAAGTTGAAATCGTGTATTTACTTTTTTTCCATTCACTATTTGTAAAACGTGCTTAAAATTAATATGTGTACACTTACTATATTGAAATCCAATGTTCACTATCCAATAATTACAAATTTTGTGGAATTGTGAAATTAGTAACACTATGTACTAATGTGTGATTATCAGTTGAATTTCTGAATTCCTTTGATTCATTAATAAATCTTACTAATTTGTTTCTTTATGTCTATAATGATTTCTTATTAGTTTTTAATCTTTGTGTTTTCATTATTCATTTGTAAATTTTTGCATTTTGTTGTCCATGACATGTTTATTGATTAACTAATTATCATTAAAACACACAGAGGACTGATCCTCTTTTGCAAGATCACAAGTATGTTTCAAGTATGTTTTTAATTTTTTTAAACAATTTTAACTCCTCCTACAGAGGAGTGTCAGTTTTTTATGTTTTTTCAATAAATGACAATGAGAGGGGGGGAGAGAGAGAGAGAGAGAGAGAGAGAGAGAGAGAGAGAGAGAGAGAGAGAGAGACCAAAAATAACACGTACAGAAATTACATCAGAACTTTTCCTGACAGTAAAAAAATAACTAAATAATGAATGGCAAAGAACATTAACAAAATTAATGGAAATTATAGTTATTATTTGTTGTCTAATGAACAGGTACTAGTAAAGGCTTCATATACTTCACATCTTAAATTATAAACCTATTACAAACATATTTGGTATACTCAGCTTGAAACAAACGTTCAGACCAATAAAAATGGTTTAAATTTTGCCATGCTGCATTATTAGTACTGTTGAAACAGCAGTTTGATTATAATTGTTTTTAGAACAGACTTCTGGAATGATGTGTGCAAAATGATTAAAACATACCTCCTCACAGTGTGCATTAATAAGTTGTTGATTATTCTAACTGATACACTGTCATCCCGTTTTCATATGACAGTTCTCATAGCTTCAGTAATAGTCATCTTTGCTGTTAACATGGACACAAGTCTCTTTTTTAAAAAGACTTTTCATTAGTAAAGTTACTTATAAGTAGGCATACATTTGTACTCATAATATGTGGTTAAGAATTAAGAAAATGAAAGAATGATATTTACTTACTAACCATTGAGTGTAACATTATTTACAGTAATTAATAATGTCCCAATTTATAAAAGTCATGTTTGGCTAACTAGGCATAACCCAACTTGGGTTCCTGACATCCTAATTCTCTTCCTTCTAATAATATTACTTAACTTTATTGTGATATAACTGATGAAAATTGTTCCTTATAACTCCCTATAACTTTTACAATACTAATGACAAAAATCAATAATAATTTCTTACAATTAACATACATAATTTGTCTAAGCATATTGGCCTATTATAGTTTGAACATTATTTTTTCATATTTTAACAATTCTTGTTTTTAATACAAGACAACTATTCTAAATTGTTCTTGATCCTTGGCTTTCACTCTTGTTACACTAATAATGACAATTATTAGCAATAATTGTTTACAAATAGTAGAAATAAGTTATTCAGGTATAGGGGCTACTGGCCTATTGTAGTGGACACCTTAGTTTCTTTCGTACGTTTAAAATAATTACTTTTGCTATCAGACAATTACTTTACATTGTTCTTGATACCCTTATTCAACTTCCACTACAATAATAATGACATAACTTAACAATTATTTACTATGAATAACATAACAAATGTTCTAGGCTCATTTGCCTATGATATTGACCCTTAATTCATAGTAACCCTCAATTCATTCATACCTTGAAAATACATGTTTCTTCCTATTACATCATTATTCTAAAACATTCTTCACAATTTACTGAAGCTTTGACAACATAGTTTGTCCTTTAATATTGTTTTTCTTACTTATTCTAGTTGTTATTATCTTCAGTATCAGTATTCTGAAGGTTTAGTCCATGTATCTTGTTTCATTATTTACGTTGTTTATACTTATTGGTTAATCATATCTTCCTTACTAGAATATTATTCTAATAATAACGATTCTAGTATTATTTATAGAGTATAGTTTGTTTAATAAGTTTACATTAAAACTGTTCTTTTTATATACAATTATTGACAAGTTTTAGTTTCTCATATTTTTTCTTCTTCATGTTATAATTCAAATTATAACCATTATTATCTAGCTATTATAAGCTTATTTACTACTTCATCAGTAGTTTTCACCTTCTGTTTACAATTCATGGATTTTACAATGCTTTTTTGTTCTTTCTGTTGTTTAAAACATTATAATGTTACATAACCTTACTTGTAGGCTTACATTTAGCTTTATTGTTGTTTTATTATTACATTTTTGTAATACTCTTTTTGATTTACATTATTCTATTCATAATCATAAATAAAATTTGATTTCATTATTTTAGTACTTAGAAACTAATTATTGAATTAATAATTTTCTTTATTGAGTATCCAGTTTATTACTGCAATATGGAGTATAGGTTTTATCTTTTTTAACAATTTTTAATGCAATTTACTGGAGTAAAATCTTCTTATTGATAATGTTCTTATCAGTTTCATTACATTATTCTTATCTCTTTTTATTATCTCAGACAATATTTATAGTATACAGTTTAGTTAATGACTTAGTATTTTGTTCTTCATGTATCATGGTCATGAAATGGTTTAAGTTGGGGCCTATTTTATGTAAGGGGAAAACATAACGTTACAATATTGTAATTACTTTTATTTCTATAATTATTTATAAGTATTAATTGTACAAACAAAACTGGCTTAGAAATGGGTCTACTTAGGAAATTATGGAATTCTGTTGAAATTTCGAATAGTTCTGGAGGGGAATTGATCCCCTGATAACCCCCCTCCACAAGTTATTCCACTGATCCCACTGTACACATTTCCAAGAAATCCTGTATTTAGAAGTTCAAAAGAAAGTGATACAGACTCTAAAGATCTCATTGTAGCATTCACTACTGGGACAGTTCATGGTTTAGAGATTCCCTTATGTGCCTGGTAAGTGAAGGAGAAGGGATCTATTTAACGTGCAAGTTGAAGAATATATTTAATTATTGCACTTAACTTGATATAAGTACTGATTACATTTCAGGATTATTATTTTCAGAAATAATGTATGTAAACCAGTTTTCCCCATGTAAAGTTAATTAAAATTCTTTAATGCATAGCATTCCAGGCATTTATGGTAGTAAATTGCAACCAGTCTTCATCTTTGCATTTGCCAAAATAAAGTTGTTCTGAGCCAGGTCATGTAAATTCAGGTTAGGCCAAGTAGCTCATTAGACTTTGTCTAAATCTTAAAGATATAAAGTGTTGATAAAGATTTTAGGACCGTACATTAAAAAAATTGTTGCACATATGAGTAGGAAGCAGATGTATTAATATAATATGTTACTCAACAAGATACAGGAACAATTATGTATATTTATTTAAGTAGTTAGTGGACTTAAAACCTGCAGTAGAAACTCCAGTTTTTATAAAACAAATAGGGAGAGAATTGAAGATTTGATGTTTGTAAATGTTATATCTATTTTCTTCGCAAGTAACTAATGGCTGGTTATTTGTAATCACGTTTTCTCATAATGTATGTTGTTAATGACCTTTTTTTAAGGGTATGAAAAAAACAACAGATATTGGTATTTGAAAAAAGGTGAATTTTATTGGTACATACTAAAGTATAGAGTCAAATTTGTTTCTATTCATTATCAAAGGTCCGTACTGTAATAATTTTGTGTGTAATATACAAGCATTCTTTAATATGTTTACGAGATTCTCCTAATTTTATTTGCATTAAATCAGATCGTAGTAACATTAAATTCCACTGTAACCCATTATTAATACTTAATCATTTGCATGTTAACAGAAACTGCACATTGCTTTTTATTGCATTGTGTTGAAAAAAGGATTTTAATGTACTTGTTTGGTTATACATTAGATTGTACTAGGTTCTAAATTGGAAGTACGTCTTAATTCCGGTACTTTGAATAAATACAGCCTTTAATGTTATATACAGCCATTGAATGTACACTAACTAAGGAAATGTCTGTTAAGTCTAATTAATTTTAAAAATCTAAAAGGTTAAGTTAAATAATTAAACGTAGCCACTACCTCCCAAAATCGTCTCTGTACCGTAATTATGTGCGAAAAATGTAAACTAATTTCTGTACTTCCAATAAATACACCCTTTTAATGTACACTAACAAAGTATATTTTATTTAAGTTACATTGTCGTACATAACCTCCATAAGCTGGCATTACTTACTTCGAATAAATACAGCCGTTAATGTTATATACAGCCTTTTATCCATACAATAAATACAGGCTTTGAATGTACACTAACTAAGGAAATGTCTGTTAAGTCTAATTAATTTTAAAAATCTAAAAGGTTAAGTTAAATAATTAAACGTAGCCACTACCTCCCAAAATCGTCTCTGTACCGTAATTATGTGCTATAAATGTAAACTAATTTCTGTACTTCCAATAAATACACCCTTTTAATGTACACTAACAAAGTAAATTTTATTTAAGTTACATTGTCGTACATAACCTCCATAATCTGGCATTAGTTACTTGTGAAGAAAACAGTTGGATGTACACATCGGATACCGAAATATAGTACACGCGCGGCGACGGAAGTTACATTTTTTTCATCGTCGGTTAATCCCAACGTATTATACACGTCTACACATTCTTCACCTATGCAATGCAAAAATACGGCCACTTGTACATCATCGGCCATTTTATTAGTACCTGATGCGCCCCCTGATGCAATACGATATATTTCGAAAAGCTGTTTCCACTTTTTCCATCCTTCAGTAGTTAACTTTTGTAAACAACTTGGTGGTTTCAAGCCCGTTAATGACGTAGACGTGGTTGTAAACGTCGTTGTCGTTCCTGTACCTGCAGCAGTAGTAGCCATTTTCACAATTACACTAGGCAACTCACACACTGTATTCAAACTGAATAACTCCACCATATATTTTGTGCACTTTAGTTCTTCAAAGCCGCAGCGCCATGTTATATGCGTGAATAAATGTACAGTTAAGGATCTATAAAAGGGAGTATTCGCACTCGCCATCTTTGTTCCGAGACTGGCATAATATTATGGTGGCGCTTGTGTATACATGGGACGCAGTATAAGTTTGTTTTCGATATTACATAAACTATTATAGTTTTTCGTGCCAAAAATATAATTTCAAAGTGTGAAATTATGTCCCACGTCCTTAAAAATATGGAAATAATAGTTTTCATCTTAAAACTTACTGATTCAGACCATAGTAAGAGGAGAATAATTTTGTCTAAAAAACAACAAATACTGTACCAATCGTTACCACTTATCACTTTGTTAGGTATATATTCTCAGATTTTACTTTTATTCCTGTTTATAATAGATGGCTGTTGAATTAATGTTTACTAAACTTCGTTTGTCCAAAAGTCCAAATAAAGTGTTACTAAAACTATTTTTAATAAACACGAATTTACATTTTTAACTTACTTACTATTAAGTTTATATTCAGGTTTTTTGCTTAACATTTAGTTAAAATTAATAATAAAAAGTTTAGCTTAACATTTTATTAAAATTAACAATAATGTATTTTTCATTGCACTAGACATTTTATAGTCAAAAGTATTTTTCTCGGTTAGTAGGAAGGGTTAAACTTTGTTAGTACAGGCAAAAAATTTGCAAGTTACAACTTCTCGAGAGGCCATATCTTGAAAACAACTCGTGGATTAAAACCCGGCCAAAACGCATTTTGTTTGTTATTTCGTATAGAATAATTTTGGTCCTATTCATTTTTACTATAAACTCAAACGTTGTTTAGTTATTCGCTAAAAATTACGCTAAAATCCTGTTTTTTGGGGGTAAAAATCGAAAATGTTGATTTGGAATAACTCGAAAACAACGCATTTTTCAAAACAGTTGCGTACTGACTTTTTTGCTTAGAATTTGATTCTCTATTGGATCCTGGGGTTAATTTTTTTTTTATCAATCACCCTTGAAAAAGGGGTGGTTCTCACCCCCAAATAAAAAGCGTACAGTTTAACTTTGTTCTAGAGTGCATATAGAACATACGGTACATATCAAATTTCGTGAAATTCCATCGACAGTCAAAATTTTGTTACGTCAAAAGCTGCGCTTACTGGACTAGAATTTCTTCGTGCTGATTTTGTTCTCGACTTTGTTTACGATCTGCGTGTATGTTTCGCGCTTGGCTATCGCGCAGCTGATTTTCGAAAAACAGGTAAATGTGCAATTTTGTGCATTAAAACTACAGAATGTGCAATTTTATGCAGTAACCCCCAAAACGTGCAATTTTGTGCAAAATAAAATGTATGTTAAAATGACCTACACGTCCCGATTCGGATAAATAACTTGTCACTGGCCGTTTACGAACGAATACAAATGTCATTCGCCACCAGCGACAATCGCCACCAGCTTAAAATTTGTGACAATCGCTACCCACTGTCCCCGGCTCCTTCCCCTGAGGCAATGACCGCTGGAATAATAACGGGAAATTCCGCTGGACCATCCCCTCCGCCCGCTAGCCCCGCTTTATCTCATTATTGCTCTGAGTGTCATAGTGTTCTGGTCATAGTGCATTCTAGTTGTGCTTGATATGGAAGTGTCAACGAACAGTCACGGGAAGCCATGCGACCACTACCAAGGTTACGCGTACAACGTTAAAAGGACCAAAGAAGATGGGAGTGTAACTCGCTGCTGTTCAAGACAGAGATCGACAAGTTGCCGAGGATCAATCAAGAGCCAACGTGGTGAAGTGCTGTGTTCAAGCGAGCATCAATGTGGACCTCCGGATGATGCTCGCTCAGAAGTATTGAAGGCTCTCAATCAGGCGAAGAAGCGAGCAAGCGACGAGGACACGCCAATTTCTAAAATATACTCCGAACAAATGGGTAATCTCCACAACATGGGCTATGATTTTGTAACCGAAATGCCAGATCAGCAAGTTACGAAGAGGTCTTTATATCGCCACAGGGCCAAATCGCAAGGTAATCAACGAGAACCGGAATCATCTGAAGAAGTTGTTCTGGAAATGGGAATGCTTACCACGACAGATGGAAGTAGTTTTCTTTTGAAAGACGACAACACAGGCGGGCGACTTATTATTTTTAGTGGAGCATTAGGAAAAGAAGCTTTGAGAAGTAAGCAAGATTTTTTTATGGATGGCACTTTTAAGAGTTGCAGTAAACAATTTTCTCAAATTTATACCATTCATGCAGACTTTGGTAGCTCAAAAAACGAAACAAATATATATCCAGCTATATTTGCTCTATTGCCAAACAAACGGAAAGAAACATATATTCGACTTTTCCGCCTTCTTATTGAGGCCATACCAGAGTGAAATCCAGCGACGGTGACAGTCGATTTTGAATCGGCAGCAATTTCTGCCCTTAAAGTTGTATTTCCCGCAGTGGAGGTAAAAGGTTGCTACTTCCACATGAGAAAGTGTATCTGGAGAAAAGTTCAAGATTTGGGACTTGCTTGTGAGTAGGCCTATATGAAGAACGAAGAAGTGAGAATGATCATCCGCATGTGTGCTGCGTTGGCGTTTCTTCGCCCTGAGGATGTTCCCGACGGCTGACTGGAAATACATTCCAGAGTGCCTGACAATGAAAAACTTTCTGGATTTTTGGACTATTTCGTGGAGAGACGGATGAAAAACGAAGAAGTTCCAGTCGAGCTTCGGAGTTGTTACAACAGGCGTCATCGAACCACCAACTCTGTCGAGGGATGGTACAATAAAATTAATACCGAACTTGGAAGACCGAATCCTCGAGTCAAGGACCTCATCAACTGTTTAAAGAAAGAAGCAGAGAGCACAGCATGTGCGCTAATAAGGGCCCAGCTCAACATGGAAGGTAAACGAAGGAAGACTGCTTACATGACTCTAGATGACAGACTGGAAAGAACGGTTAAAAAATATGAAGTAAGTGGTGATATTGTCACTTGTTTGAAAACAATTTCTCATCTCCAAAAACTTTGAAGAGTTACTATAAAGTCCAGGAGCTTAAACGTTGACTTATGAGAGTAAAAAAATATAAATAAAGTAAATATTAGTGACGGAGCTTAATTTGAGCCCAATAATGTAAATAAAGTAAATATTAGTGACGGAGCTTAATTTGAGCTCAAAGTAACTGACGAAGCCAATATAGGAGTGATTTTAAACACTCCTATATGCAATAGATATTGCATGTAGCCAGTCCAAAGCCTGTGAAAAGTGTGATGGGAATCAGTAAAATTCACTTGACTGTTCAAGGCAGACCGTTCTTTACTGGGAACGGCCCCTGCTGGTGGCGATTGTCCCTGGTGTCGATTGTCACTAGTGGCGATTTACAGGACACCTTACGAACTAGCAAAAAAAAAGATGCAATTGCACGTGAATCCGGGCTTTAGTTATAGTCTAACATTATATTTATAATTAATGGATTAAAAAAATAAACCACCTTGTACAGTGATCTGCGTGGAACTGGGCCGATCCTAGGAGGTGGATTTGGTACGTCAAACAAAGTCGGTATGACATTAGGCTTCAGTTTTTCCAACAATCTACTCGTGCCTGTTCAAACTGTGAACTTTCAAAATGAACCTAAAAGTGCAAAGGTGTATTACATTTTTAGTCGTTATGATTAACATTCACAAACTTTTAAGGAACAACCATTAAATTTACCTCACACAGACGCATTCCCTTGCTTAGTATAAATTTGTCTCGTCTCATATTTTGAATCCATTTTGCACATCGAATAGGGTCTGCCGGAAATTTGAATGTTCTAAAATTAGTTTCTGTTCAATTTTTGCAATTTACAGCACAACAACCAGTCATTATGATTATGAGATGTAGTACAACAATCTGCAAAACATACTACATAACATTAATAATATCTCTAACACCAGTATTTATAACCTTGTTTTCACTGAAAAGATGAGATGATTATTATACATATTCGTGTGTAATACATAAATCAAATTAGTACACTACACGGTTATTAAATATAATAAAAAGATTTATTATACAGCTACAATAGTGTATACATCGTGAGCATGTTGCTCTTATGGCGATCGCACTGTGACTCACTCACATGCCCCGCTATACATATGTCATGGCGTATCCCCACTCTTATAACTTATGGTGGAGCTCTATAATATAGGTATTCGCACCCGCCATCTTTGCTCCGAGACTTTTAAATGTAATGTGGCGGGAGCAATGTAAGCACGCTGTGCGTTGCATTATTTAATGTAAATTATGTATGTAAATATTAATATTTTTACGTATCAGGGTTATAACCTTAGTGTACTAATTTGATTTATGTATTACACACGAATATGTATAATAATCATCTCATCTTGTCAGTGAAAACAAGGTTATAAATACTGGTGTTGGAGATATTATTAATGTTATGTAGTAAGTTTTGCAGATTGTTGTACTACATCTCATAATCAAAATGACTGGTTGTTGTGCTGTAAATTACAAAAATCGAACAGAAACTAATTTTAGAACATTCAAATTTCCGGCAGACCCTATTCGATGTGCAAAATGGATTCAAAATATGAGACGAGACAAATTTATACTAAGCAAGGGAATGCGTCTGTGTGAGGTAAATTTAATGGTTGTTCCTTAAAAGTTTGTGAATGTTAATCATACGACTAAAAATGTAATACACCTTTGCACTTTTAGGTTCATTTTGAAAGTTCACAGTTTGAACAGGCACGAGTAGATGGTTGGAAAAAACTGAAGCCTAATGCCATACCGACTTTATTTGACGTACCAAATCCACCTCCTAGGATCGGCCCAGTTCCACGCAGATCACTGTACAAGGTGGTTTATTTTTTTAATCCATTAATTATAAATATAATGTTAGACTATAACTAAAGCCCGGATTCACGTGCAATTGCATCTTTTTTTTTGCTAGTTCGTAAACGGCCAGTGACAAGTTATTTATCCGAATCGGGACGTGTAGGTCATTTTAACATACATTTTATTTTGCACAAAATTGCACGTTTTGGGGGTTACTGCATAAAATTGCACATTCTGTAGTTTAATGCACAAAATTGCACATTTACCTGTTTTTCGAAAATCAGTTGCGCGATAGCCAAGCGCGAAACATACACGCAGATCGTAAACAAAGTCGAGAACAAAATCAGCACGAAGAAATTCTAGTCCAGTAAGCGCAGCTTTTGACGTAACAAAATTTTGACTGTCGATGGAATTTCACGAAATTTGATATGTACCGTATGTTCTATATGCACTCTAGAACAAAGTTAAACTGTACGCTTTTTATTTGGGGGTGAGAACCACCCCTTTTTCAAGGGTGATTGATAAAAAAAAAAAATTAACCCCAGAATCCAATAGAGAATCAAATTCTAAGCAAAAAAGTCAGTACGCAACTGTTTTGAAAAATGCGTTGTTTTCGAGTTATTCCAAATCAACATTTTCGATTTTTACCCCCAAAAAACAGGATTTTAGCGTAATTTTTAGCGAATAACTAAACAACGTTTGAGTTTATAGTAAAAATGAATAGGACCAAAATTATTCTATACGAAATAACAAACAAAATGCGTTTTGGCCGGGTTTTAATCCACGAGTTGTTTTCAAGATATGGCCTCTCGAGAAGTTGTAACTTGCAAATTTTTTGCCTGTACTAACAAAGTTTAACCCTTCCTACTAACCGAGAAAAATACTTTTGACTATAAAATGTCTAGTGCAATGAAAAATACATTATTGTTAATTTTAATAAAATGTTAAGCTAAACTTTTTATTATTAATTTTAACTAAATGTTAAGCAAAAAACCTGAATATAAACTTAATAGTAAGTAAGTTAAAAATGTAAATTCGTGTTTATTAAAAATAGTTTTAGTAACACTTTATTTGGACTTTTGGACAAACGAAGTTTAGTAAACATTAATTCAACAGCCATCTATTATAAACAGGAATAAAAGTAAAATCTGAGAATATATACCTAACAAAGTGGTAAGTGGTAACGATTGGTACGGTATTTGTTGTTTTTTAGACAAAATTATTCTCCTCTTACTATGGTCTGAATCAGTAAGTTTTAAGATGAAAACTATTATTTCCATATTTTTAAGGACGTGGGACATAATTTCACACTTTGAAATTATATTTTTGGCACAAAAAACTATAATAGTTTATGTAATATCGAAAACAAACTTATACTGCGTCCCATGTATACACAAGCGCCACCATAATATTATGTCAGTCTCGGAACAAAGATGGTTAGTGCGAATACTCCCTTTTATAGATCCTTACTTATGGTATACTACTCACAACAGTCAGTACAGAAACTGCAAAAATGTTGTCAGATTATAAGTTAAAATGTTAAAGAACTATGCTAAATATCACTATTGTATTAACGACTCGGAACACTAAGTTTTTTATAAGTAAAATCATAAAGTTTTACCTTATAGCCTAAACCGGTTTTCTCCTTTAAAAGGCTTCTTCAGAGGCTGCCGTAGGTAGCGCTGTCCGTCTTGTTGTTGGCGACGGGATAGATTTTCGAAAGATCGATGCTGTATGTGTTGGATGAGATGTGTTCGAATAATGCGTGCGATTTGAATTGTGTCTGTTCGTTTAGGATGTCGTTTTTAGGCCTATTTGTTTTTGTGTGTTTGTAGATTTCTAATTGTAATTGACGTAGCTTCAAACAGAGATACATTGAACACACAAAGGCACTCCACTCCACTACAGAATCTACCTTTGCAAACCACCTCATTGAAGCAAACCACTCATATAAAAACGCCGAAAACTAGACACTCTAGAACAATTAGAAATCTACAAACACACAAAAACAAATAAAAACGACATCCTAAACGAACAGACACAATTCAAATCGCACGCATTATTCGAACACATCTCACCCAACACACACAGCATCAATCTTTCGAAAATCTATCCCGTCGCCAACAACAAGACGGACAGCGCTACCTACGGCAGCCTCTGAAGAAGCCTTTTAAAGGAGAAAACCGGTTTAGGCTATAAGGTAAAACTTTATGATTTTACTTATAAAAAACTTAGTGTTCCGAGTCGTTAATACAATAGTGATATTTAGTTAAGTAACGGACACGTCATGGACAACGAAATCCAAGAAAAGAACTATGGTTTAGAACATAGGCCTAAATTAGTTTAAATATAATTATTTCACTACCACTATCCAGACTCGGAACACAAAACTTTTTATGGGTAAAAACGTAAAAGCTTTACCTTTCAACCTGAACCGGTTTTCACTTTTAAAAAACTTCAGAATGGAGTTATAATACGAAACTCGATTATAACTAAACTTATTTAATTACATATTTGGTTGTATTCTGTACTAAACAAATCTTGTTTGCATTATAAGCCATTTCGCTCGATTTCGATTTCATGCATTTGCTAAACATTTTGCGTTTGGGAGAAATGGGACTACACCTTCTGTTTGTGTACACGTTGTTGTTCTATGCAGTGAGATGTAATAATATTATACTGTAACGCAGAAGCAATTAGACGACTGTTTAGCTAGATCTGACTGTAGACATTGTTCGGTTATTTATTCATATAATTACGTGTCAGATTATGCTGAAAGACTTTTAGTTTCTATGTTGGAAGATATGTTGTTTGTATGTTAGTTTCGTATTGTGATTTGTATGGCACTGATTCGCACTGAATTTGAATAATGTGTTAATATGGTGAATAACATAGATTGTATTTACATACCGTATTCATCAATTAATTATTGTTATCGTGCTTTCGAAAAGTTTATTACCTGCAGCGGTGTATTGAATAGTTTATGTTAGTGAAACTAAATTGTAGCAGCCGTAGTATACTTACGATGGTCTAAGGTAATTTACTTATTTAAAAACAACTGGACGTTAGGTTAAGGTGGAAACAGCGAGTAGAAGAGACATAGAAGAATCTCTTCTATTCGCTAGGTGGAAGTAACGATAATAGTCATTGATGGGTATGAAGTATAATTACGGATAATTTCATATGTAATATAATGCAGACTCATTATCAAAAATTAATTTCAATTTGGACGTGGTTCTTTGTTGTGTTGATGACATTATCCACAAGCTACAAGAATTACTCGATTGTACGTTAAAATATCTTCCGTTACAGTAAAAAGTTAACCAAAGTTTCCTGTTTACTTTTTATTTCCGTTTTAATGTCTGAATTTATAATTCCAACTTTCACGTCAGCATAATATAAATATAAGACTTTTTTCAGGCCTGCATATGCTGTAAACACAACACAATGTGTAGACTAAGCTTGAAGGTTGGTAGCTGTAAAGGTACCACTAATTTAATGTATGTGGATTTAACCAGTATAAGAGTGCGTTATAAATGTACTGAAAATAATGGCATAGTCAAATATTGTTATACAACGTAGAGGACAAGTTCAAGACCAAATATAATATTATTATAGCTTGCATAAACCTCACCTGGGCAAACATAACCTCACCTTGCCTGCATAACTGACTACTACCGTAAGGTGACTAATAACTATAAGTATGAAATAATAAAACAGATTCAACAGAATACGGAAAATTGCTGTTAGTGGCATTTATGGAAAGTATCAGTAGATTAATATATTTTTAGGCAAACGAATATAAGTAAATATGTGATGATTTCTCAAAACTATGCTTTTGTGATAATGTTTTCACAACGATTCAATGCACATTAAAAAATGAATTGTAGTTACTCAGGTTAACGACAATTTGAAATGACAAATGAATTTATTATAGTTCTTACAAATGAAAACAAGAAAATTATGATGCTCACTAGGCCTATATTATTATTGAAACGATTTATTATATAATTTGTATTGAACTGAACTAAAGTAAATAAAACGTTTTGTAGACTTCCAAAACAAAATAAAACTCTTGGATTTCGTTGTCCATGACGTGTCCGTTACTTAACTAAATATCACTATTGTATTAACGACTTGGAACACTAAGTTTTTTATAAGTAAAATCGTAAAGTTTTACCTTACAGCCTAAACCGGCTTTCACCTCTGAAGAAGCCTTTTAAAGGTGAAAGCCGGTTTAGGCTGTAATATAAAACTTTACGATTTTACTTATAAAAAACTTAGTGTTCCGAGTCGTTAATACAATAGTGATATTTAGTAAAATAAACTTTCAGATTCTGAACACTTTTTGTTTAGACATTATTGTCAGTATATGTTTTATGTATGTAATGAATAGGCCTACCCATTTTTACTTAAGTCAATGTGTTTAATGTAGCCTAAAGGCAGTGCAGTTCAGCTTGAACAGTAACAGGAACGCAGCCATGTTATGTTGTGCATGAAATAGTTTTGTGGCGGAGGCGGCATAAAGTAGTTTTATAGTTTCTTGTAAGAAATTTATTTTGAAAACGGATTGTATATAATATTTCTGGTTTGGTCAGTACTGTATTGTATTAAGCCAATACATGACATTAGATATTATTAAAATACACAAAGTAAACTAAAAATCGATTACATAAATGTGTATGTTAACCAACTACTGAATATTATTAGTTGGCCGTGAACAGCCATTTATTATAAACAAACAGTTCAACATAAACATAATATGATTGTAAGGTGGATATCCGTATTTTCACTAGCCTATGTTAAATTCAGAAAATTGAGATGCATTTTTCAAAGAAATATAAAATATAATTTTGTTTTTAATCCTACAATATCTTTCATATAACATCAATATTGACACTTGGGAATGCACAAGAAATTCAGATTTGGTGCTCTTTCACTTTGCCAATTCATAGCTGATGTTAAGATGTCCTTCCCATACCAACAAATAAATGTTGCCAATTCTTATCAGCTTACACAAATGTCTCTTTTCAGTGATATAACACATCACGTTGTGGATCTGTTAGCTTTTTTATGTGGTTTGTTTTAGTAATGTGTTATTGGGCTGTCAGAAATTATATCAGCGACATGAATATCATTAATGTTACCCTTCATGTTACTGGAGAACTCTTCAAAGTGGTTTCAGTGGATCCTGAATTCAATCAGTCCCAGTTCTCCTTTTTATATGAAGTTTACAAACTATGAAATATTGTTCCATTGTCCATTATGGTATTTCAAGTCATTAAAAATTATAATTTCTACACGATTTCTAATATTACTTGTCAAAGATTTTCTGTTTAAGACCAGATTAAATTTACTGCACACTGAAAGCTATAGCCTAAATAAGATGAAACGAGTCTTCAGACTAGATAAAGCAGAACAAATATTTCAACTCTTTAAATCTGTCAAATGCTTCAAACTTCCATTGTAAACAACAGTTTGCTAGTAGTATTGCAGTGTATTCCCACAGCTGTCGATTTGGAAGTTATGTGAAAGAGTATACTGTATAACTTCTGCAAACATTTTGACTCTGAGGTTTCATAAAAATTTTAGCATTCAGTTGATAAGCAATTGTTGTTTCCTTCTCAAAATATTTCTAAAATTATGTCAAAAGTCTTGTAGTTCCGCGATATCCCCCAGGGGCTCAACCATCTTAGTTTGTTTCTCTTTCGTTTATCATATAGGGTGAGTATGTGGACTGGCGACCACGGGGTCCTGAGCTTAGAGTATGGACACTAGTATCCAGCTCATCCCCTCAAGATGTCAACACATTTGTTCTCAATTTTATAAATCTTGTAAAGGTACAGATTATTTAGCAGTGAGAATCGCTGTGGTTCATCTTTACAACATGACCTACACATTATTGAAGTACCGTACTCTTATATGTTAATTTTGTCAAGAGTCTCATTGTATAAAAACATTTTGTAATTTGCTGATTGTGTGATTGATGTTTATTTTACCTTGATATTGACAAGGCCAAACTCAGCCTCAGGTATGACAAAGAATTTAATGTTCGACATCCTCTTAACTTGAAATGACTATTTTAGTCTATTCTAATTATTAAAAACATTTTTATCTTCTCGTTGGAACTACTCATTAGTTGTACGTTCCTCGACCGTCTTATAGGTCACTCACAATTGTCTGATCATGCTTTTTATTTTGTTAAGATGTGTCAAAGAGTGATTTTGAGTATATTAAAATTATTTATGTATAAAAAGAAATCGAGTTTCTCACAGTTCGAAATAGAAAATTACCTAACATCTATTTAAGTGAAGAGTGTATGGTAATCATTCTTTTGTGGTTGCAAGGTAACCACCAATAACCTGTTTTGATGATTTTCAAGGATTTGTACCGCGCGTGGCAATCTAAGCTCTGATTGGCCGAAGCAAGGGAGTAGCCCAGTTACGTGAATAGAGCCTTTTTGAAACTATAAAAGCTCTTGGAGGCCCAAGCCTTCATCATTTGGTCTATCGAGTGATCCGGGCGACACAGCCGTGTTTCCTGTAAATTTTTCGCTTTCGTCTTCATCTACTGTGAATCTACAAGTTTTATGATTTTAAAAGTCTAATTATTTAATTTCCACAAAGTTTAAATTAGTATAAAGTTTCGGTATGGTAAATCGCACCAAACTATTCAGTACTGCTCTTCAGTCGTAGCTCATATCACAGAATGGCACGTCTAAACACAGAGGGAGGTAGGACTAAGGAATAATCAAAATTGTAAACTTAACTCAAAGATAGAGAGACTATAAAATATTGTTCTATCAAGTTATTCGTTACATCAAATTTTTTATATCACTTTGTTTTATTAATTATCTCTGAAATAAAGAGAAATAAAGAGAGAAACATAACAAGAGTATTGACATCATATATAAATTTGTGACATCTGAAAGAAATTCTATCTTATTTGTATTTTATTATATTTTCAAACAAGTATATTGTATTTTATTATACTGTATTTTCAATTATATCTATGCATATTTTAAACAAGACATTTATCTCTTAAAGGATTTAATTAAATTATTTGAATTAATTGTTTTATATTGATTTTGTATATATTTTATTTATGGCTTTAATTCGTTGATCTAGAGATCAAAATAACTTTTCATAAAGATTTTATATTAAGGTTAATTAATGTATTAATTGCTTGAGAATATTGATTTCAATATTGATTGCTTATCGCACCTTGGTATGCACATAAAGTTTTAACGATTATTTGTTTGATTGGATGACGTTAAAGAAGTCAGTCCATATAGAAACGTAAAATAAATGACTTTTCAAGTATAGATGTAAGAATGTGTATAGCAAGTCACTGATTAACGCTTGAAACTTATAAAGAAATTTAACTTAATATATGTAATAGACAGAAACAGAAGTTACGAAGTTAATAAACACATGAACTAGTAATCTTAACTTGTTGTTTCATTTGTCTGTAACACCTACAAGCCACCACTTCTATCACTTAAAAGGGTATTGTAGGATACTGGTAGCCTCCTTACCGCTTGGGAGATGCTAGCCATGACAGTCTTATAATTTCTGGTAAATAGGAATTTAAAAACAAAGTCTGTTTCAAAATAAGTAACATGGTATGACGAACTGATAAAAAAAAAATTGTGGACACAAGTTTGTATGGCTTCAAAGAAAAGTGTACCTTTATGGGGAAAACATTTGCAGGAATCATCAGTATAGTTAGCACTGTAGGTTGAATGCTCTTCTGTATGTTAGCTCATTCCAATTACATGTGCAGAAGTAATGTGACTTTTCCTCTACATAAGTGGTCTCAGTATCTCCTTTCAGCCAAGAACACTTTATTGTATTAAATGAAATACCTTGCCCACACTAAGATAAGGCATCCTCATTGGTTAAACTGAGGTCTGATAATGGGAAGACATTATTTATTAATAAAGACATGTGCATTTAATCTAAAAGTGTCCTTAATCAGATGTTATTCTTGTGCTAACTTGTGGGCGATGTAGATTTAGTCTTCATTGACTGCCAACTTGTTTTCATTTGTTTCAGGTGTTAACAAGATCAATTTATCTATCATCTGACAAATGGAAGAGATCAAATTTGAGGACAAGGTATAAAGTTTAAAAATAAAAGTATATTTTTTGCTGTTTAGTGTATGTATTAAATTGATACACGTGTTATATACACGTATTGTATAACACATTCATTTCTTATATTAATAATAGTTTATTTATCATCATATTGATTTGTAATTAATTGCTGTACAGAATATGATTTATATATGTATTCTTTTGTCTACCCTACGGTTCGCATTGACAATATGCATTTTCCATAACCTCCTAACTTTCAAGCAATTCTCTTCCTTCCTCGTCCAATTTAGACTAGTAGTCTGTTTGTTAGTTGCAAAGTAGCTTTAAAACTTTTTTTTTCATCTGCCAGTCCTCTGTCTTTGTGTTGACCAATTATGTCAACATACTCATACTATTCTATCATCACTCATTCTCTTGTGTTGTCCACTCTGGTAGTCCTGTCCTCTGCAAGTCTTCCTGGTATTCTCCTGAACTCCATACTTGTGACATCTCATTTCGCTGTTTTGACTTGCGTTGTCTCACTCCCAGTTTCTGCAGAATACATCAGTATTAGATGTATTATGCCTTGTGTTATACCTTGTATGTATTATTAGTATTATATGTCTAAAAGTCAATATTAGACATGTAATTGATGTACATATTCAAACCTTTGTGTTTTGTCTCAAATGTTTGTTAGCCAGATAGAGCCAGGCACACAATTGACTATTCTGGGAGTGATCATGACTTGCATTTGAATTTTTTATCTGAGCACCTGCTCCTGTGCCAAGTGAGGGGAGTCCAAAATTCACCATTTATTGCCCACTTTTAATGTTGTAACCATTAGCTATACAATTGCTTCCTTCAGCTTTTATGTACTCGACCTACCCGTTCGTGGGGAGTGAGGTTAACCCTTCTTACTAAGCCACTGCTCTCAAGATTAGTTATAAACAAGTCAGTCAAGGACACGGTAGGCATACTGCTTTTAACTGTATAATTAACAAACTATTAGTGTAGAAGTGTGTTAATAAGTTTACACTACAGTAGGCAGTAGATAATTAATTACATTTGACTTAATTAAATTGTTATCTTACTTTAACATCATTAAAATTCATATCACCTCATCATAACTAATAATCTTTAATAGAACAATATATGATGGAAATCCGTTTGAAACATGGCTTTTTGTAGATAGGATCATTTATTCTTTCATATACCTTGCAGGTTTATACTAGGGCAATTTGAAAAGTTCATGGCCTAATAATAAAAGACTTACCAGTATTTTTTCGTTTTGGAATCACTTTTCATATTTCAGCATAGTCTCCATGTAGTTGAACACATTTGGTTTAGTGATGCTCCAGTGTTTTTATCCCATTCAGATGTTTGATTGTTCTACATCCTCTGATAACCGTTTACTGCCGCTTTCAGTCATCTCCAGAAAAATCACTCCCTCCCCAGGGAATTTCTGAGTTTTGGGAATAATTAAAATTGAATAGAGCTACTATCAACAGTTCGCCTTTGCAGCTCAACAAGGAATGTGGTGACGTATGCCATTCCATTGCACGCATCACTGTAATACTACACATTTAAAATACGTTTAACAAAGTTTTGGTATTACTTGACTGTCTCTCACAAGGTATTTCTTGTAGCGAATAAAAAAAAACACTTTAACAAAATATTCAGTAAATTACACTTACATACAATGTACGAACGTTCAATCTAATATGCACACAACATTACAACTAAATACGTGTGAACAATGTGTTCAGAAACAGTAATACCGCAGCAACACAAGCACGCACTATCATTCAGTAGACCCCCCCGCTCCTCAGGCGTCTCGTCAGCAAAGCTCGTGTAAATCAGGCGAGTGAGTGTGATGTTGCAACAGATTGTATTTCAGCTCAGTGATTTTTTGCCTTAAAAACAATGCTTGTCTGAGGTTTTCCATTATCCTACTACAAAATTATCTGTTTATGTACTAAACCTGGCCCTTTTTTACAAGTATTTTCATTTATTTGGTCTAAAAGGTTAGAATATCACTCTTTATTTTTTGGCACATCCATGATAGTCTCTTAACAACATTCTCTTAGCCACTCAGAAAATCAAGTCATACCTTTCCAACAGACAAAATTGACTTACCTTTTGTTTTGTTTACATGACTGTAATTAACAATACTGCAGACCAACTGTTGCTTTACAGCTGTTCATGAGGCAAATGTGGTGTCACCTGATGTGACTGACATGTTTCTCAGCCTCTTCATATTTTCTTCTTCTTTGACTCTTCCTGAACCACCTTCTTTACCACCACCATTGTTTCCAGAACCTGTTCATTTTTGTTTTCTAATTACTTTGTCCATCCAGTATATTTTTAATATTCTCCTACAGCAGCAGTTTTCAAATGCTGTGGTTGTGTCTCATTTTTCCCTATTGTCTAGGTTTCACACGCAGCTTCTATAATAGCATGCTGCAAACATATAATTTGAGTGATTTCTTCTTAATTTAGAATCCAGTATTTGACAGTAGCAAATTTGTTTCTCCATTTGGCCTGTGCTCTGACACTGATTCCTCTCAGTTATCTTTACCAGTTTTAATATTTACCTATTTTTGTTCCCGATTCTCCTCTTCCCCCTAATAATTTTTTATAATATTCAATAGTGTTCTCAATTTACCTTGTTTTCTGTGAGTAGAAACCATACCATCACTAACTCTTAACTCTTAACATCAGTAACTCTTAACTCTTATACTCTCCATGAAATGTTATTATGGTCTTGAACATCTTTATGGTTTCCTTTACAGCCTCTTATAAGGGTCATTCCATGTCAAATCACCCAATAAAAAATTAATTTGACACCCACCTCCTCAGATTTTGATGAAACTTGGCACAATTGATTCTATTACTATCCTGATAACACCTGCAACATTTTTTTTTGCTCTATCATTTATAGTTTTTTTTAAATTAATTTTTTAGTTTTTTTAATTTTGCGCTATCCGAAACCTTGGAAATCGCGCCTTTAACGTGCACTCACAACTTTAAAAATATTTTTCTTGAAAACTATTCAAGATGTCATCATTAAATTTTGCAGGAAGTTTGTGTGTTATACCTAAAAGCAGGGAAAAATGCTCTTATTAACCTATTTCAATCTCTCAAAAAACTAAAAATATTTAAATATAATTTTTTAGAAATTTAAGAAACGGGTGTTTTGTTTTACAAAAACCACAATATCTAGAGTCTCAGACATGATAGAATGCTCAAATTTGGTTTAAAATACTCTTAAATATATAGGCTATTAGATAAATAAAAAATATAGTTGGCTTTTTAACATGTTTAAAACAACTCAAAGATATACGTAAGTTTGACATGTAATAATGAGGGTAACTAAAAGTAATATTTAAAAGCTCAATACTCAGATTTTAATCTCAGTACTCTGATTTGGTGAATTATCAGCAGCTCAGCTGTGCTGCTAATAAGTTACATGACTCACCAAGCCTGTCTCAACAGGCTCTTTTCCAGTGGTGACATGCTCCTCTCTACAGTTGAATTAGTGCAGTTGTTTCTATCTTTCATTAAGTGAGGACATACCTACAGTGACTAATTGTTTCCTAGTTAAAGATTGTTTAAATTAATGTTTTTAAGTTAAGTGTTATTGAGGCAGTAATAATATAAACTTTTTAAATTTACATTGGGTTTTGAAGATAATTTAAATTCGTGTGAATATAAACTTATTTTGTTTACTTTGTGTTTTGAAGAAAAGGTAAATTTGGGTGTACAAGTAGGGCATGGATGTTTTTTTTAACAATAATTCAGTTGAATCTGTAAGTACTGGGAGTTTGTTTACAGTTTAAAACCCTCTAATAAGTACTCCCTTTTTTTGCTAATTACTAAAAATAATATATCACTATTATTTTTTTATAAATGTTTTGCTTCAATAACTAAAATATTTTGGAAGTATTATATGAAGATTAATACTTAAAACATTTTTCATAACATGCTGTGAAGTATGCAAAACAGCATGGCAGATATTCAAGCCTGCAGCATTGGACTATTTAAAAAATCCGACTGTTTCCAAACAATCTACATACCTTCAAAAAAGTTACAATGTGTTTCTGAATTAAGTGACGAAGAAAAGGATTTGATTCGCCTTAGATCTGGAATTAATTTGTGTGAATTTAAAAATATCTGTTCTCATCACAGCTACTACTTTTTAAACGTATTTGAAAAGTATCAAACAATCTGTGTAGACCCGTTAAAAAAACACAAAAAGCCTATTAAAAAATCGTTGAGAAGTGTAAGTTTAAGTTTTTCAAAACAATTGATAGCAAAAAATATTTATATAAAACCTGGGCAAAAGCTTTGTTCAACATGCCGTAACTTTTGTGAAGAAAAAATAAAAGTCAATGAGAATGAAACAGATGATGAACTCATGACTGAATTAGATTCATTAGAATCAAGAAATGTATCCCTCTCACAATCAAACACTGCTCTAGATGATTTAGGTTTAACACCAATAAAGCTTCACACCTTGTGTAACTATATTATTTATTTATTATATTAATTTAAGTTTGAAACTTCCACCTACCTTTTAATTCTTATGTGATCTGGCCGGATCTCTAGTGTGGAACTTAACCCATTTCGTACGACGAACTTATCAGTGCAGCAAATGAAATAAGGTATTTGAAATGATTATTCACACTTTTTATTAAATAAAACAAAGTAATGAATTTATTATTACAATTCCAATCATAACTCCAACAATTAAATTAACTGTATTTGATATTGAGGTGAAGCCCCTTTTTACCAGCAATAATTTTAACATATTTTAACATATTACTTATATCTACATTATACTATTAATTAATTAATTCAAGGCGACCCAGCTTGCTATTCTCTCACATTCATTCTGTCTTACCTCCCCATTATTTTATTTCTTTAGACATCATTAAATGAAATTATTTATTATATAATTAACGGTTGATTACTTAACTCCTGGCGTCGTCTATGGTCACGCGCCGCACCGATTATATGTCCGAAAGTTTACCACATTTTCACTTCTCTGTCTACACTTTACTCACTTTGAGCAGGTTGATTTAAATTAAATTTTTAGTTGCTTTAAATTACATTTTTACTCTTCGTGGATATGTTAGCACATTTTGTAGTTCGCGAACTTTTTTATGAAACCCGGCTGGGGAGGAATTCTTTCGTCGACTGTTCATACAACAACTAACCAAATCCCCACCTTGTCTGACTGTTTCCGGTAATACACACTGCCTTTTGGATGACAAAGTTTTTTCTCACTGTACTGGTAACATGGGTTTGCATTGTGCCCAGGTGTTGACAAGGCCAAACGGCGAAAATATTAAGGCTGTGGAAGGTGGAGTCTCTCAGCTACATCCGCCGTCACCAAACCGTATGGCACAAAACCTTCGTCGTTTCACCATTTTCAACAGCGTCGGTTCGGTCTCTGAGACGCACAAGCCGCGCGCCCGTTGGTATTGCGCGTAGTCTGTACGTGACTCCATGCTTAATTACCCTGGAATCAGACTCGTCATCGCATTCCATTGCCGCAACTACACATCATTGTTCCTTTGTTTGAACTACAATTTATACTACCATGAGACTGTTCACGCAGATGAAAATGAACTTACAATTTTTTAATAAAATAAAAACCCCTCCTTTTTAGCCCCGTTACAATACCCCCCCCCAATGAGAGATTTTCTGCCGAAACAGAAGAAATCTCATTGCTAAACCCCTAAGAGGATCGGTGAGGATATGGTGCCAGCAACCCATTAATCCTTAACGCATCATGGGTAAACTACCCCCCTAGCTCGGCGACCATGGCTGCACCTGAACGATATTACTGGACTTCTCTATCCGAGATCCCAACACCATAAAATCGAACAGACACGCACCACAGTGCACCTAACCTTCTAACATGCCACCCCCCAAAATTCCAAACCTGGCCTTTTACCATGCCAAATCCTCAACCGATATGTTCCCCCTTATCATGCACACTGGGTTGCCTTTAGCAAGTACTGGGCGCATGCACATACTCCTATTATTCTATTATAAACAGACTCCATATTTAAAATTTATAAAAATGTTTTATCTTTTAAATTCTCATTTCTTTTCTCCAACTGACGTTATGTTTAAAAAAAAAAAAAAAAACTAATCATTTGACCTTTGTTCAAAAATGACTCTAAGTCTCATATCAAGGATCCATTAATTTATTTCTCTCTTTCGAGTTAATCTCAAAATCTTTTAATTGAGTTCATTTTTCTTAATCGTCTACTAACAGTCACACAAACAAAATAATTTGAACTACTCATTAAATCCCAAGTTCCATTGCATTTTATCTGAAGGTTTTTTTTTTTTTTTTTTTTTTTTTTTTTTTAAACGCTATTCTGATCATTAAAGAAATTTATCCAAGAAAATACAACTGGGATTTATATTGATTATTAAAAGAATATAGGAATTGGTCATATGGACCATGATACAATCCATCAGCTGATACTTCTAGGCCGGGTGAATGACCTTGCTCTGAATATACTACACAAAATTATATAATGAAAAATACATAACACATTTATAATTCTAACACTCTAACATAACAAGATTAATGACACAATAAAACATAATAACCAAAATATAATAAACATCTACTGTACCCATTTCTCAACTCAAAACAAAATTATTTAGTCATCTCAGTAGCGAGTCATCATCATTAAGTTACAAGATTTTAATTCGTTACTCCCCTGAGTAACCTCCTTTACCACACACTATGACCCCCCTTGACTGTGGCGTCCAGTTGCGTCCACAAGGACTGAAGTTTTGGAGGAATTTTGTCATCTCCTTGTCCTTGCTTCTGCCTTACATTTTTTCAAAATGGTCAGATATCGTAATATCTGATTTTACATATTTACATGCCCTTAATGCGGGTCTATCACCTGGTTTACTGTTCCCACGCAAACAGAGTGATAGCCGCTGTTCCATAGTTCCAGGGATTTCCCCTAAAGTCACCCCCCTTTAATTTCAAATCTATACCAATTTCAAGCCAACTATGGTCAGGTTTACAATTGCTGCCCATAGCTGACCGCCGTCCAAAACCACGATTAGTGTTGGTAAGGCAGTAATCGCCCGAAAAGGCGGGGAAGTCATCTTTCATTTCAAGCATGTTTAACTTCGTTTTATAATACACTGCACGGCAACAAATCAACATATAATATAAAATTATATAAAAGTTGTGCAGTGTATTTTACGCCAGTTTGGCCTCCGATGGAGGTAACACTCTCTGTCACTCCCCAACACTTACTGCTACCTACAATGGCACATGCCACCACTGTACTAGCCTACTTATAGCTAAACTTAATGTTCTTCTACAGTTGCAGTCTTTACATTCCATAATTATATCACTTCTATCAACACCACACAACCCCCCCAAAATTACCCATATATCTCGTATGAAAACATAATACACATTTACCTTGAACATTGACATTTTTACATTACTAAACAATTCTCATTTAAATAATTTTTATAGAAAATTATAAACATTACAATCTGAAATCTTCATCAACTCCTTTATATATCATCATTTAATTATTTATCCCTTGCTGCAATTAGATTCCTCAAAATTTTCAAATTTATTATTAACCTATTTATTTTAACGATCATGTTATTCCACAAACTAAACAGTTTAACCTTTATTTATTTATTAATTGTTATCAAATTGAAATCTCATAAAATAATTTAACTTCATTATCACAACTCAATTGTATAACATTTTAAATCCAACAAAAAATATGTAATCATCTCAAATTATTTACTTCAATCAATTATTAAAAACACAACATATTTTCATTACCTTACTTCAACACAATCATAAATCATTTCTCATCATCTTCAAAATTACTCTCCTCATTTATTTAATCTGTCAAAATATTATTATTATTATTATTATTAAATAAATTCTACTACCTTCACCCATTGTTTACATTACATACTTGTTACCATACAAACACAATTAATTTCACTAAAATTTATTTACAAATCTTCATCATTCATTGTTCAATTTACCGCACTTCATTTCCTAATTCAGCAGGGTCATAACCACAAATTAAAATATTTAGAATGTCCATACCCTGATTTTTTAATTCAACCTCCATCATCGTGTAATAGTCTTATTTTTTTAAAACACTTCTCATTCTTACTCACACTCAATTTATTATTATTATTTATATAATAGTTCTCTAATATTTCAAATTGTTCCGTAAAACCCACATAATAATTTACTGGATTATCCCACATTATTATCACATAAAACCTGTCTACATCATTGATTTTGGTCTTGTCACCGTCTGTATTATTACCTATCACCCTTGAGTATTTTAATCTCTCAATTTCAAAATCATTTATTACTAATACTCCGTGTCTAAGCACAGGTGAGCATTCAATATAATTATCAACATTATTATTATTTATTTCTGCACTATCTTCATAACAAGGTAAGTCAACAATATTACTAATTCTCTCTCTCTTTATTTTCTCTAGTAGCTCTTCATAACTTCTGACAACATCAAATAATATTATCTCTCTTTCTCTAAATGTGAACAGTTCTACCACTCTCTCACAAAACCACTCATCCTGACACCATCTCACTTTTTTTCTATCACTCCACACAAAAGGCAACATAACATTATCATAATCCATCCTGATTCTTTCAGGGAACTCATGATACAAAAAAGGGGACCTATTTAGAGACACCTTGTCTCTCACATAATTCCTGGAGGAAACTCTGTCCTCATAACTCATTATTGGAGTTTTTTCTCCATTTAAATCACGGGAAAAATTTGCCCTTTGTAAACCCAACCTCTCTTTAACCACTATCTTATTACTACTCTCTAATTCCACTAAAACTGCATCTCCACTATTATCATTCACTTTACTTTCTAACACATTTTTAATTATCTCGTTATCACTTTTTAACTCATTATTATAATTATCGGTACTCACCTTGTTCTCAGTTACATTCCCACTGCACTTACCGGTATTTCTTGTAACATTATCTACATCCTCTTGTGTTTGTTTTATTAGATTATCAAACATTACCTTAATCTCTTTAAAATTATCGTCATTTTTAATATTCTGTTGTTCACATTTTATTTTCTGCTCATTAATATCATTATGCATTTTGTGTTTAAAAGGAATAAATTCCAAATGTTTAGTACCAAGCCACGTGTTGTTCAATCAAATATATTGGAACTTACCGTCTGCGGCTTTTAGAAACAGCGTCTTTACAAAATTGACATGTTTCGGGACACTTGTCCCATCATCAGAATTTAAAACAATCGCGTATCATTTAAAGTTGATACACTTGTCAATCACTTAAAACATTAAAATCCAATATAAAACAAATAACTTAAAATAATATGATACTAAAATATTTAAAGCGAGTGCGAAGGTTTACCGATGTACATCGTATGGAGACCGACCGCGCACTAATTTACGTCTCGCTCCCACCACGACAATAGCGCAAGGCAGTGTTGTACAATACATTTGACTTGAAAACCAATTTATCATTTAAAACATGCGGCTTGGTATCAGTATTGTTGTATGCTTTATAAATTTCGTACTCTTCAAGAGCGTTCAAATATCACCCTTTCTTACATATGTGAAGGGGTATCAAATTAGTTTTAAAATTAGTGTAGTTATGATTCTCGAAAATGAGGTGTTCTGCAAATTTTGACTTGATATTGTCCAAACTGTGAAAGTGTGTAGGCGGCCTATGTTCTGTAAATCTTTTTAAAAAAACCACGTCCTGTCTGGCCCACATAACAGGCGTCACAATCGTCACATATCAATTTGTAAACACCAGTTTTGTGTTCAAGGCTGGTAGTTCTGCGGACACGAAGATTATTCATAATACTATTAGTGGTCTTATAAGTGACCTTGATTTGATATTACTGGTTTTACTAAAAATTGACCCAAAAATCTGAGGCATAAGGTATGTGTACGGTGTTGCAATGTATTTGCGTGTTGTATTTTCGCGTGTTTTATGTCCGTTAGTGTTACTATGCCCCTTCTTATGTTTTCGAAGGATGTTGTTCACCATATTGACATCATAACCATTAGCAACTGCAATGTGTTTAATGGTGTCTAATTCCTCACGGTATTCTTTATCACCGAGGGGCAAAGATAAAAGTCTATTAATCATACTGTGGAAGGCAGCTAATTTCTGTGATAAAGGATGAAAAGACTTAGCATGTATTACAATATCAGTCGTTGTGGGTTTTCTATAGATGTCAAATTGTAACTTTTTATTATTGTCCTTAGCAACAGTTAAATCTAGAAAATTCAGTTTACCATTGTCTTCACTTTAAAGTGTGAACTGCATTTTGTCATTGATATTATTCAAATAATTATGTAAATTATCAGTTTGCCTTTGTGTACCTTTGTATATTAAAAAGGTATCATCAACATACCTGCCGTAAAATATTATGTTATTCTTGTGTTTGTTATTAGTGAGAATGAATGAATTTTCGAAATTATTTAGGTATATATCTGCAAGAAGACCTGAAAGTGGAGAACCCATTGCTAACCCATTTTGTTGGCTGAAAAATTGATTATTGTGGGTAAAATAATTTTGATCAAGAACTAACTCCAAAATGTGCATCAATTCATTTATACTATTAATATCCAATTTATTAGTATTAATAAGGTTAATCCTAAGTATACGCAAGGTCTCAGCTACTGATATATTCGTATACAAGTCCACAATATCAAAGGAAATAAGTTTGTAAACCGGTTCAACTATTAAATTTTTAATCTTATTCACAAAGTCAACACTATTAATTAGACTATGATCATTAATTATTTGTATATTGTGTTTTATTATGGTGACTAGTTTTTTAGCCGTTTTATACCCCGGAGCAGTGGTGAAATTTACTAATGGTCTCAAGGGGATAGCATCCTTGTGGAGTTTGGGTAATCCTGTCAAAACGGGTGCTTTTGAATTTATAGGTATCAAAGATCTTGTTTGTTCATCAAACAAATGGGTGCATCTGTTTATACATTGATTTAATTGTTTTACATAATTTTCAGTTGGGTCAGAATTTAGTAAACCAATGTTGTTGTTAATAATGAAATTTTGTATTTTATTGTTACAATCTTCTCTGTCCATAATAACCACAGTGTTACCTTTGTCAGCTTTAGTGACGAGAGCTTTATTGTCAGATAATTTTTGTTTTAATCCTATTAAAATTTTCCGTTCTTTATTATAATTATTATTTGTTAAGGGAATAGAGGAATGAACATTATTATACCGATTTTTAATGATTTTATTGTATTTTTCGTTTATTAAGAAACGTGTCTGGTCTTGATCTTTTTGGTCAACCATTGCCTTAACAACAGTCTCTGCATTGATAATTTCTGCAATAATTTGCTTACGATCAAGACTCGATTTGTATACGGGAAGATTATATTTCAAACCTTTACTCAATAAATCAGTTTCATCAGTATCTAAAACAAGGGACGTTAAATTCTGCAACCGCGTATAAAATTTGTGTTTACATTTGATATTGCTGGATATCGGTAACTGATCATTCAACAACCTTTGTAGTTTATCTGATTGTTTTATACGCATTTGATAAACTATTCGCCTGACGTCATTGTTTATAAAATCCAGATAATGATTCAGTACGGCTGGATGCGTGTTATCTAATAATTGTAAATGTAATTTGTATAATGTATAATTTAGGTTTGACTTTTTAATGTATAGAGATTTAATTTCTTCTTTAACTCTGTAAATTTCTACATATTTTTTGGTTTTTGATTCAGCAATAGATGAACCTTTAAGTCTTATAATAGCATAATTCGGTATAACATTGTTCTCCAAACACGATTTGTTGAACTTAATGTGTAAAATAGTTTTGTGTAATTGGACTTTAATATTTTGAAATTTTCGTACTAAGCTTGCACGACTTGCAGTATTCATGTTTAAAAGGAATAAATTCCAAATGTTTAGTACCAAGCCACGTGTTGTTCAATCAAATATATTGGAACTTACCGTCTGCGGCTTTTAGAAACAGCGTCTTTACAAAAATCGGTCTCCATACGATGTACATCGGTAAACCTTCGCACTCGCTTTAAATATTTTAGTATCATATTATTTTAAGATATTTGTTTTATATTGGATTTCAATGTTTTAAGTGATTGACAAGTGTATCAACTTTAAATGATACACGATTGTTTTAAATTCTGATGATGGGACAAGTGTCCCGAAACATGTCAATTTTGTAAAGACGCTGTTTCTAAAAGCCGCAGACGGTAAGTTCCAATATATTTGATTGAACAACACGTGGCTTGGTACTAAACATTTGGAATTTATTCCTTTTAAACATGAATACTGCAAGTCGTGCAAGCTTAGTACGAAAATTTCAAAATATTAAAGTCCAATTACACAAAACTATTTTACACATTAAGTTCAACAAATCGTGTTTGGAGAACAATGTTATACCGAATTATGCTATTATAAGACTTAAAGGTTCATCTATTGCTGAATCAAAAACCAAAAAATATGTAGAAATTTACAGAGTTAAAGAAGAAATTAAATCTCTATACATTAAAAAGTCAAACCTAAATTATACATTATACAAATTACATTTACAATTATTAGATAACACGCATCCAGCCGTACTGAATCATTATCTGGATTTTATAAACAATGACGTCAGGCGAATAGTTTATCAAATGCGTATAAAACAATCAGATAAACTACAAAGGTTGTTGAATGATCAGTTACCGATATCCAGCAATATCAAATGTAAACACAAATTTTATACGCGGTTGCAGAATTTAACGTCCCTTGTTTTAGATACTGATGAAACTGATTTATTGAGTAAAGGTTTGAAATATAATCTTCCCGTATACAAATCGAGTCTTGATCGTAAGCAAATTATTGCAGAAATTATCAATGCAGAGACTGTTGTTAAGGCAATGGTTGACCAAAAAGATCAAGACCAGACACGTTTCTTAATAAACGAAAAATACAATAAAATCATTAAAAATCGGTATAATAATGTTCATTCCTCTATTCCTTTAACAAATAATAATTATAATAAAGAACGGAAAATTTTAATAGGATTAAAACAAAAATTATCTGACAATAAAGCTCTCGTCACTAAAGCTGACAAAGGTAACACTGTGGTTATTATGGACAGAGAAGATTGTAACAATAAAATACAAAATTTCATTATTAACAACAACATTGGTTTACTAAATTCTGACCCAACTGAAAATTATGTAAAACAATTAAATCAATGTATAAACAGATGCACCCATTTGTTTGATGAACAAACAAGATCTTTGATACCTATAAATTCAAAAGCACCCGTTTTGACAGGATTACCCAAACTCCACAAGGATGCTATCCCCTTGAGACCATTAGTAAATTTCACCACTGCTCCGGGGTATAAAACGGCTAAAAAACTAGTCACCATAATAAAACACAATATACAAATAATTAATGATCATAGTCTAATTAATAGTGTTGACTTTGTGAATAAGGTTAAAAATTTAATAGTTGAACCGGCTTACAAACTTATTTCCTTTGATATTGTGGACTTGTATACGAATATACCAGTAGCTGAGACCTTGCGTATACTTAGGATTAACCTTATTAATACTAATAAATTGGATATTAATAGTGTAAATGAATTGATGCACATTTTGGAGTTAGTTCTTGATCAAAATTATTTTACCCACAATAATCAATTTTTCAGCCAACAAAATGGGTTAGCAATGGGTTCTCCACTTTCAGGTCTTCTTGCAGATATATACCTAAATAATTTCGAAAATTCATTCATTCTCACTAATAACAAACACAAGAATAACATAATATTTTACGGCAGGTATGTTGATGATACCTTTTTAATATACAAAGGTACACAAAGGCAAATTGATAATTTACATAATTATTTGAATAATATCAATGACAAAATGCAGTTCACACTTTAAAGTGAAGACAATGGTAAACTGAATTTTCTAGATTTAACTGTTGCTAAGGACAATAATAAAAAGTTACAATTTGACATCTATAGAAAACCCACAACAACTGATATTGTAATACATGCAAAGTCTTTTCATCCTTTATCACAGAAATTAGCTGCCTTCCACAGTATGATTTATAGACTTTTATCTTTGCCCCTCGGTGATAAAGAATACCGTGAGGAATTAGACACCATTAAACACATTGCAGTTGCTAATAGTTATGATGTCAATATGGTGAACAACATCCTTCGAAAACATAAGAAGGGGCATAGTAACACTAACGGACATAAAACACGCGAAAATACAACGTGCAAATACATTGCAACACCGTACACATACCTTATGCCTCAGATTTTTGGGTCAATTTTTAGTAAAACCAGTAATATCAAGGTCACTTATAAGACCACTAATAGTATTATGAATAATCTTCGTGTCCGCAGAACTACCAGCCTTGAACACAAAACTGGTGTTTACAAATTGATATGTGACGATTGTGACGCCTTTTATGTGGGCCAGACAGGACGTGGTTTTTTAAAAAGATTTACAGAACATAGGCCGCCTACACACTTTCACAGTTTGGACAATATCAAGTCAAAATTTGCAGAACACCTCATTTTCGAGAATCATAACTACACTAATTTTAAAACTAATTTGATACCCCTTCACATATGTAAGAAAGGGCGATATTTGAATGCTCTTGAAGAGTACGAAATTTATAAAGCATACAACAATACTGATACCAAGCCGCATGTTTTAAATGATAAATTGGTTTTCAAGTCAAATGTATTGTACAACACTGCCTTGCGCTATTGTCGTGGTGGGAGCGAGACGTAAATTAGTGCGCGGTCGGTCTCCATACGATGTACATCGGTAAACCTTCGCACTCGCTTTAAATATTTTAGTATCATATTATTTTAAGTTATTTGTTTTATATTGGATTTTAATGTTTTAAGTGATTGACAAGTGTATCAACTTTAAATGATACGCGATTGTTTTAAATTCTGATGATGGGACAAGTGTCCCGAAACATGTCAGTTTTGTAAAGACGCTGTTTCTAAAAGCCGCAGATGGTAAGTTCCAATATATTTGATTATGCATTTTGCGTAATAAATCGGCATTAGAATTAAAACGACGTTCAAACTGGTTCAATTCACCTCTCAGTTCGTTTAAGCTACTATCAAACTTACTATCAATTTTTCGTAAAAAGCTCATTATATCATTGTCATCAGATTGTTTATTTTTGTTTGTTAACACTGGAGTTAATTGAATTCCAGAATCAATAGCTGATTCACTTAGTTGCATTTGAGCAGCAATTGGGGTAGAATGATTTATTACGTTACTGCTAACAGCTGTTTCTATAACAGCGCTTGGACCAGCTGCCCGCATTTCACTTTCATTCAGTGCCTGTGGTTCAAGGCCACTTTCGCTCATATCTACGTCTGTTAAATTACTTTTTTCTGTGTGCTCAGACATTTTTTAAACTGGTTTATAATTTATGTTATAAATACAATTAATTCGAAATATTATGCTATAGCATACATGAAATAACTCTTATATCGTAACTATGTGACGTTTACGTAAATTAATTTTTTCTTTCACAACCGTATTTCACTTCCTGCACTGTCAAAATAGGCCGGTGTAATACAAAAAATTGTTCTTTATATTACATCCTACGGTCACGGCAGCATTGTAACTATATTATTTATTTATTATATTAATTTAAGTTTGAAACTTCCACCTACCTTTTAATTCTTATGTGATCTGGCCGGATCTCTAGTGTGGAACTTAACCCATTTCGTACGACGAACTTATCAGTGCAGCAAATGAAATAAGGTATTTGAAATGATTATTCGCACTTTTTATTAAATAAAACAAAGTAATGAATTTATTATTATAATTCCAATCATAACTCCAACAATTAAATTAACTGTATTTGATATTGAGGTGAAGCCCCTTTTTACCAGCAATAATTTTAACATATTTTAACATATTACTTATATCTACATTATACTATTAATTAATTAATTCAAGGCGACCCAGCTTGCTATTCTCTCACATTCATTCTGTCTTACCTCCCCATTATTTTATTTCTTTAGACATCATTAAATGAAATTATTTATTATATAATTAATGGTCGATTACTTAACTCCTGGCGTTGTCAATGGTCACGCGCCGCACCGATTATATGTCCGAAAGTTTACCACATTTTCACTTCTCTGTCTACACTTTACTCACTTTGAGCAGGTTGATTTAAATTAAATTTTTAGTTGCTTTAAATTACATTTTTACTCTTCGTGGATATGTTAGCACATTTTGTAGTTCGCGAACTTTTTTATGAAACCCGGCTGGGGAGGAATTCTTTCGTCGACTGTTCATACAACAACTAACCAAATCCCCACCTTGTCTGACTGTTTCCGGTAATACACACTGCCTTTTGGATGACAAAGTTTTTTCTCACTGTACTGGTAACATGGGTTTGCATTGTGCCCAGGTGTTGACAAGGCCAAACGGCGAAAATATTAAGGCTGTGGAAGGTGGAGTCTCTCAGCTACATCCGCCGTCACCAAACCGTATGGCACAAAACCTTTGTCGTTTCACCATTTTCAACAGCGTCGGTTCGGTCTCTGAGACGCACAAGCCGCGCGCCCGTTGGTATTGCGCGTAGTCTGTACGTGACTCCATGCTTAATTACCCTGGAATCAGACTCGTCATCCCATTCCATTGCCGCAACTACACATCATTTTCCTTTGTTTGAACTGCAATTTATATTACCATGGGACTGTTCACGCAGATGAAAATGAACTTACAATTTTTTAATAAAATAAAAACCCCTCCTTTTTAGCCCCGTTACACTTGTCATCACGTAGTAAGGGGTCGTATTATAAAAGAAAAGTTGGTAATGTAACTAAGGCTGTGAAAAGAAAAATTTCAAAAGCACTAGATTATGATGTACCAAGTTCTGATGACGAGGAAGAAGATACAAGTATGGTTAAAAAGGCACAGGATTTTGATGTGATGATTTGTCTTTTGAAAGAAAAGATTTTATCTGTTGGGAGGTCTCAAAAAATCCAGATTTTGACTTTGGCTCCAGAATCTTGCAGCAAAGAAAAAGTGATGAAGGAATTCAATGTGAGTGAATACATGGTGCGACAAGCAAGAAAGCTGAAACGTGAAAAGGGTATTTTGGCAATTCCTGATCCCAAAAAAGGTAAAACACTTTCTGAAAATACAATTAAACTTGTAACAGACTTTTATCAAAATGATGAAAGTTCAAGAGTGTTACCTGGGGCTAAAGACAAAGCAAGTGTTAAAAAAAATTTTTACATGCAAAAAAGACTATCCTTTGTAATTTGAGAGAACTCTATTCTTGTTTTAAATGGGAATATCCAGATGTGAAAGTAGGGTTTTCAAAATTTTGTTGTTTGAGGCCTAAATGCTGTATCCTTGCTGGTTCTGCAGGCACACACACTGTATGTGTTTGCTGCATCCACCAAAATGTAAAACTGTTACCGGATGCTGCCAAAAGTGAAGAATCATATAAAGACTTAAGATGCTTGTGTGCAACAGAAAATTCCAACTGCATGCTGCGCCATTGTGGTAACTGTCCTGCAAACACTGCATTAATCGATTATTTGACTGAAAAATTAAGTGAAGATTATGATTTAGAAGAAGAAATTGTAATAAGCCAATGGGTGAATACCGACAGAGCAGAGATGGTAAAACAATCTATTAGCGTAGAGGACTATATTTCTTTATTGAGCAGATCACTAGAAAAGCTAATACCCCATTCATTTGTCGCTAAATCGCAGTCATCAGCTTTTAAGAGATTGAAAGAAAACCCACCACCCAATACAGCAATTGTAGTAATGGATTTTAGTGAAAATTATTCATATGTCATTCAAAATGAAATCCAAAGTTATCATTGGAATAGAGGGGGTTGTACTCTTCATCCAGTAGGAATTTTTTTAAGAAACAAAGAGAATGTTTTGATTTCTAACCATTGTTTTATAAGTGACGATCTTGAGCATGACACAAGTTTTGTTAACTATGTCCAAAGGGAAATTATAAAATGGCTGGCAATAAATCATCCAGAAATAGGCACAGTTCATTATTTCACTGATGGCTGTGCTGGTCAATATAAAAATATGAATAGTTTTAAGAACGTGTCTGAGCATTTGAAAGACTTCAATATGAAAGCTGAACACTCGTTTTTTGCTACAAGTCATGGGAAATCAATAGGTGATGGTCTAGGAGGAACGGTAAAAAGAATTTTAAGGAAGGCAAGCCTCCAGCTACCAGATGAAGATCAAATTATGACAGCAAGTGCTGTCTACAACTATTGTGTTTTCATTGAACACATTCACTTTCACTTTATTGACAAAAAGATGCTGATTCACTACGATTGGAACTAGAAAAACGATTTTCAACAACCCGGACTATTCCTGGTACTAGAAGTTTTCATAATTTCAAACCACTTCAGACAAACAACCTTGAAATTAGAAGGACTACTGATAGCCTTAACCATGCACTAATCTTTTCTTATCAAACTTCTTCTGATTGGGTTTGTGTTCAATGCAAATTATGATGGTAACTGGTATTTTGGACTAGTAAAAACTATCTTCAGTGAAGAAGAAGATGCGGAAATTCTTTTTCTCCACCCTTCAGGACCAGCTGCATCTTTTTATTGGCCTCAAAGAGAAGATTCGTGCATAGTGCCTTTGAAACACATCATCAGTATAGTAGACGCACCTCAATCAAGTGGCACCGGAAGAATGTAGGGTATTATTTCAAAAAAGGTTTTGTGAAAAAAAACTGAAAGCTGTTGGATGAAGTGGAAAAAGTATTTCAATCAGCATTAACATGTATTAAAAAGACAAACAACTCACAATATTGAATGTGTATTTTGAACAATAAATGTGTTTAATGTAAGTACTCAATCATCTTTTGAATTTAAAAGATATTCTTCTGTTGTGCGCAGTAATTAAACATATTAAAAAGCCAACTATATTTTTTAATTACCTAATAGCCTATATATTTAAGAGTATTTTAAAACAGATTTGAGCATTCTATCATGTCTGAGACTCTAGATATTGTGATTTTTGTAAAACAAAACACCCGTTTCTTAAATTTCTAAAAAATTATATTTAAATATTTTTAGTTTTTTGAGGGATTGAAATAGGTTAATAAGAGCATTTTTCGCTGCTTTTAGGTATAACACACAAACTTCCTGCAAAATTTCATGATGATATCTTGAATAGTTTTCAAGAAAAATATTTTTAAAGTTGTGAGTGCACGTTAAAGGCGCGATTTCCGAGGCTTCGGATAGCGCCAAATAAAAAAATAAAAAATTAATAAAAAAAACTAAATGATAGAGCAAAAAAATTTTGCAGGTGTTATCAGGATAGTAATAGAATCAATTGTGTCAAGTTGTGATGATTTAAAAAAATGTTTAAATACCACAAATGAAATTTTTGCTTTTATAACAAGTAAGAGTATTATCCACCCCTTACCTGTACCTAGATTCCTGCATCAACGTGCAAATTGTCCAGTACCAACACGCAAAGTACGATGTTATTTAGCTAAAAATAATAATTCCGTTAATTAAATAAAAGACGTACTAAATAAATAAAGAAATTCCTAATTCATAACCAAAAGATAACATAAAGTATTACGATTTAATTAATGAATAATTAATACTACTTAAAAGAATGAACTATTTTCTCAGCGCGTAAAACCGCGCCAGCTTACAGACTCCCCGCCGCTAAACAGTGCCCACATTCGCCGGAGAAACTTCGACATGTAAGGATGTCGCTACTGTGTTGTCAATATACACGTAGGTGTATACCGTTAAAAACTATTCAATCAAGTTTGTAGTGATTTCGATTTGACCCAATGTAGCGTGGAAATAATAATAATAAAAAAAATATAATGTAGTGCGTGAAGAAATATGTAATAGAAAAAAAAAGGAAACTTAGCCGACACATCTCTTGACAAACTGTAAGTGGTAAGAAATGTTCCTTACCAGATTTTAGTGCTGCTAAAATAAGAACTGTAATTAAAATGTAAAATGTGAACAACCGACTCCAGAAGAAGAAAACAACTACAACCGTATGAACTTCTAGTACCAAAATCCAATCGTCTAGAACGAGACTACCTTTCGGAAACAATCAACCTAATGGAGCATCAAGAGGAACAGTGTATCACATCCTAGAAGACGACTGAAGATGACCATCACGGACCCCACAGCAAACTCATGTTATATTCAGGTGATATCAAATCATAACATTTGTAAAAAATTTGTTTCAACAAGAGAAGTAACAAAAGAACAGTAAAGAGCTTTTGATAATTTAAAGATTAACATATAAATACTTGTAATCTCTGTAATGAAGTAGTAATAACATTACGATGTTTAGATGTAAGGTAATTCTAAAATTTACACCCAAAATTATTCTTCAAATAATTTGGTTAAAGTTGTGATAAATTAAAACATAACAAAGTTGAGACCCGGATCCGTGGTACTTGAAACAATATCTAGCTGAATGGTTTTGAGATAAAAAGAATAAGAAGTAAAATTTTCAAAATATTAAATGCAGTATTTATTAGAGTACTTCTTTTAAAAGTAAAGTAAATTATGAGATATAAATACAATAATAAAGAGATGTTTTTGCTAACACCCAGCGAGTGAATAAATTTATGCAATCCTTGACTAATTCCTAATTAATAATGTGTTATAAATTTGTTAGTAAGTAAGGTTTACTAACAACGGCAGCTAGTTTAATTAACAGCTAACAAATTGAACTGGTTCCCGACTTTTGTAATGTCTTAACAAGGGAGACGTTACAAAATTGCGTCAACTTGCTATTCTGCTTTTCTGATTTGTACAAAAGAATTGTGTATTGTGCTGTTGTTTTAATAATTAATTTGGTACATTGTTATAATTCATTAACAGTAACTTTTTCGAATATAAATTTATTCACTCTGAAATCGGGAACAAATAAATGAGTAAGGTTTTAATTAAGAAATAATAATATTAGTATTGGTACATTCCCATAATAAACAAGTCGTCGCTGGTAAATATTCCATTTTAAACCGGTCGGTATTGACAGGCTGTTTCATGTTAAATGTGTGTCGAGAAATGTAAACTCTCCCCTTTGTACGTATAGAGCATCCCATACAAAACTCCCCTCGCACACATAACAGACAGTTCAGAACAGGAAAGAATCGTGTTTAGGAGTGTCTGAATCACCCTACTTTGTTAAACCACCCTATGCAAACAATAAGACTCCCCAAAACAGCTGACCCTTTGTGCTATTGTTAAAGCAATGAACTCTTCGTATGTGAAATTTCTCTCCACTATAAAATGATATTAGCGTTTTGTGTTTACTGATTATATCTGACAGTACGGAAAATTGAATTGTTGTGAGGTAAGTTTAATTTGATTAATTAGTATAAGATTCTATGTGTAATAAGAGATATATATGTGTGTGTTTAAATGAATTCAAGTTTCATAAATGTTTGAATTAAAATAAATAATAAGTACTTTAAATAAAAAGGTTTAGTAATAGCTTAAATAAAAATAATGTGTAATAAAAGTGTAAACTGTAGTAGTAAAATAAGTAAAGAGAAAATAATAATAAAAGTATATTTGAATCGTGTAAACACACGGTCATGGCCTGTTCAAAATAATTTCCCCAGCTTGCCAGTAAGAGACAAACTCGTTCGTGCAGGAGATAATCATGTTGAATATTGTAGTAAGCCATCCCCTATTGTTATAAATGGCAGCATCGCTAAACAATAAACACCACCCCAGTTTATAATACAATGCGTCCAGTGTAAAGTGTTTGACCCCTCTTGCATTGTAAAAGCTAATTGTTTAAAAGTAAATAAAGATTCCCCTTCGTGAAATTCCACTTGTCTTAGTAGAATAAGACATTAGTATTAAGAAAAGATCTAAGGTTGAGTATGGGATCAACTTTAGATTACTGTAGTAGAATTAAGAGATATAGGGATAAAAACGTAACACAGTCACAATGGCGCCGCACTGAAAAAGTTCTTTACAAGGGTTAAAGAAAGTTCTTTACAAGGGTTAAAGAAAGTGCAGAAAGCTAACTGATAGAGTTAGAGTATGCAAACGTAATCAGTCGGGCCACGATATTGTGAAGCTACGGAAACTAAGAGTAGTAAATAGATAAATAAATAATATTTCTTTATATGTAAATAATATTAAGGTAGTAGTTAAGAAACGAGAGAAAGGGAACTTCACGAAAGAAAAGATATCACTGTAGTTTTCATTTAATACCCCGTCTTCGTCGTTAGGTGCAGGAGGATATGACGATTTAAAAAAATGTTTAAATAGCACAAATGAAATTTTTGCTTTTATAACAAGTAAGAGTATTATCCACCCCTTACCTGTACCTAGATTCCTGCATCAACGTGCAAATTGTCCAGTACCAACACGCAAAGTACGATGTTATTTAGCTAAAAATAATAATTCCGTTAATTAAATAAAAGACGTACTAAATAAATAAAGAAATTCCTAATTCATAACCAAAAGATAACATAAAGTATTACGATTTAATTAATGAATAATTAATACTACTTAAAAGAATGAACTATTTTCTCAGCGCGTAAAACCGCGCCAGCTTACAGACTCCCCGCCGCTAAACAATGCCCACATTCGCCGGAGAAACTTCGACATGTAAGGATGTCGCTACTGTGTTGTCAATATACACGTAGGTGTATACCGTTAAAAACTATTCAATCAAGTTTGTAGTGATTTCGATTTGACCCAATGTAGCGTGGAAATAATAATAATAAAAAAAATATAATGTAGTGCGTGAAGAAATATGTAATAGAAAAAAAAAGGAAACTTAGCCGACACATCTCTTGACAAACTGTAAGTGGTAAGAAATGTTCCTTACCAGATTTTAGTGCTGCTAAAATAAGAACTGTAATTAAAATGTAAAATGTGAACAACCGACTCCAGAAGAAGAAAACAACTACAACCGTATGAACTTCTAGTACCAAAATCCAATCGTCTAGAACGAGACTACCTTTCGGAAACAATCAACCTAATGGAGCATCAAGAGGAACAGTGTATCACATCCTAGAAGACGACTGAAGATGACCATCACGGACCCCACAGCAAACTCATGTTATATTCAGGTGATATCAAATCATAACATTTGTAAAAAATTTGTTTCAACAAGAGAAGTAACAAAAGAACAGTAAAGAGCTTTTGATAATTTAAAGATTAAAATATAAATACTTGTAATCTCTGTAATGAAGTAGTAATAACATTACGATGTTTAGATGTAAGGTAATTCTAAAATTTACACCCAAAATTATTCTTCAAATAATTTGGTTAAAGTTGTGATAAATTAAAACATAACAAAGTTGAGACCCGGATCCGTGGTACTTGAAACAATATCTAGCTGAATGGTTTTGAGATAAAAAGAATAAGAAGTAAAATTTTCAAAATATTAAATGCAGTATTTATTAGAGTACTTCTTTTAAAAGTAAAGTAAATTATGAGATATAAATACAATAATAAAGAGATGTTTTTGCTAACACCCAGCGAGTGAATAAATTTATGCAATCCTTGACTAATTCCTAATTAATAATGTGTTATAAATTTGTTAGTAAGTAAGGTTTACTAACAACGGCAGCTAGTTTAATTAACAGCTAACAAATTGAACTGGTTCCCGACTTTTGTAATGTCTTAACAAGGGAGACGTTACAAAATTTCCCCAACTTGCTATTCTGCTTTTCTGATTTGTACAAAAGAATTGTGTATTGTGCTGTTGTTTTAATAATTAATTTGGTACATTGTTATAATTCATTAACAGTAACTTTTTCGAATATAAATTTATTCACTCTGAAATCGGGAACAAATAAATGAGTAAGGTTTTAATTAAGAAATAATAATATTAGTATTGGTACATTCCCATAATAAACAAGTCGTCGCTGGTAAATATTCCATTTTAAACCGGTCGGTATTGACAGGCTGTTTCATGTTAAATGTGTGTCGAGAAATGTAAACTCTCCCCTTTGTACGTATAGAGCATCCTATACAAAACTCCCCTCGCACACGTAACAGACAGTTCAGAACAGGAAAGAATCGTGTTTAGGAGTGTCTGACTCACCCTACTTTGTTAAACCACCCTATGCAAACAATAAGACTCCCCAAAACAGCTGACCCTTTGTGCTATTGTTAAAGCAATGAACTCTTCGTATGTGAAATTTCTCTCCACTATAAAATGATATTAGCGTTTTGTGTTTACTGATTATATCTGACAGTACGGAAAATTGAATTGTTGTGAGGTAAGTTTAATTTGATTAATTAGTATAAGATTCTATGTGTAATAAGAGATATATATGTGTGTGTTTAAATGAATTCAAGTTTCATAAATGTTTGAATTAAAATAAATAATAAGTACTTTAAATAAAAAGGTTTAGTAATAGCTTAAATAAAAATAATGTGTAATAAAAGTGTAAACTGTAGTAGTAAAATAAGTAAAGAGAAAATAATAATAAAAGTATATTTGAATCGTGTAAACACACGGTCATGGCCTGTTCAAAATAATTTCCCCAGCTTGCCAGTAAGAGACAAACTCGTTCGTGCAGGAGATAATCATGTTGAATATTGTAGTAAGCCATCCCCTATTGTTATAAATGGCAGCATCGCTAAACAATAAACACCACCCCAGTGTATAATACAATGCGTCCAGTGTAAAGTGTTTGACCCCTCTTGCATTGTAAAAGCTAATTGTTTAAAAGTAAATAAAGATTCCCCTTCGTGAAATTCCACTTGTCTTAGTAGAATAAGACATTAGTATTAAGAAAAGATCTAAGGTTGAGTATGGGATCAACTTTAGATTACTGTAGTAGAATTAAGAGATATAGGGATAAAAACGTAACACAGTCACAATGGCGCCGCACTGAAAAAGTTCTTTACAAGGGTTAAAGAAAGTTCTTTACAAGGGTTAAAGAAAGTGCAGAAAGCTAACTGATAGAGTTAGAGTATGCAAACGTAATCAGTCGGGCCACGATATTGTGAAGCTACGGAAACTAAGAGTAGTAAATAGATAAATAAATAATATTTCTTTATATGTAAATAATATTAAGGTAGTAGTTAAGAAACGAGAGAAAGGGAACTTCACGAAAGAAAAGATATCACTGTAGTTTTCATTTAATACCCCGTCTTCGTCGTTAGGTGCAGGAGGATATGACGATTTAAAAAAATGTTTAAATAGCACAAATGAAATTTTTGCTTTTATAACAAGTAAGAGTATTATCCACCCCTTACCTGTACCTAGATTCCTGCATCAACGTGCAAATTGTCCAGTACCAACACGCAAAGTACGATGTTATTTAGCTAAAAATAATAATTCCGTTAATTAAATAAAAGACGTACTAAATAAATAAAGAAATTCCTAATTCATAACCAAAAGATAACATAAAGTATTACGATTTAATTAATGAATAATTAATACTACTTAAAAGAATGAACTATTTTCTCAGCGCGTAAAACCGCGCCAGCTTACAGACTCCCCGCCGCTAAACAATGCCCACATTCGCCGGAGAAACTTCGACATGTAAGGATGTCGCTACTGTGTTGTCAATATACACGTAGGTGTATACCGTTAAAAACTATTCAATCAAGTTTGTAGTGATTTCGATTTGACCCAATGTAGCGTGGAAATAATAATAATAAAAAAAATATAATGTAGTGCGTGAAGAAATATGTAATAGAAAAAAAAAGGAAACTTAGCCGACACATCTCTTGACAAACTGTAAGTGGTAAGAAATGTTCCTTACCAGATTTTAGTGCTGCTAAAATAAGAACTGTAATTAAAATGTAAAATGTGAACAACCGACTCCAGAAGAAGAAAACAACTACAACCGTATGAACTTCTAGTACCAAAATCCAATCGTCTAGAACGAGACTACCTTTCGGAAACAATCAACCTAATGGAGCATCAAGAGGAACAGTGTATCACATCCTAGAAGACGACTGAAGATGACCATCACGGACCCCACAGCAAACTCATGTTATATTCAGGTGATATCAAATCATAACATTTGTAAAAAATTTGTTTCAACAAGAGAAGTAACAAAAGAACAGTAAAGAGCTTTTGATAATTTAAAGATTAACATATAAATACTTGTAATCTCTGTAATGAAGTAGTAATAACATTACGATGTTTAGATGTAAGGTAATTCTAAAATTTACACCCAAAATTATTCTTCAAATAATTTGGTTAAAGTTGTGATAAATTAAAACATAACAAAGTTGAGACCCGGATCCGTGGTACTTGAAACAATATCTAGCTGAATGGTTTTGAGATAAAAAGAATAAGAAGTAAAATTTTCAAAATATTAAATGCAGTATTTATTAGAGTACTTCTTTTAAAAGTAAAGTAAATTATGAGATATAAATACAATAATAAAGAGATGTTTTTGCTAACACCCAGCGAGTGAATAAATTTATGCAATCCTTGACTAATTCCTAATTAATAATGTGTTATAAATTTGTTAGTAAGTAAGGTTTACTAACAACGGCAGCTAGTTTAATTAACAGCTAACAAATTGAACTGGTTCCCGACTTTTGTAATGTCTTAACAAGGGAGACGTTACAAAATTTCCCCAACTTGCTATTCTGCTTTTCTGATTTGTACAAAAGAATTGTGTATTGTGCTGTTGTTTTAATAATTAATTTGGTACATTGTTATAATTCATTAACAGTAACTTTTTCGAATATAAATTTATTCACTCTGAAATCGGGAACAAATAAATGAGTAAGGTTTTAATTAAGAAATAATAATATTAGTATTGGTACATTCCCGTAATAAACAAGTCGTCGCTGGTAAATATTCCATTTTAAACCGGTCGGTATTGACAGGCTGTTTCATGTTAAATGTGTGTCGAGAAATGTAAACTCTCCCCTTTGTACGTATAGAGCATCCCATACAAAACTCCCCTCGCACACATAACAGACAGTTCAGAACAGGAAAGAATCGTGTTTAGGAGTGTCTGAATCACCCTACTTTGTTAAACCACCCTATGCAAACATAAGACTCCCCAAAACAGCTGACCCTTTGTGCTATTGTTAAAGCAATGAACTCTTCGTATGTGAAATTTCTCTCCACTATAAAATGATATTAGCGTTTTGTGTTCACTTATTATATCTGACAGTACGGAAAATTGAATTGTTGTGAGGTAAGTTTAATTTGATTAATTAGTATAAGATTCTATGTGTAATAAGAGATATATATGTGTGTTTAAATGAATTCAAGTTTCATAAATGTTTGAATTAAAATAAATAATAAGTACTTTAAATAAAAAGGTTTAGTAATAGCTTAAATAAAAATAATGTGTAATAAAAGTGTAAACTGTAGTAGTAAAATAAGTAAAGAGAAAATAATAATAAAAGTATATTTGAATCGTGTAAACACATGGTCATGGCCTGTTCAAAATAATTTCCCCAGCTTGCCAGTAAGAGACAAACTCGTTCGTGCAGGAGATAATCATGTTGAATATTGTAGTAAGCCATCCCCTATTGTTATAAATGGCAGCATCGCTAAACAATAAACACCACCCCAGTGTATAATACAATGCATCCAGTGTAAAGTGTTTGACCCCTCTTGCATTGTAAAAGCTAATTGTTTAAAAGTAAATAAAGATTCCCCTTCGTGAAATTCCACTTGTCTTAGTAGAATAAGACATTAGTATTAAGAAAAGATCTAAGGTTGAGTATGGGATCAACTTTAGATTACTGTAGTAGAATTAAGAGATATAGGGATAAAAACGTAACACAGTCACAATGGCGCCGCACTGAAAAAGTTCTTTACAACGTGGACGGTAGCGCAATGATTTTATTTTCTAGGTTGGCTAATCTGATTTATATCGCGCATCAATTTACGCGTGGTTGAACTTTGCACAGTGCACATTCAGTTTTCTCGGCGTTCGGTTCGCCGAACTCTTCTCTGTCAATTAGTGTTGACATTAAATGTAGGCTTTAGGCCCTTACATTCTCGCTTATGGCCAACTAGCGCCATAATTAACTTCTTATTCTCGGTTATGGCCGACTAGGCTCTCTTCATGTTTAACTAAATTCGTATTAACTTGCAACATGCAGTATTAGCCAGCCTCATTCAAATTTACATCTGTAATGTGATTATTAAAATATTAAACTTATTCGTATACAGTCCATTTCTCGTTATTTCTTAATTCAGAATAATTCATTTACACATTATCTCAATCACTATGGAAGACCAGCCAGCAGAATATTTAAACCAAGAAGAATACATTTAGCCCACTCGGGCCCAATTAACTAACACTTCTTGTCCACGCTTGTGGAACATTATTTTATTCAACAGTTTCGGTCCACTTGGACCGGGACTAATCATTTTTGGTCCACCGTGCCTGGATTCCAATTAACATTTTAGTCCTCACGGTGCGCATCATCCATATTTTTGGTCCTCTGGGCCGGATTTCCACTTAATATCTTTACATCTGTTTCTGGCCATCACGGGCGAATTAGCACGTCAGCTAATGCGACCGTGGTGTGATTTGCGTCGCCATTTCGTCCGTCATCTTCGGACAACGCAATAGCAAGTTCCTGCCAGCTGCAGTGCTTCAAAGTGGTCATCTCTGCCAGCTGTTCACCATCGTCACCAAGGAGCCGACGCTGTGGGAAGTCGCCAACCAGGTACCACCAGCAACAGTAAAAAGGTGCGTAAAAAATGTCTGAAGAAGGCCTCAAGGTGCTGACCAGAAAGAGAGGCGGATTGAAATCCGCGATAGTGCGGATACAATCCGCGGTAAATTCGTTTGACATTCATTTAAGCACAAAACATTTTTTGACTCTAAGATTAGAAAGTCTTAAGAGCTTGGCCTCGAAGTACGACGAGGTACAGTCTGAGATAGAACTTATCAGTAAGGATACGAGCGCTGCTCAGGCAGACCGAGTCGAGGTTGAGGAAATGATATACTCAACTGAGGCAAACATTTTACAACTTCTTGACACTTTTAATACTCAGACAGTGCCTCCTGTACTATCGACGCCTATGCATTTAAAGCCGATAAGTTTGCCCTGCTTCTCAGGCAACATACTTGAGTGGCAACACTTCTATTCAATTTTCAATGATCTAGTGCATTCAAGATCCGACTTAACACCAGTACAGAAACTGCATTATTTGCATTCCTCGGTGAAGTGTGAACCATTAGACTTAATTAAATCATTACCCATTTGTCAAGAAAATTATGTAATAGCGTTGAACTTGCTGTCCGAGAGGTATAATAATCCATTTATATTAGCCAAATATTACGTACAAAACCTACTTCAGGTTAAGTCCACAATAAAGGACTCAGTCCAAAGCTTGGCGGAGTTTACGAATGCAATAACGTCTTCCGTTAATTCACTGGCGGCAATGAAGCTGTCCGTAAATACATTTGAGTTTATTACCATACAGTTGCTCTCCACCAAACTTGACCCTATTACTTTAAAACTTTGGAAGGAGTCAATAGACCCTGACAACTTGCCCAGTTTTCAAGACTTTACGCATTTTTTAAACTTGCGCCGACAGCTTTTAGAAAATACAATGCCAGTTGAATCCGGACAGCAATTCAACAAACCTAGCGTAAAACCAAACAATAAATTTGTGAAATATAGCTTAAGAAATACTGCTGGCAGCAATACCTTTAAAAATTATCACGCAGCGGCAAGGCATTTGTGCGTGTGTTGTAAATCTGACCACCCGCTTTACATGTGTAACAATTTTCGTACATTAAGTGCCGCTGAGCGGGGGCAATTGGTTGCAAATCATAAATGCTGTATTAACTGCCTTAGAGCAGGTCATTTGATAACAAATTGTAAAAGTAAACGAGTCTGTAAAATTTGTTCAAAGGGTCATCACACATTGCTGCACGCAAATTACGTGCCACAATCAGCAGCTGCCAGCAGCAATTATTGTTCATTTAAATTACAGTGTAAAAACAATATTCTTCTATCCACAGCGGTTGTATATGTCGTTGATCAGGCTGGCAATAGGCGTAAAGCTCGGGCACTCCTAGATGCCGGGTCCCAGATCAATTTTTGTACGAAATCATTTGCGAAAAGGTTGCACCTTAAACTAACCCGATCTAATATTCCAATTACAGGAATAAACAACACAGCGTGTTGCGCTACTGACATTGTTTCTATGCATATTATTTCTCGCTATCAGAGACATAGTTTTGAGGCCAAATGTGCCGTCCTATCTAACTTAACTCATAATCTACCTTCAATCTCGTTTGACATCAACCGGTTTCACATTCCAAATAAAATTTTTCTCGCCGACCCAGATTTTAATATATCTTCACAGATCGACATACTATTAGGGGCACAATTTTATCTGGATTTAATATTAGCCAATAAATACACACGCGGACCTAACTTCCCTATCATTCAGGAAACAAAACTGGGTTACATTCTGGCCGGCAATCTGCCCAAACACTGCCACACCCAGGGTCCTGCGGTTTCGTTCCTGGCAAGGAACAATGACAGTCAAATTCTACAATCTCTCGAGAGATTTTGGGAGGCAGAAACAATCCCTGGCGATACCCCTGACGGCGAGTCGGCTTGCGAAGAGCATTTTGTGCGCTCTACTCAGCGCAACCACGAGGGTAGATTTATAGTGTCGCTCCCATTCAAATCTGATAATCCCCACTTGGGGGAATCTTACACAAGTGCCGAATCAAGATTTTTAAGCTTGGAGCGTCGATTCAGGCGCGATCCCAAGCTCGCTCACGACTACGCGGACTTTATCAGGAAATATATGGATCTTGGGCACATGACACTCATCGATCATGGCGCTATCAATTCAGGAGCGTCAAATATTTACTACTTGCCTCACCATGCAGTGTTTAAACATTCTAGCTTGACCACAAAACTGCGCGTTGTTTTTGATGGTTCGTCCAAGACTACTAATGGTCTTTCGTTAAATGACATATTATTAGTAGGTCCCAATGTTCAGCAGGATCTCTTCTCTATTCTGTTGCGTTTTCGCATACATAAGTATGTCCTGATTGCCGACATCGAGAAAATGTATCGTCAGATTCGCGTAGCTGAAGGAGATTGTCACTATCAACGCATTTTGTGGCGTGACTCTCCCCTCGAACCACTTAAGCATTTCGCGCTGCAAACAGTAACCTACGGCACGGCTAGCGCCTCTTTTTTGGCCACTCGGAGCCTTATACAAATTGCTAGAGACAATCAAACTTCCTTTCCTCAAGCGGCTTTAGCCATAACTAACGATTTTTATGTCGACGATCTACTTACCGGTTCGGACACTATCCCCGATCTAACCAAGCTGAAATCTGACCTAGGTGCGTTACTTGCTCAATATGGTTTCACTTTGCACAAATGGGCATCAAATGAACCCACAGCGGTCGCAAATCATCACAACTTTTCACGACCCCTAAATAAACAGGACAACGTGCGTACCCTGGGCATTCTTTGGAACAACACTGCCGATTCATTTTTGTTTGATGTCAAACTATCTCCGGTCGATCATAGCATATCCAAGAGAAAGATTCTCTTAATTATCGCCGGAATATATGATCCGCTGGGTTTAATCGGACCAGTTGTCTTTTTGTATAAACACTTTATGCAGCGACTTTGGCTTTGTAAGCTTGGTTGGGATGAACCGATTTCCGGTCAGTCACTTTCCGATTGGCATTCTTTGTGTAACAAATTGAGTTTGATTGGTAAAATAATAGTCCCGCGATCTATTCGTTTCAACCGTGAGGCGGTTACGGTTCAGTTGCATGGGTTTTCGGATGCTTCGGAGAAAGGGTTCGGCTGTTGTATATATATTCGAGTCATTTATCAGGATTCTACTGCTTCCTGTCGTCTCCTGTGTTCCAAATTTCGCGTGGCTCCCCTACGCCAAGTGTCATTACCTCACATCGAGCTCTGCGCTTGTTTGTTATTATCGCGACTTGTATCCAAGGTTATTCCTGCTCTTCATTCGTTTATTGATGGTGTACATTTGTATTCTGATTCTATGGTGGCTCTTTTCTGGATTCATGCGCAGTCTACGCGTTGGAAGACATACGTCGCTAATCGGGTTGCTGAAATTCAGCGTCGCACGCAAGCTTATACTTGGCATCACATTGATTCGCGACGCAATCCTGCTGATATTATATCTAGGGGGTGTTTCCCTGACGTTTTGCGCGATTGCTCGCTTTGGTGGCACGGTCCTGGCTGTCTGTCTCAATCGTCAGATTCTAATCCTGTCCCATCCTTCGTACCGGCCACTCCATCGTCTTCGGAAGTCACCGCGGAAGAGAAAACTGCACACAACCGGTCGCTAATGTCTACCCTGGCTGTTGACTTATCGTTGGACTTTTCCTCGTTGCACCGGCTGACACGTGTATACGCTTACTGTTTTCGTTTCATCAGAAATATTAGGCACTCATCTGCGGACAAACTTTCGGGCGATCTGACCCCTGTAGAAATTCATCAGTCTCTCAATTTCTTCATAAAACAATCTCAGTCGATCCACTTCGCAACCGAAATTAGTTGTCTTCGGAACGGATCTTCTGTTTCCATTAGGAGCAAGTTGGCTTCTCTTGACCCGTTTCTTGACACTTCTGGAGTGATACGCGTGGGCGGACGTTTGCAGCATTCCCAATTACCCTACGATTCGAAACATCCTATCGTATTACCCCCTTCGGCGCATATTACACGCCTTATCATCGGACGTGAACACATTCGTTTACTTCACGCTGGTGCTCAGCTCGTGCATCATTCACTGCGTCAACGTTGGTGGATTGTCAATGCCCGGCTAGTCATCCGTTCCATTATTCGTAAGTGTCTCAAGTGTATCAGGTTTAGTACCACACAGCAGGTCCAGAGACTTGGCATTTTGCCATCCCCTAGAGTCACTCCTTCAAGGCCGTTTCTATTTTGCGCGGTTGACTATGGTGGTCCCTTCATGATTCGTCATGGCGGGCAGAAGTCTAGAACCTTTACTAAGGCTTACGTATCTCTGTTTGTTTGCTTAGCAACTAGGGCTATTCACCTGGAATTGGTGTCCGACCTTACTGCAAGCGCATTTATAGCTGCTTTACGTCGTTTTATGGCACGTCGGGGTATACCTAGTCAGCTGTACTCCGACAACGGCACGAACTTCAGGAAGGCACGCACCATCCTACATGACATTTACAACTTTTGGCGCAACAAGAGTGCCATCACCTCGATTAGGTCATTCACATCCTCTCAGGGGATATCATGGTCATTTATTCCGCCCTCCTCACCTCACTTCGGGGGCCTTTGGGAGAGCGGCATAAAGAGTTTGAAATTTCATCTGCGGCGCGTGGTAGGCAAATCTATATTAAACTTCGAAGAGTTCACGACCGTTTTGTCTCAGATAGAGGCATGTCTGAACTCTCGACCCTTATTTGCTATTTCCTCGGATGTTAACGACCCGGTGCCACTTACACCTGGCCATTTTTTGATTTGCGCGCCCCTAACTGCGATTCCTGACCCTGACCTTTCTCACGTTCCTGTTTCTCGTCTTGGTCGTTGGCAGCTGATTCAGAGGTTTGTCCGGGACATTTGGAAGGCGTGGTCTCGCGATTATTTGCACCAGCTGCAACAGCGTCACAAGTGGAAGTTTGCCAAAGATAATGTTTCCATTGGTGACTTAGCTTTGATTATAGAGGATAACTTGCCTCCATTAGCCTGGAAATTTGGCGTGATCATCGCCACATTTCCCGGCCCAGATAACTTGGTTCGCGTCGTAGACATTCGCACGCCTACGGGTGTTTTGCGGAGACCAATACATAAATTATGTCTGTTGCCAATGCGAGACAAGATTTGACATTATGATTATAGCACAATGCTACCTTATTCAGCCATTGGCTTATTATTTATTACGACCATTTGGTCAACATAATTGTGATGAATTGTCACAACATTTTTGTCAATTTTGCGTCGTGGCACGCTTCTAATTATCACAGTTCTGTGGTATCTTAATATTTGTATTGTATGTTAATTTATGGGGCATACTGTCTTACACATTTTCATTTGATGTTATGGGGTATATTGCATGTTTTTTTGGTGGTCTTATTTATGAAATGTTATTACATAATACTCGCATGTTTGCCGTTAAGTAACCATGCATTCATTTCTTTATATTGTTGCTGATAAATATGTACTATTTTGTGAATGTCTTAAATTGTTAAATTGTCTCTGTAATTTCACTATTGTATTGATATTTGACATTGCAATCATTTATCTTGTAATTATTTTATTTATCTTGTAATTATTCAAATTATTGGTATTGTTTTCACATAAATTGTGTCCATGTAAAACGATTGTAAGCGTCTGCCGTATGTAACTGCCACGTCTAATTTATTCATATTGTATTTTATATTTTATTCATTTTGTAAGTAAGCATGCACAATTCTTTATTTAAAACTATGACATACATGTCATAGCTGGGCTGCATTCAGCATCTAGCTTGCTCATATATTGTTACATATTGTAAATTCCTGAAACTTCAGGAATAGCATGTCTAGGTCATTACATGCCGCACTGCTGAATATACAATAGAACATGCAACTACAACATGTTCAACAACAATTTTGTTCATGATGAACCTCCGTTCATGTATTAAACATTGTATAATTATGTATTTTCTTTCATGTTTTGTAATGTTACATACTGCACACACTTGTGCCAGAAATATTGTACCAGACTTATTCGTATATGAAACAACTGTTCGCCGACCTTGGCCTACAGTCGCCTATCTGCATGCTTATCTCTAAACTAGCGGCAGACTGCCGTTATCTAATCTCAACTCAAGGTTCAACTTGGCCTTGAAGCTAATCATGGTTAATAACAACCGTACTCTTTAAATCAAATTGTAAATGTATTATAATTTATTAAAATGTGTATTAAAAATCTTTTTGATTTTTGACGGGCAGCTTATGGACGGTAGCGCAATGATTTTATTTTCTAGGTTGGCTAATCTGATTTATATCGCGCATCAATTTTCGCGTGGTTGAACTTTGCACAGTGCACATTCAGTTTTCTCGGCGTTCGGTTCGCCGAACTCTTCTCTGTCAATTAGTGTCGACATTAAATGTAGGCTTTAGGCCCTTACATTCTCGCTTATGCCCAACTAGCGCCATAATTAACTTCTTATTCTCGGTTATGGCCGACTAGGCTCTCTTCATGTTTAACTAAATTCGTATTAACTTGCAACATGCAGTATTAGCCAGCCTCATTCAAATTTACGTCTGTAATGTGATTATTAAAATGTTAAACTTATTCGTATATATAAACATTTCTCGTTATTTCTTAATTCAGAATAATTCATTTACACATTATCTCAATCACTATGGAAGACCAGCCAGCAGAATATTTAAACCAAGAAGAATACATTTAGCCCACTCGGGCCCAATTAACTAACACTTCTTGTCCACGCTTGTGGAACATTATTTTATTCAACAGTTTCGGTCCACTTGGACCGGGACTAATCATTTTTGGTCCACCGTGCCTGGATTCCAATTAACATTTTAGTCCTCACGGTGCGCATCATCCACAAGGGTTAAAGAAAGTTCTTTACAAGGGTTAAAGAAAGTTCTTTACAAGGGTTAAAGAAAGTTCTTTACAAGGGTTAAAGAAAGTGCAGAAAGCTAACTGATAGAGTTAGAGTATGCAAACGTAATCAGTCGGGCCACGATATTGTGAAGCTACGGAAACTAAGAGTAGTAAATAGATAAATAAATAATATTTCTTTATATGTAAATAATATTAAGGTAGTAGTTAAGAAACGAGAGAAAGGGAACTTCACGAAAGAAAAGATATCACTGTAGTTTTCATTTAATACCCCGTCTTCGTCGTTAGGTGCAGGAGGATATGACGATTTAAAAAAATGTTTAAATAGCACAAACGAAATTTTTGCTTTTATAACAAGTAAGAGTATTATCCACCCCTTACCTGTACCTAGATTCCTGCATCAACGTGCAAATTGTCCAGTACCAACACGCAAAGTACGATGTTATTTAGCTAAAAATAATAATTCCGTTAATTAAATAAAAGACGTACTAAATAAATAAAGAAATTCCTAATTCATAACCAAAAGATAACATAAAGTATTACGATTTAATTAATGAATAATTAATACTACTTAAAAGAATGAACTATTTTCTCAGCGCGTAAAACCGCGCCAGCTTACAGACTCCCCGCCGCTAAACAATGCCCACATTCGCCGGAGAAACTTCGACATGTAAGGATGTCGCTACTGTGTTGTCAATATACACGTAGGTGTATACCGTTAAAAACTATTCAATCAAGTTTGTAGTGATTTCGATTTGACCCAATGTAGCGTGGAAATAATAATAATAAAAAAAATATAATGTAGTGCGTGAAGAAATATGTAATAGAAAAAAAAAGGAAACTTAGCCGACACATCTCTTGACAAACTGTAAGTGGTAAGAAATGTTCCTTACCAGATTTTAGTGCTGCTAAAATAAGAACTGTAATTAAAATGTAAAATGTGAACAACCGACTCCAGAAGAAGAAAACAACTACAAACGTATGAACTTCTAGTACCAAAATCCAATCGTCTAGAACGAGACTACCTTTCGGAAACAATCAACCTAATGGAGCATCAAGAGGAACAGTGTATCACATCCTAGAAGACGACTGAAGATGACCATCACGGACCCCACAGCAAACTCATGTTATATTCAGGTGATATCAAATCATAACATTTGTAAAAAATTTGTTTCAACAAGAGAAGTAACAAAAGAACAGTAAAGAGCTTTTGATAATTTAAAGATTAACATATAAATACTTGTAATCTCTGTAATGAAGTAGTAATAACATTACGATGTTTAGATGTAAGGTAATTCTAAAATTTACACCCAAAATTATTCTTCAAATAATTTGGTTAAAGTTGTGATAAATTAAAACATAACAAAGTTGAGATCCGGATCCGTGGTACTTGAAACAATATCTAGCTGAATGGTTTTGAGATAAAAACAATAAGAAGTAAAATTTTCAAAATATTAAATGCAGTATTTATTAGAGTACTTCTTTTAAAAGTAAAGTAAATTATGAGATATAAATACAATAATAAAGAGATGTTTTTGCTAACACCCAGCAAGTGAATAAATTTATGCAATCCTTGACTAATTCCTAATTAATAATGTGTTATAAATTTGTTAGTAAGTAAGGTTTACTAACAACGGCAGCTAGTTTAATTAACAGCTAACAAATTGAACTGGTTCCCGACTTTTGTAATGTCTTAACAAGGGAGACGTTACAAAATTGCGTCAACTTGCTATTCTGCTTTTCTGATTTGTACAAAAGAATTGTGTATTGTGCTGTTGTTTTAATAATTAATTTGGTACATTGTTATAATTCATTAACAGTAACTTTTTCGAATATAAATTTATTCACTCTGAAATCGGGAACAAATAAATGAGTAAGGTTTTAATTAAGAAATAATAATATTAGTATTGGTACATTCCCGTAATAAACAAGTCGTCGCTGGTAAATATTCCATTTTAAACCGGGTTAAGTAAGGTTTACTAACAACGGCAGCTAGTTTAATTAACAGCTAGCAAATTGAACTGGTTCTCGACTTTTGTAATGTCTTAACAAGGGAGACGTTACAAAGTTTCATCAAAATCTGAGGAGGTGGGTGTCATGACCTGGGTGACTTGACATGGAATGACCCATAAAGCATTCTCGTATAATGGTAATGAATTTGTATAAAAGTAAATTTTAATTCCTTGTTATTTGTAGGATGTTTTAACGGTCAGTGTAAAGAAAGAAGCAGATCCAGAAGAGGCTGAGACTGAACAGGTAATGTGCATAACCATTATTTAGCCCATAGCTAATGTGTTAAGTTGTTCCGTGTCATGTACCACTAGAGATTTGGATCACATTCGTTTGTAGATATGTGGTTAAACTTTGTACCTATGTAACCCTTGTACTGTAAAATGCCGCATTGCGGTGCGTGTAGTGACATCATTTTTCTATCTGTTATCTGCTGCCGGTTTGACACAGGCTGACAGCAGGCAAATTTATGTTAGTTCCTTGCAAGACTCCGTACAGGCAACACGCCTTGTTCGCTAGCCGCGGCTACACAAGTTTCAATATTTAATAATTTTAGCATCAAAATGTTGCGTCTTAGATGCTCTCGAAGAATCTTAAGTTAATCTTTGAACGCTTATTGTGGTGCTGGTGTGAAATGAAATGACAAAGTGGACTGTATATATTCTTGAGATAATAGTTTATTGAAAGATTGACAAGAAATAATTGCTGGCGTGTGCAGTTTTAACGCGGCATAAATGCCGGAGAATTAATATAGAAGTGAATATGGAAAACCCATAACAATGTGTGAGGCCGAGATCGCCTAAGTAAATTAGCGCATGAAGATCATGCTAAAATTATTAAATATTGAAACTTGTGTAGCTGCAGCTAGCGAACAAGGCGTGTTGCCTGAACGGAGTCTTGCAAGGAACTAACATAAATTTGTCTGCTGTCAGCCTGTGTAAAACCGGCAGCAGATAATAGATAGAAAAATGACGTCACTACACACACCACAATGCGGCATTTTACAGTACAAGGGTTACATAGGTACAAAGTTTAACCATACTGCCCACACAAAATCGGAGCGATTTTGCAACTTAAGTAATTGTGTGAATAGTACATGGTAATTGACATTACATAATAACAAATTCAATAATAAATAACAACTGCTAATACAATAACAACTACATAACAATTGACATGTATAACAGTAGAGCAATGACACCCAAAAAATTAATAGTAGATAACAATATGATTTACATACCAAATTCATGTAAGGATACATAATGATTTATGCTACATAGTAATAGAACAATGATAATAGAATTCCACTACACATAATAACATGGCAATGATAGATGATAATACATTAATCAGGCAGACATTAGTTGGCAGTACATAATAATAGGATAATGATCACAAAAAATTCAATAATATGTAACAGGTAATAATACAATGGCAAAGACATAATAATTGATACAATAATATTAGAATCATAATCCCCCCAAAAATTCAAAAATACCCAAAAACATGAAAGTGATAGACAATATTACAATAGACATAATAATAGTGTGTTACCATAACAATATAAATCATGTGATCGCCCGGGGAATGTCCCTGGCGTGACGCACAATAATGCGATAAAGCTCACATTACTGATACTGTAACTTTTACACTAATTACTTTTTATTTTTTACTTGACTTACCTTTGTAATCTTGTTAACCTGTGCACTTTGTTTACCATGCTGATTCACCATGTTTTGTTGTTGCCAACATAACATGTTTTGCGTTCGGGTCTAGGGTTCTTAAGAGAGCGCAGAAGCGGAATGGTTATTTAGAAATAATTGACTCTGATATCATTTGCTAAAACTTGTGTTTTAATTGTCGGAATTTTTAAATATTTGAAACAAAAGCAAAAACAAGATGGAGTCTTGTTCCTTTACCAAACACAAATACAAAATGGCTGCGAAATATTTTCGCTACATCAGCCTTACGTGTGACACAATTACATAACATATATTTTATCTCCAATTTACTCTGATTGACTATTAAATGAATTTAGAACATACTGCAGTTTACTAGTTCAAATTGTTACATTGTCTGAATCACGTAACGTTAACCAATGGTTGTGATTTTTTATATATGTACCGGTACACACACACATGCTTACACACAAACTAATTTTAACGGTACATCTTTTGACATTTTATTTGAGCTCAATGAATATGTTTCTTTAATTTAACTTTTGGTGAAAGGTTTACATTCCTGCTGTTGTTTACCGAAGATCTCATCCGGCGTCCCTCATGGTTCATCTGTTGTTCAGCCGAATTACTAACTGTTCCTTCTTTTACTACACACACTGACTCTAAGTTACATTTTATACTGTTCGTTCTCCAATAGTTTAAATTTTCACATTTTTGTTACATTTTGAATACTTTTGAACACTTTTGAATACTTGCTCGCCAGCAATTTGTACAACGTGCAGTTCGCATGGAAGGTGTTTTGCGACTGAGAGCGACAATATGGCGCTTATTTCACAAGTGGAAGGGTTGTTGCGTCATAATTTCTATTGTTTTCGTCGATGATGTCTTTGTTTTTTGAGGTGCAGCGATTACGTCTGGCATACTTTTGATGACATATTTTAGGAGTGGCCGGTTGTTGTCGGCAGCATCGCTGTAGATTGTCACGTACGCCACTTGATCTTGACGCCAACTCTTTGTTGCTTATTGCGTTGTTTCATGTTTGGAAAATTTTACCCTCACACATTTTAATATTGGATTTACAATACAATTTATCTCTGTTATGTACCCAAAATTCCTACATGGACCTATGGTACCGTTAGAAACCCCCTCAATGAGAGGTTTTATGACAAAGCATAAAAACTCTCATTGACACATTCATACTTCCTAAAGGGATCAGCTAGGATATGTCACCACAACCCCCTGTATTGTTTATAGAAAAAGAATATAGATAACTTACCCCTTGGTCCAGTGATTGTGACAGCACCTGCATGACCTTACTGGACTTCTCTTCGAGATCCCAACACCGCAAGGCCAGTCAGGCACTTGACGTTCCTGCTCTGACGTGCTGGCCAGCTCAGGACCGCCATCACAGCATCACCAATCTCTGAAACATTGAAATAAAAATCAAATAGTGGCCTTGTATAATGCCATATCCTCAACTGATCTGTTTCCCCTTAGCTACATTGGTTTACGTTAATAAGCATTGGTTTTTTCTTAACTCTTAATATCTGTACTACATAGATGTAAACAAGATTTATTATAGATGTATCCTTCTCTCATTTCATTCCTATATATTTATTAAACTTTCGACTCCAATCGATAACACTATACAACATGATTTTCTATGTTTCTGTAGTCTTAGGTGTCCCTAAAGCATTTTTTTGCGCTGATTCCAGATCTGCAATCCGTTTCTTTCTATCACGTACAGTTTTTTTTTGCAAATCAAATGAACTCATCTTTTATTTGCACGTAAGTTTCACAAGGGGAAATTTTATTGTGGGGGAGGGATTAGTTGGCCACACTTGTTACACCCAGCTGGCTGTTAGGCGGGAAACAGTAGTTCATTGTTTACATGCTATAGTGCTGTGAGGTTATATTTGTGCTGTCATATATAGTTTGTGAACTTTCTGTAGAAATGAGTTACCGGAAGTGTTTGAATAATCCAAACATGTTCTGTTATATTTGTGGTAGCTATGTAATTGGTAAGCAAAGACAGGACATTAATAGTTGTGAATTGATGATTACAACCCGGAAGAAGATTCTGCACCAAAATTATTCAGTAAAAATGAACTTAATGATATTACTCGTGACTTGAACCTGACAAAAGATGCCACCCAATTGCTTGGGTCAAGATTGAATGCAAAAAATCTTCTACTACTCGGAGTTACGTTCTCTTGGTATAGGTCCAGAGAGAAGGAATTAATGAAATTCTTTAAAGAAGAAGACTCTCTGGTTTATTGTTGTGATATTGAGGGTTTATTGAATTTCTTTAACGTCACTTACAATCCAAGTGAGTGTAGGTTATTTATAGACTCGTCCAAAACTAGCCTCAAAGGTGTACTTTTACACAATGGAAATTTGTTTGGTTCAGTACCCATTGCTCATTCAGTTCATCTCAAGGAGACTTATGTAAATCTCAAAGCTCTGCTAAAATACGTGAATTATGAAAAACATTCTTGGAAAATTTGTGGGGATTTAAAAGTAGTAGGTATGTTACTTGGTCAACAATCCGGCTACACAAAAATGCCTTGTTTCATTTGTGAATGGGATAGTCGAGCCAGAGACAAACATTGGAAGAAGACAGACTGGCCCAAAAGAAAAACCCTCCAACCCGGTTCACAGAACATAATAAATGTACCACTTGTTCAACGAAGCAAGATACAGTAAACCCTCGATTTAACGGACCTCAATTTAACGGACTTCGGATTTAACGGACAGAAGTTAACAGAAAAAAAGCATGAAAATGTTTTTAGGCTTTTGAAACATATAATGTGCATAAACTGCAGACTCTCCTGTTCTGGCGATGTTGCTTGGCTATCGCAGCATTCTTTCGTTTCTTGTTTTGAAACACGCAAATTTTCTCATCTCCAATTGTATTTGATGAGAACGGAGATAAGAATTAGATAAGAATTCATTTAATTCTTCACAATCCCCGTCTTTGCGTTGTCGTTGACGCAGGCGTCACACACGTTCAGTCGAAGACATCACGACGACTAACACTGAACAATATACACTGATATGCATCTTATTTCACTGTGACCAAATTTATTTATTACTAACATCACCTGGAGCGTTACATTTTTTGATGACATTACACATTTTGCATCACGTATTTTGTGGAATGACCCCCAGCCTAAAAACATTATCATGTTAAAAAAAAATTTTGACACGAAAAAATCACGATTAAGTTTTTGTAGTCCATGGTTGTGATTTAAATTTGGTGGTAGTTCATAACCATAGCAACGCATTTTCACTCTTGAATATTTGGCTATTTTCGTGATAATTCGTATGCACGTGCAGTTCACATTCGTACAGCGTCGCATCAGTTTATTCAGAGAACACAGCGTGTACGCTACATGTGTTTCTATAGTACGAACCTTGCACGTGTTAAATAGAGAGTCTTAACGAGTTTATACTTGCGTTGTTACAGCAAGGTCCATTACTTTATTAGTGAATTACAGCATAAGTATGTCTGGCGTTACAAGAAAACGTGTGAACTTGAGTATAAAGCAAAAGCTTGAACTAATAAGTAAACTTGAAGGTGGCGCGTCTGTTGCACATGTTTGTGAAGTGTACGGTGTAAAGAAACAAACCGTTTCAGACATTCGAAAGAATAAAGATAAACTTATTCAGTTTTCGCTAAAGTACAGTGTTGATAGTTCGAAGAATGAGGGAGAAAGAAAACACATTAAATTAACCAAACACAAACAATTAGAGGATGCTGTGTACAAGTGGTTTATTCAACAACGTTCTAGTGGCGTCGTTGTTCGTAGTGTCGAGTTGCGGGCTGCTGCTTATAAACTGGCGAAACATATTGGTATCCAATTTCAGGCGAGTGATGGGTGGCTTTGGCGTTTTCGTAAACGGCATGGCATCACAAATAGATCAACATGTGGTGAAGCGCTGAGTGCATGTAGCGGGTCAATTTTTGGGTGTTTTTATTTTAACCGTTTGGGGTATATATATATATATATATTTATTCATTCCGTTTTCGGTCGGGAGCCTTATAAAATATTGCGAAATAATTGTATTGTGCAACGTATTTGTCCGTACAACAGAACAGTGTTAAGAAACAGTTCGAAACAAAGCAGTAAGGCGCAGTTGTTGTCGAGGAATGCGGCAGAGAATTCGCGCCACCCTAAAAATTCGCAGAATTCTGTACTGGTGTGGCAGTGCACACACGCCACTACTCGTGCGTGAGCGCCTACCCAAGCGATGGTGAAAAACCAAGATGGCTAGAGAGGATAATATTCATCGCCTTCTCCAAGACCTTGCGGAAATGCTGTTTTAAGTCCCACCCACTTTTATGACATTAGCCAGTGCCTAGTTGAAATCGTCTGCTATCGTCACTCCAACAACTACATGACTAGCATGAGTCGAAACTGGGACGACTAACTGAAAGGCATTGATGTCCGTCGTCTTGACTAAAATGCTCCCGGAGTGGGGAACTGAGAGACGCCAGCAGTTCGTTGTCGACTCCCGCCTGCGCAGGCTGCCCGACAACCAGGGCTCAGAAACAAAATTTTTGTAATTAATGTAACAACTAATATAACAGTGTAAAGCAGTATAAATTTATATGACCGCGGTCGTGTTTAGAAAAAAACATCATCAAGAATAACGTTGGAATAACTTAAAATCACCAATTCTCGGGAGAAGATGCGCGTGTGCGGTGACCGCGTGGCCGGCATTTGGGGTTTGGAATTTGTAATTTAAAATGTTCAGGGTTTAATAATTTACCGAGTGAATGTGTGTGTGTGCAAAGCTGGGCAGCTTTTGTGTATATTTGTGTTTGTATTTGATATTTGCATTTGTGTCTTGTGAAATAATAAGGTAAGCTGTAGTTCCTAAGTGTTATGCTAGTGTTGCACAATTTTGCATAAATGTATCTAAATGAATCTTCATGAGTTTACAAGCAGTCAAGATTAAATAATAATAAATATTAATTCTCTTCCAAAATGAGTTGTGTCAGTACTTTGCGTAACCCATAGACCATGTTTGTATCTAGGTACATGTGATCGAATCCTGTGACCCTGTAAGAGCTATCGTAACGGTAAGTAACAACTAATCTGAAATTTGGTAATAATAATAAATGTGATCGATCAGTACGTCACAATTGGCGCCCGAACAGGGACGAATTGAATTAATTATAATTAATTAATTGAATTCCGCATCGACAGAGATACAAACATGTTCTAGGTTAGCTTAGCAACGTAACAGTATATTACAAAATTTAAGTAATTACAGTATTTTATTTAATTAATTTATTCTATTTAAGCAATTTAGGTAATTTAATTTACATCAACAATACAAAATGTTAAATAACGAAAATGACGTAAATAAAATGAGTGTCGAAGTTTTCGACGACTCGAACGTTAGTAACTTTGAAACACGCTCGACTCCAAGTGTGAGTCAGAATGAAATAGAAATAAGTGAAACAGAATCAAGAATTATGGATGAAGGAATTCATTCAACCCCAATTCAAAATAAAAACTCAGATAACAATAATATGATGAAATATTTATGTAGCATGGTATGTAGTATGAAAGAGAGTTCAGACAAGCAGCAGGCGATGTTAGAGTTAAAATTTAGTGAACAGAAGAGTGATTCTGACGCTAAATTCAATATATTAAAAAACCAGAATAATGAATTAAAAAACGAGATTCAAGAATTAAATAAATGTTTAGAAAAGAATAACGAAATAATAAGAACTAATTTGAATAAGTTAGAACAGAGTGTTGAGCGAATGGAAGTAGTTGTGATGAATCTAGGGAAAAATAATACAAATGAAACTTGTAATGACAAATACAAAAATGTAATGCCAGATAAAGAGTTAACAAATAAGGACAATAATGTCGAAAATAATGTACGTAATACCGAGAATATTAATGTGTTTGAAGAGTTAGTATCAGAGACTGATACGGTAAAAATAAATAAGGAGAGTACTAATGAAATTGCAGAATGTAGTGATTATGAGATGTTAATGTGTGTCATTGAGTTGGAGAGAGAGAGGAGAAATAATGTTGTAGTAGAGTGGGGACAGAGGGGAAATTTTCCTTTTATTATCTATGATGAGTTAATGTGGTCACAAGTGTTTTTGAAGGGCAAGGGTCCCGTACTAGTAGAAGATTGGAGTTGTTTATTTTATTTGTATGATATTATACCCTCTGTGTGGAATGATTTTATAAGTATGAGATGGTGTTATGATGAGAGAGAACTAGAAGTATATAATTTAAAGAGAGATTATGGTGAATTGGAAGAAGTATTAGAAAAGTATTTAAATAAGAATGATTTGATTTTTAATACGAAAGTAACTGACCCGATATTGAAGAAATTTACTAACGGAGACTTAACAGATATACTTAGTGTTGACTGGTTGCAAGATTATTTTGGTAAGACGGATGACTTTGATTTTTGGGTGTATGACACACAAAGTATCAGTATGTGTGTTAACGAAATCGAAAAGTGTTATGTAGAACCAAGGTTAATTTGGAACGATGGAGGCTAAACTATAAACAATCAATGGACAATTTTATATATATTGTTTTATGGTTTTGTGACCTCGCAACCTTTGAACATTGAAGTGTGATATGACTAAATAAATAAGGATGCAGATTTGTAAATAAATGTTTAATAAGTTTATTTGTGTGTATTGTAGAATGTTAAGTAAACAATATGTGTGTAGATGATTGTTGTAATAATAATATTAATATTTGCAATTTAAATAAATAACCGAATTAATTTTGAAAACAGTAATTGGCTAATTGTAAATGTTTAATTAATTTAATTAAAAAGTTGAAATGTTTTAAATATTTGGATTAATTCAAAGATTATATAATTGAATTTTCTGATGAATTTAAATGGTTTAACGAGAAGTGAAGTTGGTAATTAAATGATAAGTTGTTGATTTGAAATAACTTTTTGTTAAATGTTTCAGAGGTTACTTGGAGTAGTGGTGTATGGTGTATATAGTTGTGTATGTCAGTATATGAATTATGGACTGTAAGTATAAAATTTTTATGATACAAGTCAAATATAATCAAATGTACACAAATGTTTAACTTAATGGAACAAATTTTAACTTCAATAATGAAAATAACTTGAGATAATGATTTAAAGGGTAATAATAACTGAGATATGATGAAAAATAAATATTAATAATGAATTTGAAAATTTTAAGTAATCTAATTGTAGAAAGTTATGAAGGATGATTAATGATTGATGATGGATGAAGATGTCACATTAGAATGTTGTATATAAAAATTCTATTAATTAGCTAGTAAGTGGCTATTGAGGGGGTTGCCTGTGCTCTCGCAAATAGCGAAATGGGTTGGGGGTAAGGGTGAGTGTTACCTCCATCGGAGGCCAAACTGGCGATAAATGTGCGGCACACCTTATCCGTGTAAATAAAAAATTTTACACACAACACTAAATAACGTGTCGCACATAATGAGATTGAAGTGAAACAGGCAGTGAAATGAAAGTTTAGATTTCCTCGACTTTTTGGGCGGTTACTGCCTTACCAGCACTAACCGTGGTTTTGGCTAGCGGCCAGCTATGGTCATACCAAGTCCCTTGACCATAGCTGACTTGAAATTGGTATATATTTGAAATTCTTTGGGGGGTGACATTAGAGGAAATCTCCGGCACTATGGAACAGCGGCTGCCACTCTGCCCGCCTGGGGGTAGCAAGACCGGTGGTAGAACCGTTTTAAGGGTGTATGATTATAGAACAAGAACATGATGATGTTCACTACTTTAAAACTTAATAGCGGAAGCAGAGACACGGAGAGGTAAAACCTGCTCCAAAATATACAGTCTCTGTGGAAGCGAATGGGCGCCACAGTCCACCATAATCGGAAATAGTGTGTGTGGCTAGGAGGTGACTCAAACGAGTCACGAACTTAAATTTTATAAAATAAAGAAATTTTTTGCTCACTCAAAGTTTGATCCAATAAAAATGTTTGCGCTCTGCTCGAATAACTAGATGATCATATTTTCAATACAAGTTATCCATGCCATAATTTTAAGTGTATTATTTTATTGTAGTAAATAGATATAGTTGTTGATAAAATATGTGTTTTAATCATGTGTGTATATTTTTAACTAAGCCAATAATTAAATCGTCTGGCAGGCGGTCAATATGAACTATCAGAATCAGAGAAAAGGGGAAACCAGAAGGTGAGGAGTGATGATAAATAAATATGTATCTTTCATATAATTTATTCAATTGTGAGATGTATTTTCATTGTGTTAGTAGGGTCAGCTGATCAGCAATACCATGTCACTGGTATATTGGTTAGTAAATGTTACAAGTAATTAATGTTTAATGTATTACAGATATTTTGAAGTAAGGATAAAAAGAATATGAGAAATAAAATAACAATAATTTATGCAAATTAATAAAAGATAATTCATGGGTGATAAATATGTTGTGGGACATGTAGACCTGTCCAAATTGAATTAAAAGTTGAATTTGAAATGATAGAGATGAATATGATGTAATGTTGTTTTTGAGTTAATGTAATGTAATAGAATCTTGAGAAATATTGATGTTGACACAGTAGTAATGGAGAATAATCGTAGATTTTGAGTGATATATTTATGTTTATGATTAATGATGTTATTTTGTTGTATTTGTAGTAATGTAATGAGATTGAGATTTTTGGGGATGGCAATTTTGTATTAGAGGGTAGTGTAATGTAGGAGTCCGCAACAAGGGTTGGGACGGGATAGGGATAGATTTTAGTGGGGAAGGGGCCGCCTTAGGTAGAATCCGGGCCGCCAAATAAGGGAATTGAGTTTTGGGTAGGGGAAACACGTATCCTATATACAAATGGTTAGAGAGTATTTTATATGTAGAGAAGGTGGCGTTTTGAGTTAAATGATAAGTTGGGGCTTAGAGTGTCTTGATTAGTAGATATTTTGGGTAGAGATGGGTGTCATGTAGTAAAAGATTAATATTAGAGTCAGAGGGAGAAAGTTTATATATGCATACAGATCTAATACAGAAAAACGAGAATAAATAATTTATATCACCCACAGTAAAGTATAGCGAGATTGTTAAATGAAGAGTAGGGTTGTTAAGCAAAAAGAGAGATTCATGATAAAGAATATACAATTGTTTATTTTTTTCAACCAGTGACAGAATTTTGATAAAATTTGAAAATAATGTAAAGTCAAGAATTGTTTATTTTAAATAATGTAAATGCCAATTTGATTATTGTAATAATATTTTGTTCATTTTAAAGATTTTATGTTATTACGTTTTGTATTTCAAGTTAGGATATTACAGATGTTCAATGTGTTTTCA